>OU342743.1:487330143-487701982 GCA_910589775.1 Avena eriantha | reverse complement strand
AACTTCAATGACTCTAGTGGATCCATATGGTTTGTGGAAAGAACATACATGCAATGACTCTAGTGGATCCATATGTGGTGCATGAAAAGAACACACATGCAATGACATTGGTGGATCCATGTGGTTTGTGGAAAGAATAGACATGCAATGACTCTAGTGAATCCATATGTGGTTTGTGAAAAGAACACACATGCAATGACATTGGTTGATCCATATGTGGTTTGTGAAAAGAACATACATGCAATGACTCTGGTGGATCCATGTGTTTTGTGAAAACTACACACATGCAACGACATTTGCTGATCCATATGTGGTTTGTGAAAAAACATACATGCAATGACATTGGTGGATCCATGTGGTTTGTGAAAATAACACACATGCAATGACTCTAGTGGATCCATATGTAGTTTGTGAAAACAACACAAATGCAATGACATTGGTGGATCCATGTGGTTTGTGGAAAGAATAGACATGCAATGACACTTGTGGTTCCATATGTGGTTTGTGAAAAGAACACACATGCAATGACCCTAGTGCTGGTTTAGGATAAGAACGTACATGCAATGACTCTAGTGGATCCATATGGGCCTCATGAAAAGAACACACATGCAATGACTCCGGTGGATCCATATGTGGTTCATGAAAAGGACACACATGTAATGACATGGTGGATCCATGGTGTTTGTGTAAAGAATAGACATGCACTAACCTTAGTGGATCCATATGTGGTTTGTGAAAAGAACACACATGCAATGACATTAGTGGATCCATGTGGTCTGTGCAAAGAACACACATGCAATGACTCTGGTCGATCCATATGTGGTTGTGAAAAGAACACACATGCAATGACTCTAGTGCTAGTTTCATGAAAAGAACACACATGCAATGACTCTAGCTATAGTTCCTGAAAAGAACACACATGCAATTACTCTAGTGCTAGTTTTGTGAAAAGAACACACCTGCAATGACTCTAGTGGAATCATATGGTTTGTGGAAAGAACATACATGCAATGACTCTGGTGGATCCATATGTGGTTCATGAAAAGAACACACATGCAATGACGTTGGTGGATCCATGTGGTTTGTGGAAAGAATAGACATGCAATGACACTTGTGGATCCATACGTGGTTTGTGAAAAGAACACACGTGCAATGACTCTAGTGCTGGTTTAGGATAAGAACATACATGCAATGACTCTAGTGGATCCATGTGTGGCTCATGAAAAGAACACACATGCAATGACTCCGGTGGATCCGTATGTGGTTCATGAAAAGGACACACATGTAATGACATTGGAGGATCCATGGGGCTTGTGGAAAGAATAGACATGCACTAACCTTAGTGGATCCATATGTGGTTTGTGAAAAGAACACACATGCAATGACATTAGTGGATCCATGTGGTTTGCGCAAAGAACACACATGCAATGACTCTGGTCAATCCATATGTGGTTTGTGAAAAGAACACACATGCAATGACTCTAGTGCTAGTTTCACGAAAAGAACACACATGCAATGACTCTAGCTGTAGTTCATGAAAAGAACACACATGCAATCAATCTAGTGCTAGTTTTGTGAAAAGAACACTACTGCAATGACTCTAGTGGATCCATATGTGGTTTGTGGAAAGAATAGACATGCAATAACTCTAGTGGATCCATATGTGGTTTGTGAAAAGAACACACATGCAATGACGTTTGCTGATCCATATGTGGTTTGTGAAAAAACATACATGCAATGACATTGGTGGATCCATGTGGTTTGTGAAAATAACACACATGCAATGACTCTAGTGGATCCATATGTGGTTTGTGAAAAGAACACAAATGCAATGACATTCGTGGATCCATGTGGTTTGTGGAAAGAATAGACATGCAATGACACTTGTGGATCCATATGTGGTTTGTGAAAAGAACACACATGCAATGACTCTAGTGCTGGTTTAGGATAAGAACGTACATGCAATGACTCTAGTGGATCCATATGGGGCTCATGAAAAGAACACACATGCAATGACTCCGGTGGATCCATATGTGGTTCATGAAAAGGACACACATGTAATGACATTGGTGGATCCATGGGGTTTGTGGAAAGAATAGACATGCACTAACCTTAGTGGATCCATATGTGGTTTGTGAAAAGAACACACATGCAATGACATTAGTGGATCCATGTGGTTTGTGAAAATAACACACATGCAATGACTCTGGTCAATCCATATGTGGTTGTGAAAAGAACACACATGCAATGACTCCAGTGCTAGTTCATTAAAAGAACACACATGCAACGACTCTAGCTGTAGTTAATGAAAGAATACACATGCAATGACTCTAGTGCTAGTTTTGTGAAAAGAACACATCTACAATGACTCTAGTGGATCCATATGCTTTGTGGAAAGAACATACATGCAATGACTCTGGTGGATCCATATGTGGTTCATGAAAAGAACACACATGCAATGACTCTAGTGCTGGTTGAGGATAAGAACATACATGCAATGACTCTAGTGGATCCATATGTGGTTCATGAAAAGAACACACATGCAATGACTTTGGTGGATCCATATGTGGTGTTCATGGAAAGAACAAACATGCAATGACATTGGTGGATCCATGTGGTTTGTGGAAAGAATAGACATGAAATGACTCTAGTGGATCCATATGTGGTTTGTGAAAGGAACAGACATGCAATGACATTCTGGATCCATGTGGTCTGTGAAAAGGACAGACATGCAATGACTCTGGTCGATCCATATGTGGTTGTGAAAAGAACACACATGCAATGACTCTAGTGCTAGTTCATTAAAAGAACACACATGCAACGACTCTAGCTGTAGTTAATGAAAGAACACACTTGCAATGACTCTAGTGCTAGTTTTGTGAAAAGAACACACCTACAATGACTCTAGTGGATCCATATGCTTTGTGGAAAGAACATACATGCAATGACTCTGGTGGATCCATATGTGGTTCATGAAAAGAACACACATGCAATGACTCTAGTGCTGGTTTAGGATAAGAACATACATGCAATCACTCTAGTGGATCCATATGTGGTTCATGAGAAGAACACACATGCAATGACTCTGGTGGATCCATATGTGGTGTTCATGGAAAGAACAAACATGCAATGACATTGGTGGATCCATGTGGTTTGTGGAAAGAATAGACATGCACTAACCTTAGTGGATCCATATGTGGTTTGTGAAAAGAACACACATGAAATGACATTAGTGGATCCATGTGGTTTGTGAAAAGAACACACATGGAATGACTCTGGTCGATCCATATGTGGTTGTGAAAAGAAGAAACATGCAATGACTCTAGTGCTAGTTTCATGAAAAGAACACACATGCAATGGCTCTAGCTGTAGTTCATGAAAAGAACACACGTGCAATGAATCTAGTGCTAGTTTTGTGAAAAGAACACAACTTCAATGACTCTAGTGGATCCATATGTTGTTCGTGGAAATAATAGACATGCAATGACTCTAGTGGATCCATATGGGGTTTGTGAAAAGAACACACATGCAATGACATTTGCTGATCCCTATGTGGTTTGTGAAAAAACATACATGGCATGACATTGGTGGATCCATGTGGTTTGTGAAAATAACACACATGCAATGACATTGGTGGATCCATGTGGTTTGTGGAAAGTATAGACATGCACTAACCTTAGTGGATCCATATGTGGTTTGTGAAAGGAACACACATGCAATGACATTGTGGATCCATGTGGATTGTGCAAAGAACACACATGCAATGACTATGGTCGATCCATATGTGGTTGTGAAAAGAACACACATGCAATGACTCTAGTGCTAGTTTCATGAAACGAACACACAGGCAATGACTCTAGCTGTAGTTAATGAAAAGAACACACATGCAATGACTTTAGTGCTAGTTTTGTGAAAAGAACACACCTGCAATGACTCTAGTGGAACCATATGGTTTGTGGAAAGAACATACATGCAATGACTCCGGTGGATCCATATGTGGTTCATGAAAAGAACACACATGCAATGACATTGGTGGATCCATGTGGTTTGTGGGAAGAATAGACATGCAATGACACTTGTGGATCCATACGTGGTTTGTGAAAAGAACACACATGCAATGACTCTAGTGCTGGTTTAGGATAAGAACATACATGCAATGACTCTAGTGGATCCATGTGTGGCTCATGAAAAGAACACACATACAATGACTCCGGTGGATCCATATGTGGTTCATGAAAAGGACACACATGTAATGACATTGGTGGATCCATGGGGATTGCGGAAAGAATAGACATGCACTAACCTTAGTGGATCCATATGTGGTTTGTGAAAAAAAAACACATGCAATGACATTAGTGGATCCATGTTGTTTGCGCAAAGAACACACATGCAATGACTCTGGTCGATCCATATGTGGTTGTGAAAAGAACACACATGCAATGACTCTAGTGCTAGTTTCATGAAAAGAACACACATGCAATGACTCTAGCTGTAGTTCATGAAAAGAACACACATGCAATGGCTCTAGTGCTAGTTTTGTGAAAAGAACACACCCGCAATGACTCTAGTGGAACCATATGGTTTGTGGAAAGAACATACATGCAATGACTCTGGTGGATCCATATGTGGTTCATGAAAAGAACACACATGCAATGACATTGGTGGATCCATGTGGTTTGTGGAAAGAATAGACATGTAATGACACTTGTGGATCCATACGTGGTTTGTGAAAAGAACACACATGCAATGACTCTAGTGCTAGTTTAGGATAAGAACATACATGCAATGACTCTAGTGGATCCATGTGTGGCTCATGAAAAGAACACACATCCAATGACTCTGGTGGATCCATATGTGGTTCATGAAAAGGACACACATGGAATGACATTAGAGGATCCATGGGGCTTGGGTAAAGAATAGACATGCACTAACCTTAGTGGATCCATATGTGGTTTGTGAAAAGAACACACATGCAATGACATTAGTGGATCCATGTGGTTTGCGCAAACAACACACATGCAATGACTCTGGTCAATCCATATGTGGTTTGTGAAAAGAACACACATGCAATGTCTCTAGTGCCAGTTTCACAAAAAGAACACACATGCAATGACTCTAGCTGTAGTTCATGAAAAGAACACACATGCAATGAATCTAGTGCTAGTTTTGTGAAAAGAACACAACTGCGATGACTCTAGTGGATCCATATGGTTGGTGGAAAGAACATACATGCAATGACTCTAGTGGATCCATATGTGGTTCATGAAAAGAACACACATGCAATGATATTGGTGGATCCATGTGGTTTGTTTAAAGAATATACATGCAATGACTCTAGTGGATCCATATGTGGTTTGTGAAAAGAACACACATGCAATGACATTTGCTGATCCATATGTGGTTTGTGAAAAACATACATGCAATGACATTGGTGGATCCATGTGGTTTGTGAAAATAACACACATGCAATCACTCTAGTGGATCCATATGTGGTTTGTGAAAAGAACACAAATGCATTGACATTGGTGGATCCATGTGGTTTGTGGAAAGAATAGACATGCAATGACACTTGTGGATCCATATGTGGTTTGTGAAAAGAACACACATGCAATGACTCTAGTCCTGGATTATGAAAAGAACACACATGCAATGACTCTGGTGGATCCATATGTGGTTCATGAAAAGGACACACATGTAATGACATTGGTGGATCCATGGGGTTTGTGGAAAGAGAAGACATGCACTAACCTTACTGTATCCATATGTGGTTTGTGAAAAGAACATACATGCAATGACTCTGGTGGATCCATGTATTTTTTAAAAGAATACACATGCAATGACATTTGCTGATCCATATGAGGTTTGTGAAAAAACATACATGCAATGACATTGGTGGATCCATGTGGTTTGTGCAAAGAACACACATGCAATGCTCTGGTCGATCCATATGTGGTTGTGAAAAGAACACAGATGCAATGACTCTAGTGCTAGTTTCATGAAAAGAACACACATGCAATGACTCTAGCTGTAGTTCATGAAAAGAATACACATGCAATGACTCTAATGCTAGTTTTGTGAAAAGAACACACCTACAATGAATCTAGTGGATCCATATGCTTTGTGGAAAGAACATACATGCAATGACTCTGGTGGATCCATATGTGGTTCATGAAAAGAACACACATGCAATGACTCTAGTGCTGGTTTAGGATAAGAACATACATGCAATGACTCTAGTGGATCCATATGTGGTTCATGAAAAGAACACACATGCAATGACTCTGGTGGATCCATATGTGGTTCATGGAAAGAACAGACATGCAATGACATTGGTGGATCCATGTGGTTTGTGGAAAGAATAGACATGAAATGACTCTAGTGGATCCATATGTGGTTTGTGAAAGGAACACACATGCAATGACATTAGTGGATCCATGTGGTCTGTGAAAAGGACAGACATGCAATGACTCTGGTCGATCCATGTGGTTTGTGAAAAGAACACACATGCAATGAATCTAGTGCTAGTTTCATGAAAAGAACACACATGCAATGACTCTAGCTGTAGTTCATGAAAAGAACACACATGCAATGACTCTAGTGCTGGTTTTGTGAAAAGAACACACATGCAATGACTCTAGTGGATCCATATGGTTTGTGGAAAGAACATACATGCAATGACTCTGGTGGATCCATATGTAGTTCATGAAAAGAACACACATGCAATGACATTGGTGGATCCATGTTGTTTCTGGAAAGAATAGACATGCAATGACTCTGGTGGATCCATATGTGGTTTGTGGAAAGAACACACATGCAATGACATTGGTGGATCCATATGTGGTTTGTGAAAAGAACACACATGCAATGACATTGGTTGATCCATATGTGGTTTGTGAAGAGAAGATACATGCAATGACTCTGGTGGATCCATGTGGTCTGTGAAAAGAACACACATGCAATGACATTTGTTGATCCATAAGTGGTTTGTGAAAAGAACATACATGCAATGATATTGGTGGATCCATGTGGTTTGTGAAAAGAACACACATGCAATGACTCTAGTGGATCCATATGTGGTCTGTGAAAAGAACATACATGCAATGACATTGGTTGATCCATGTGTTTTATGAAAACAACATACATGCAATGACTATGGTGGATCCATATGTGGTTTGTGAAAATAACACACATGCAATGACATTGGTTGATCCATATGTTTTATGAAAAGAACATACATGCAATGACTCTAGTGAATACATATGTGGTTTGTTAAAAGAACACACATTCAATGACATTAGTGGATCCATGTGGTTTGCGCAAAGAACACACATGCAATGACTCTGGTCGATCCATACGTGGTTTGTGAAAAGAACACACATGCAATGACTCGAGTGCTAGTTTCACGAAAAGAACACACATGCAATAACTCTGGTGGATTCATGTGTTTTGTGAAAAGAACACACGTGCAATGACATTTGCTGATCCATATGTGGTTTGTGAAAAAACATACATGCAATGACATTGGTGGATCCATGTGGTTTGTGAAAATAACACACATGCAATGACTCTAGTGGATCCATATGTGGTTTGTGAAAAGAACACACATGCAATGACATTGGTGGATCCATGTGGTTTATGGAAAGAATAGACATGCAATGACACTTGTGGATCTATATGTGGTTTGTGAAAAGAACAAACATGCAATGATTCTAGTGCTGGTTTGGGATAAGAACATACATGCAATGACTCTAGTGGATCCATATGGGGCCCATGAAAGGAACACACACGCAATGACTCCGGTGGATCCATATGTGGTTAATGAAAAGGACACACATGTAATGACATTGGTGGATCTATGGGGTTTGTGGAAAGAATAGACATGCACTAACCTTAGTGGATCCATATGTTGTTTGTGAAAAGAACACACATGCAATGAAATTAGAGGATCCATGTGGTTTGTGCAAAGAACACACATGCAATGACTGTAGTCGATCCATATGTGGTTGTGAAAAGAACACACATGCAATGACTCTAGTGCTAGTTTCATGAAAAGAACACACATGCAATGACATTGGTTGATCCATATGTGGTTTGTGACAAGAACATACATGCAATGACTCTGGTGGATCCATGTGTTTTGTGAAAAGAACACACATGCAATATAATTTGCTGATCCATATGTGGTTTGTGAAAAAACATACATGCAATGACATTGGTGGATCCATGTGGTTTGTGAAAATAAGACACATGCAATGACTCTAGTGGATCCATATGTGGTTTGTGAAAATAAGACACATGCAATGACTCTAGTGGATCCATATGTGGTTTGTGAACAGAACACAAATGCAATGACATTGGTGGATCCATGTGGTTTGTGGAAAGAATAGACATGCAATGACACTTGTGGATCCATATGTGGTTTGTGAAAAGAACACACATGCAATGACTCTAGTGCCGGTTTAGGATAAGAACGTACATGCAATGACAATAGTGGATCCATATGGGGCTCATGAAAAGAACACACATGCAATGACTCCGGTGGATCCATATGTGGTTCATGAAAAGGACACACATGTAATGACATTGGTGGATCCATGGGGTTTGTGGAAAGAATAGCCATGCAGTAACCTTAGTGGATCCATATGTCGTTTGTGAAAAGAAAACACATGCAATGACATTAGTGGATCCATGTGGTTTGTGCAAAGAACACGCATGCAATGACTCTGGTCGATCCATATGTGGTTGTGAAAAGAACACACATGCAATGACTCTAGTGCTAGTTTCATTAAAAGAACACACATGCAACGACTCTAGCTGTAGCTCATGAAAAGAACACACATGCAATGACTCTAGTGCTAGTTTTATGAAAAGAACACACCTACAATGACTCTAGTGGATCCATATGCTTTGTGGAAATAACATACATGCAATGACTCTAGTGGATCCATATGTGGTTCATGAAAAGAACACACATCCAATGACTCTAGTGCTGGTTTAGGATAAGAACGTACATGCAATGACTCTAGTGGATCCATATGTGGTTCATGAAAAGAACACACATGCAATGAATTTGGTGGATCCATATGTGGGTCATGAAAAGGACACACATGTAATGACATTGGTGGATCCATGGGGCTTGTGGAAAGAATAGACATGCACTAACGTTAGTGGATCCATATGTGGTTTGTGAAAAGAACACACATCCAATGAGATTAGTGGATCCATGTGGTTTGTGCAAAGAACACACATGCAATGACTATGGTCGATCCATATGTGGTTTGTGAAAAGAACACACATGCAATGACTCTAGTGCCAGTTTCACGAAAAGAACACACATGCAATGACTCTAGCTGTAGTTCATGAAAAGAACACACATGTAATGACTCTAGTGCTAGTTTTGTGAAAAGAACACACCTACAATGACTCTAGTGGATCCATATGCTTTGTAGAAAGAACATACATGCAATGACTCTGGGGGATCCATATGTGGTTCATGAAAAGAACACACATGCAATGACTCCAGTGCTGGTTTAGTATAAGAACATACATGCAATGACTCTAGTGGATCCATATGTGGTTCATGAAAAGAACACACATGCAATGACTCTGGTGGATCCATATGTGGTTCATGGAAAGAACAGACATACAATGACATTGGTGGATCCATGTGGTTTGTGGAAAGAATAGACATGAATTGACTCTAGTGGATCCATATGTGGTTTGTGAAAGGAACACACATGCAATGACCTTAGTGGATCCATGTGGTCTGTGAAAAGAACAGACATGCAATGACTCTGGTTGATCCATATGTGGTTTGTGAAAAGAACACACATGCAATGAATCTAGTGCTAATTTCATGAAAAGAACACACATGCAATGACTCTAGCTGTAGTTCATGAAAATAACACACATGCAATGACTCTAGTGCTGGTTTTGTGAAAAGAACACACATGCAATGACTCTAGTTGATCCATATGGTTTGTGGAAAGAACATACATGCAATGACTCTAGTGGATCCATATGTAGTTCATGAAAATAACACACATGCAATGACATTGGTGGATCCATGTTGTTTCTGGAAAGAATAGACATGCAATGACTCTGGTGGATCCATATGTGGTTTCTGGAAAGAACACACATGCAATGACATTGGTGGATCCATATGTGGTTTGTGAAAATAACACACATGCAATGACATTGGTTGATCCATATGTGGTTTGTGAAAAGAAGATACATGCAATGACTCTGGTGGATCCATGTGGTTTGTGAATAGAACACACATGCAATGACATTTGTTGATCCATATGTGCTTTGTGAAAAGAACATACATGCAATGATATTGGTGGATCCATGTGGTTTGTGAAAAGAACACACATGCAATGACTAGTGGATCAATATGTGGTTTGTGAAAAGAACATACATGCAATGACTCTAGTGGATCCATATGTGGTTTGTGAAAAGAACACACATGCAATGACATTGGTGGATCCATGTGTTTTTTGAAAAAAACATACATGCAATGACTCTAGTGGGTCCATATGTGGTTTGTGAAAAGAACACACATGCAATGACATTGGTGGATCCATGTGTTTTATGAACAGAATGGCATGCAATAAATTTGGTGGATCCTTATGCGGTTTGTGAAAAGAACACACATTTCAATGACACATGTGGATCCATATGTGGTTTGTGAAAATAACACACATACAATGACTCTGGTGGATCCATATGTAGTTTATGAGAAGAACACACATCCAATTAACTCTAGTGGATCTATCTTGGCATAATTTGATGTATGCTACGATGTATTTCATTGTAAAAGACACTCACTTTCCATTTTTATACTACTCAGTTTTGCCCCATGGTTTTTTGATACTACCTAGTTTTGTCCTCTCTCTCTCTCTTTTGTAGAAGGCCAAACATGTGCTTACTCTGTCTGCTATGTCCTGATTGGTTGTCACAGTTGTCACACGGATCGTACGCACCAACCGTTGATCCTGTGTGATCCAACGTGCATCGTTGCACACGTCGTGCCCTTCACAGTACAGCATGAGACAGCACGTACGTCTCCATCAGCGAGACTTCTACAAGAAGGAACACGATGTCGTCCATGGAAAAAGTCGTCGAGTGGTCATGTCACGTTTAATCTAGTCTGCAAAGGCTGCAAGTCTACTACACGAGAAATGGTCATCCACAGCCCATGGCCTATACCGCTTTTACTATGTAGCGCGCCTGCACTCTCACTTCCGACAGGCACCCACCACACGAACCTTCCATGCGGCAGCCACAGCTAAAAGAGCTGCCTACCGGGGCCCTCGAGGAGGCCTAAACGTCCCCGTATTAAAAACCTAGCCTATCAGGTCCTCCATCCGCACTCATCCACTCCTCTCTCTTACCTATCTAGCAAAACCCCACAATTTTCATTATACAGCCACGAACCTTCTCCATGAAACCAGTGTGTGGGGGTGAGTGTGCGGGTATCACCGTCGGGGTGGTGCTTCATGCGGCATATCTGGAGGAGCATCATGCAGCACAAGGTGAGGAGGACGTGCAGTTCAACCCCTTGGGGGACCATGTGCTCTCCGGTGCTGACGACTTCGGAGGCCCTGATGAGGGCGTGGAGTTTAACGAACATGCTCCGCTCGTGTACCTGGAGGTACATCTATTTCTACATGTTTCATATTTTTTGCTCGAGCTTAATCTATCCTGGTTTCATAAAAAAATCTAGTCCTAATGATTAGATGCACCGTATGAACCGGTACATGGAGAGATCTAGTCTGTTCTGAATGAATCCATATTATTTATTTATTAATACATTATCAAGAACAAAAACCACATTAATTTAGGAGCGAGCTGGGGAGATAGCCGTAATGAACTGCTGAACCTGTATAAATATGTTATTGTATTGAAAGTAACTCGAAATGGTGGGAGGAATATATATTTATTATTTTGCTCATTTCGGTTTGCATTTGATACATTACAGGTAGATTCAAGTGAGATGGACTCTAACAAGGAGAACAGGGACAACAAGAGCCGCCATGTCATGAAGAAGCTCAAGAGCGGGAGAATCCCTTTCCGCACTCGACTTGGGGAGCTCATGTGCCCTTTCTGTAAGAAAGGAGTCAACCCGAGGATTGCTAGCTTGATTCCGCATGCGGTTGACATCGGTAAAAGCCCGGCTAGTAAACACAAGTCGACGACTAAGGCTAAGCACGCTGCTTATGGCAAATTCCTGAGGGAGTATGTCAAGACCGACCTGGTGTCCCCTTACTTAGGAATCAGCAACTTCTAGACGACCAACCTGTCACTGTGCTAGCCCGACCACTAATAATGTTTAACTCTCTTATCGTTTCTAGACCCTTAAACTATGTGGTGTGTTGAAACCTCATGCTTTTCCACCGACACGTGTGTTGCAAAGTTGCTTGATCGTGCATGCTTACACCAGTGGCCTACGCAGAAACTTATAGGCATGGGCAAACAAGCTTCAATTTGGCAAATTCTGGACAAAATCACCAAATTAAAGAAAGGAAATTGCAAGCTTTGCGCAATTGGCAGGCCCGAGCAGCTGCCCCGGGCTGCAGGGATGCTAGGTCCCTGTCTATGCTTACACTTCTTAAATTTGTTGAGAATAATAATCACAAATAGCTGTACACTTCATTATGTCCCGTCACGTTATGTCATGTCAGCACCGCGCACCCGCTGCGGATCGACAACGGGACGGTGGTCTCTGTGACCGGTCTTTGCCACGCCAAAGCCATGTCGCACACCCATCCCATCGCATACTGGGCACGACCACCGAATTTAATCGCTAGGATTGGAAACCAACGGTGCTCGCCCGGTTAAACTTGCTTCTGGTTGGGTATGACCAGAATATTGGTAAATGCAATTTAAGCATCGCCTTCCGTCTCCACATCACAACACTGTGGAAAAATCCACAACTCCTTCCGCTGCCGCTGCCGCCGTAGCCACCGCAAGAACCATCGGCGCTGCCACAGGGCATCACCTCTGCCGAGCCATACCACCGCAACAGATCACTCCACCGCCATGCCCAATCCCAGCCACCGCTACCAACCCTAGGCCACCGCCACCGCATTAGCTACTGCAATGGACGCAGAGTACGGCGTGTTCGGCAACGGGAGCGACTTCACTAACGAGTGCACCGTCACCGCCCATGGCACCACCAAGCTAACTGTTCTCCACACAACTGCGTCAATAGAGGTCGCCAAGGTCATCGCAATGTACGAGCAGTGGCTATAGGAGTCGATGGACAGGTACAAGATCGTCGGCCTTGACCTCGAGTATACCGGAGATAGGAAGAGGGCGGCGCTTTTGCAGCTGTCCATGCGCAACCACTGCCTCCTATACCACGTATGCAGGGCCAAATCTGTATTCCCGGAGCTTCGCAAGTTCCTAAGCAGGAGGGAGATCAACTTTGCCAGCATCGACATCAAGAACGACACTCCAAAGCTAGAGCGGGATCTCGTCGTTCATGTCGTAAATCACGTCGATCTCCAACATTGGTGGAGGTAACCGGATGATGATACGGGGAAAACCGGCATGGCTAGACTCGCTGCCGACATCATCGACCACGAGTATGCTGGCATGAAAGTCAAGTTCCCAAAGCACCTGCATGAGCGATGGGAGTGGAGGTACCTGAATTATGATGCGATCAAGTACGTAGCCAGGGGCGCGTATGTCTGCTACAAGATGCTCAATAGGATCTAGCGGGTGGGTGAGTGTGATGTTTACCACTGCTAGTTTCGCATTCTGTTCCTAGTTTTATCTTGCTTGTATTTTATCTCGCATGTATTTTCTAAGCATTTTGTGTGTAAGAACTGAGCTCGTATGATCCCTGTGCTATTAGGTAGTTAACCTGTATGAATTACATTTCCCCCTTTTGTATGCTCAACATTCATAGTTACAAATTCTATCTGTGCCCTTTGCATGCGGCGGAATCCAGGACTGACATGCATAAGGTGGGATACAATCATAAGTCATAACCAAACCCAGATTATAGCGAAGGATACAGTCATAACCAAACATAGACTATAGTTCGACAAAGGTAATACATTGTAGTTCGTAATTTCTCACATAGTGTACTTATGAAATAACATATTTTGATAAACATAACAAGACCCGTACAAACACAACAATCATGCACTAAAAGTCTACATCCCAGCCTATTGGAGAAGGCAACCGATCCCAGGCTGCCTTTGGTCGCTTCCTCTGGCTTGTAGATTCCTCTACACTCCAGCATCCGGGGAAAACAACTTGCCTTGGTGGTGGTTCAATGGTGCCCATGCTTGGAACAAAAATTTATAATCTAGCGGTACAGCTCATGGCTAACATACCAGTCAATTGCAGCGTACTTCAGATTAGGTTCAGAAAGCGGCTTATCCTCCCAGTAATCGTGCCCTAAATGCCTCTACCAACATCTCGGTAATTTTCCCTTCATGTGAGCATACCACGGGTCGATGAGTTCCGTGGCAAGATCAGCCATCCCGGTCCTGCTACCCTTCGTCCCTAGGATCTAGTAAATTTTCTGGATGTCCACTCTGCACTCCTTTGGGATTTTAATGTTGACAGTCGGGCTTTCAAGAAGTATAGTGGCATTCATGATGTCAACATTAGTAAATGTTATATGCTGGTTCACAAGAAATGCATGAAACAACAACCTAATCCTTTCACCCCACCTGCATGAAAATGAATTCAGACAAATAATATAGCAATAACTTTTGCAAACAGATGGTTTAGGAACAAAAAGACAACAAAGTCTACTTGTTCCCATTAACCCCCATCTTGCAAAAAGGATGGTATACGAGGATGTGCCCCTTCATGGAGAGTTGCACCACGGTGATCCTATGGTGATCGCGGTTGTACTCGAGGTCCAGGCCTATGAACCTATTTTTCTTCGAACCGTAGCCAACTCATGTAATTATTCAGAGTGTTCCTCACCGTCCGAGGGTCGGTGTTGTAGACAACATCGATCTTATTCCTGCCATGTACTTCTATGTCGAAGTACGCAGTCGCTTGTCTGCCATCATTTTGGTGATCCAACAAGTCCATGACTACATGCAAGAAGGAAAGGATATGGAGGAAGAGGGTGATGATGTGGCGGAGGAAATGGATGAGGCCGTGGAGGAGAAAGACGATCAGGCCCTAGAGGAGGAAATGAGACGAAGAAGTGAAGCTGCTTACTGCAGTATTGGAACCGCTCTTACTAATATCTGGAATTGTGCATGACCGTTCGTGGTAGGGTGAAGGTGGAGAAAAACGGCGGTTTTACATGTCGATGCTAGCGCTGCCTAAAATTTGTTCTGCGCAACTTGCATGCTGTGGAATCAAGGTCTGCCATGCACGATCAAAGTCAAACGTAGTCACGTTTGCGCGTGCCGACCTTCACTCACTGATAGGTGGGCCCCACATTTTTCTCTCTTATGATTTATTTTTTCACTTCCTCTAGATGGTTCTGGTGCGCGCCCTCAATAATTACGCCTCCTTCCTTGTCTTCCATGCGGACGAGAATTGGCGGCGGTGGCGGTTCCTCACTGGGTCACTCCCTACTCGAACAACTGCCCCCCTCCCTGATTCCATCCCCTCTTGAATCCATCCGCCTCCTTATAACAACTCCTCCATTAATCTACCAGATTCCAGACCATTTGCCGCTATGGGTAGAGCTTGGGGTAGTAGCAGGCTGAAGTGAAAGACATGTGACGACGACGCGGATGGCCAGGGCGAACGCCACCGTGTGGATTGGGGATGGCCGAACCTCAGCGCCGTGAACATGCACAGGATCGCCACGGGGTTGGATATCATCTTTGCCGATCGCCTCGCTCGCTGCATCCCTGGCTATAGCTTCACGATGCGGGACATGGACGGACAACCGTTCGGCACGCCAGGCCTTCTTTACCCCGATACCAGCAAATGGCCAAACGACCGCTATGGCCATTTAAGTTCTAGTAACTTGCTTATTGGCTCAGTCATATCGTTGATTCATTTGTGCTGAACTCTCATCGGAATCCTATGTTCCTTTCGTCGAACATGTTGTGTGCACGCTCAGTTTGAACAAATTGAACCATTTAAGACTATTCTATACAGCAGAAGCTCTGCTCGTACCTGATATTCTGGTATTTTCATAGTGACACAGTCTTAATTTAGGTGATAGACGAGTTGTCAATTTTGATTTGTAATGGAATGCCTGCTAGGTGATATTCTGTTTCCTAAAATAAATAAACAGATTAGACAATTTAAGGCTATTATGACCCTAGCTATTTATGATCATCGTTAGGAGTTTGTTTGGGGGGAGTTGTGCTCCTACTCCATATTTTGGGTATTTTCATAGTGACACGGGAATAATTTAGGCGATATCTGAGGAGACACTCGTATTTAGGCGATATTTTGGGTACTTTAATCTGAAGGTATAGTTGTCAAATTGTATTTGCAATGGAATCCATGTTAGATGATTCTACCAACTAACAACAAATTCTACAGAATATTCATGCAACAATGATGCTGCTGGATAAGTGGTCGGAATTAGTAGTGGTGAATATCAAGGAAGAAGAAGAGACGGAAATGGGAGATGACCATAACTAGGTGGGTGGTAACGGCGAGTGGCTGGTCCTTTTATCCCAGGATGGGAGTACTTGGACTCTAAAAATGGCTACAGATCGCTGAGATTTACATTGCCATCTTTGGAGGGTGTCGGCATTACTACATTGAACAACGGGTGGCTTCCGCCCATTTCTGAATTCGCTTAGAGGTTCAACATGGCAGGACTTGAGCTCCTGAAGGTACACCTCCCACATAGACCACGGGAGGTGTGGAAGACCTGGGGGTACGACCTCTTAGCGGTGTTCGACAAGGCAATCGAATTCATTAGATGCCTAGAAGACAAGGAATGGATAGTCTTGTGCGACAACTTCCTGCGGCCAGAGAAGTAAGTCGACGCCGTCTTCACCTCCAGCTACCATTCCAACAAACCGCAATGCATTTATGCGGTCACTGAACCTAGCGGCGATGTGCGTGTTTGGGAGCCGTTCATCTGGGGTGAGTCATGGTGTCATATAGCATGTAAAATCCCATTCAAAATTCTGCTTACTGACTATAAGTAACACGCAGGTACCCATGCAGCGCCGTGCATCATTCCAGCTCCGGTGATCGAAGATGCAGTAGCAGATGCTGAACTTGGATCATGGTGTTGTTTCCTGGCACCTCTCGGAGGCGACACGAAACAGGATGTTAAACTCATGTGGATTCATATCAGGGGAGCACTAAACATCGTTGGTGATACAATAGAACATATGGGGACACAACTTTCTTCATACCCATCACTGCGGTGTCACGTTTTCTCGAGGTCTGCATGCCCATCCAAAGACCCAGTAGAGCAAGTCTAGAGCAGAGTTGACAATTTGAAGGGACAATATGTGTTTCTTGGGATCAAATACCCTTTCTTTGTCGGAGCCCCTGGAGTTGTTGAACCTATAATTGCGCAGGCAACCCTGGCTCCTGATGCTGCTGCTCCTACTGGTGAAGCTGACGAAATACTTGGTGACGCTGCTGCTGGTGAAGCTGACGAAATACTTGCTAATGCTGCTGCTAGTGAAGCTGACGAAATACCTGTTGAGGCTGATATTGGTGAAGCTGACGAAATACTTACTGAGGCTGCTGCCAGAGTCCAGGAAGAACTTGTTGGTGTTGTTGCTAAGGTGCCAGCACTTCCAGTGTTGATAGTATACTATGTGTTTGCTGCACACTCACGTACCTATCATGTTGACACTCTAGATCCGACCTGGAGCCGAATCCACGTCGGGGGGAGGGGGCCTACACTTGGCTCCTCAGTGGAGTTGTACGATTTGATGGAGAATGAAAGACGGCCAAACATAGCATTCTGGTACGTTCCGACGATACCACCAACTCCAGGGACCTAGTGCTCATACTAGCAGATCCGATGAACCATTTTTCTTTATCTTTATCTTTAGTTATGCTTATTTGTGTAAAGACTAAGCTATGCATATTTGTGTAAGACTAATTTAGGCCTAACTGCGTAATATTCAGTGAAGCCCAGCTTTTCTTTCCACCCCCATAATAGCATAATTGCAGCATAAAATAGACAAAGGTAATATGCATACTAGGCATTTTTCTCAGGATAACAACCACTTCAAGTAAAAGATACATGGTGTACGCATTTGAACGCATCACTAGAATGTGCCACCTATTGATGATTGATGACATGGATCTAGCTTTTCTGCGCGTATTTGCATTGAATCGCTCATTGAATTGGTCATATATTTTTGGCAATGGCTAATGAACTCCACTCTCTAGGTAACATGCTTCGTCAGCGAGCACTTGTTGATGCAATGCAAAGTACAGAACATGGTCTTGATCTTCATTCCATTTAGGTTCTCTATGTTTCATCATCATAGAGCTACTAATTTCAAATGAAAATCTAGTAAGCAACATATGTGTACATTGTTAGAGTATGATACAGACATAGTACATACATGTTTTTGTACAATCACAAGAAGAAAACTTGATGCATTTTCACCTTGTTGGCGTTGTGCCAAACTGGGTGGATGTGGCTATGGGGTTCGGAAAGGAAGGCGCCATGGCTGGTACGAGTGCGACCACAGTGACGACAAGCTCGGATTCGGGAGGAGGAAAACAGGACCGAGCATGGTCGACATGGTGACAGATCTTACCGGGAACCAATTCTCGTCCCCGCGCCGTGCCAATGGTTTGGCCATGGGGAGGGCAAGCTCCGACTCGGGATAGGGAGGAGAGCAGCGCGAAGTAGGTTTGTCCACGTCCGAGCTTCGCGCGATGGCGGCATGGCTACGACCATAGATTGACGCTCTAGGGAAGAAGACGAAGTGTAATGGATGCATGCGCCAACGTTGCAAGCCTACATGGAGGAGAGCGGGGCCGAGCAGGTTCGTCCACGTCCTAGCTCTACGCCATGGCCGCGACACCACCACAGATTGCTGCTCCGGGGAAGAACAAGACGCATAATGGATGCAGGCGCCAACGCTGCAAGCCTACATGGCAGTCACGACGAGAGCGACATAACGGCGAGAACTGACATGGTGGCCCAACTTGACGACCGTTAGCCTGGTATTTTGTATTGAAATGTAAAGTTGAATTCGTGCCGAAAAAGACCCTATGAGTATTTGGCACGCCAACTATGGTCATCGCGGCTTATTACAGGCAACTTGGGTACCGCGTTGCCTTGGCGCCTCAACTTTTGGGCCGCAAAATGATATTCTCCACATGAAGTGGAGCACCAGTCTGAAAGATGTTGCATCACCACACCCACTTGGATGTGTGTGTCCTACCATGTGGATCATTGTGGTTTGGAAAAGAACATATATAATGTCACTCCAGCATGTGCCCAACCATGTCCAGGAACCCTAGCAACATGAAGTGGATTCAACTACAACATGAAGTGGAGCACCAGTTTGAAAGATGTTGCATCACCACACCCACTTGGAAGTCTTTGGCTAGCCATGTGGATCATTGTGGTTTGGAAAAGAACACTTGCAATGTCACTCCAACATGTGCCCAACCAAGTCTAGGAACCCTAGCAATATGCTAGGATTCAACTACCAAATGTAGAGGAGAACCAGTTTGAAAGATGTTGCATCACCACACCTACTTGGATGTGTGTGGCTGGCCATGTGGATCATTGTGGTTTGGAAAACAACATATGCATTGTCACTCCAGCATGTGTCCAACCATGTCTAGGAACCCTAGCAACATGATGTGGATTCAACTGCCACATGTAGTGGAGAACCAGTTTGAAAGATGTTGCATCAGCACCCACCTTGATGTGTGTGGCTGGCCATGTGTATCATTGTGGTCTGAAAAGAACACAAGCAATGTCACTCCATCATGTGTCCAAACATGTCTAGGAACCCTAGGAACATGCAGCGTATGCAACTCCCACATGAAGTGGAGCACCAGTTTGAAAGATGTTGCATCACCACACCCACTTGGATGTTTCTGGCTGGCCATGTGGATCATTGTTGTTTCGAAAAGAACACATGCAAGGTCACTCCAGCATGTGTCCAACCATGTCCAGGAACCCTAGCAACATGATGGTATTCAACTGCCACATGCAGCGGAGCACCAGTTTGAAAGATGTTGCATCACCACACCCACTTGGATGTGTGTGTCACTACAAGAAAAGTTGGATTTCACAACAGACGATTTTCGTGGTTGAAGGCCCGTTTTCATGGCTGAAACGTCTTCTAAGACAGATGCCCTTCGTGGTAAAAGCCCCGTCACAAAAAAATCTACCATGTTTATTTTTCTGACCGTGGCAGATCGCACCCTTTAGCCACGAAAACTTGTTCCATCGTAGATCTATCCGCCAGCCGCATTGACTGCTGACATGGTAGATCATTTCAAACACCGTTAATGCCCAGTTACTGCTGTTAACGACCACATAAACCGTGGTAGAAGCCAGGCCCAGCCAAGGCCTGCTAATAATTAAGTGGGCTAGCCCATTAGTAGAACACAATAAGACTATGACCCGTTATTGTTTCGTCCAGCACTGTTTGAAATGGGCCCAAAGATGTGGCCAGCATCGGCCCGCGAATGTCAGGCCCGTTACTATTTTGGCCTATAGAAGCCCACATTGTTTGAATAGTGTACGTCCCGTTAACAGACTGCGTCAAGTAGGCCCGATACTGTTAAGGCCCACTATCAGCCCGTCACTATTGTCACATCTCGTTCTAGGCCGCCTACGAACATCCCACTTTTGAGAAGGTCCGATACTGTTCTGGCCTTTTACCATACCATCCATCAACTTCTCGGGCCCACCGGCGGCCTGCAACTATTCTGATCTGGTACTGTTCTAGCCTGCCAATATGTTTGGCCTGTTACTGTTCATGTATGGTATTCTTTTCGGCGTGCTACTATCCTACCCCGTTATTATTCTGGCCATCTCCTGTTGAGGTCCGTTACTTTTGTGGTCATATACTGTTCTAGCCTACCACTTTTCTAGTCTATTACTTGGCCTGTTACTGAGCTGGGTTGCCTCTATTCTAGCCTATTACTGCTTTGGCCTATTACTGCTTTGGCATGTTACTGTTTTGGCATGTTACTATTTTGTCCTGTTACTGTTTTTTGGCATGTTACTGTTTGGCCTATTATTATTCTAGCCTGTTACTGGTTGCCACCTAACGGTAGGCGTCGCGGACACCTATAGTTTCGGCCTTTCTGAAGCCCAGGCAAATATCATGAAAGGAATACAATTAGCGAGCATCTTTTACTATTCATGGAAGGCCTAATACAATAAGGGAAAATAACAAAGACCTAAACTCTTACCTGATCGACCTGGCTGGCGCAGTTATGATACCGACTACCGCCATGCGTGGACGGGGTCGACTAAATGCCTACATGGCCCAGCTCAAAAAAAATGCCTACATGGCCTATGCGAGTTATCTAGATATTACATCAGCTGCAAACTTTTTAAAAATATTACATAATATCAACGCTCGGGAAAGAAAATTCAGCATTTTAGTAGAAAATCAAGTTGATTGCATTGTCCTCAATTTGCTTTCTCAATTCATCAACTACATCTCCTTTTGGTGTGACAGCTACATTGGAAAACCACCTTGAGGCACAATCTTGCAGCCCCCTCTTTGGTGGGAATAGCAATAATTACAATCTAAAACTAAGCAATAACAAGTTAATACAACAAACAGGACAAACTACTCATAGCTTAGAATGAACCAAATAGAAATTATAATCGCATCATACGAGAACTTGTATAGCAGGAATGAAAATGAGGAATGAACTATATATTATGGAGGATAGTTATGTCGTTGCTTAGGACGAACCAAAATGACATGCAAGATATAGTACCGTCGCACGTGAACCTGTAGAACAAAACAAACAATCATTAGACAAGTGTGCCTACAATGAAATGAGCAATCAAACAAAGTGTTTTTTAGAATTTCACCAAATATAAACTAGGAAGGTCATATAAGCAAATATATATGGAAGCAGTGGTATTTCCTGGAATGCAATAGACGTACGGTGACTCAGAATTTACGGTGAGCTACACAATGTCATGCAGTTTCTGTCATAGCTAAGAATCAACCATATAGAAATATGGCATCATAAGAGAACTTCTAGAGCAGGAATGCAAACCATGAGTGAACTACATAGTAGAGGACAGTTATGCCATTGATTAGGACAAACCAGCACCAAATAAGGAAATAATGGCGTCGCTTGTGAACCTATAGAAGAGGCTATGCAAACCATCATGTTCATTGTTCCATTCTAGGATCTATGCAAGAAAAAGAAATTAGTTAGTGTTGCAGCTTTTGAAGAACCAGATGGCAACAACACAATTATAATCGAATTAGTATGAAGAGTCTAAACAGGTACTATCAGACAGCATAACAATGCCAAGGAGGAAACAATAACAGGAACATATCTCAGGACGAACTAGATAGATTCAGTAACTGTGGAGCAGGGAATCCAAACTAATATTTTCCACTGATTTTACATTTTGCAAGAACTACACGATAGCTGGCAATTACTGTTGTTCGGAGTAGCTAAGAACATGTGCATGACTTCAAAATTTGTAGAGCAGCGAATGCAAACCAACATGTCTAGTGACCTACTCCGTAGTATCTAGCACGAAGAACAGCTGTCCGCTTTGACTAGGTGTACAGAACAATTAGAAAAATGTTGTTCATTGCGATAGGCTTGAACCTGCTGTACTGCTGACAAAAAAAAAGAGTTGGTGATTTGGTTACCAAGGTCGGATAGGCTTCTAATCATCATCCGTACCAGCGCGGGTGACATCCTTGTCACCCAGAGTGCTTCGGTTGCGCCGGCTGTTTGCATCGGTGAAGCAGATCTTGGGCGCTCAATGCGGGCTTGACTGCGGTGGACGAGGTTGAATCGGTGCACTACACGGTGGTTCAGGTAAGGTACGGGTGGGGAGGATGCCGCCGACATTGATGCAGATCTTGGGCAATCGTTGATGGATTTAGCGCCGTGGAGGGGAAAGTGGGAAAAGGAAATCAGGTGCGGTGGACGACGACGGACTCGGTGACCAAGGTCGGGTGGGGTGGACTGATACATTGCAAATGTATCTATAATTTTTGATGTTCCATGCTTGGTTTTATCTACTTTCTTATGTTTTGTCCACACTTTGGAGTACTTTTCATATGATTTCTTGGACTAACCTATTAACAAGAGCCACAGTGCCAGCTGCCTGTTTTCTGCTGTTTTTGGTTCCAGGAAAGTCAGAAAATGAATATTCTCGGAATTGGACGGGACAAAAGCCAAAGTTATTATTTTACCGGAAGGCTCACGGAGCCAGAATACGAGACGGAGGAGGGCCAGGGACTGGCCACCCCCCCAGGCGTGGGTACCCCTAGGCCACGCCAGGGCATGGTCTGGGCCCCCAGGCACCCCCTTGGTCTCCCTCTTTGCCTATAAGAAGCCTTCTGACCTAAAAACTCCGGAGGGTTTGCCTATAAGAAGCTAATAAGTACCATAATTTTTGGAAGCTCTTTATGAAACGTGAATCCCTGCTTCCTTCTATGAAGGCCTTTCTTCCACCATTACATTGAGTCTCCACCTTCTATCTTTATGCACCTACTTTGAGAGCATAGTGGCCATTCTTAGTTCTATGTGCATTGTCCCAAGACTAGTTGATTGATGCATAACTTGCTTGTTTTAAACTATTTGTATCTAGTCACTCTTATGAACTTTGAACGTGTCCTATGCATTTATATTGGCTACTCTATGAGGGACAAGCTGAATACAATTATGCCATGTTTTATTTATGTGAAACAAACAAACGTCTTGTAAAGCATTGTTATTCATGAATCTTTTGTTTGTGCCATTTCATGTTGCACCATAGTTTCTTTGTCTTATTGCTAGAACTTTGCCTTTCATGTTATGATTGAAGTACTATGTTCCCAGCTTTGAATGTTTTACAAATACTTTGATCAAATTTATGATGGTGCATGTCACCTAAAAAATTATTCTTTCTTTTTATCACTTACCTACTCGAGGACGAGCAGGAGTTAAGCTTGGGGATGTTGATACATTGCAAATGTATCTATAATTTTTGATGTTCCATGCTTTGTTTTATGTACTTTCTTATGTTTTGTCCACACTTTGGAGTACTTTTCATATGATTTCTTGGACTAACCTATTAACAAGAGCCACAGTGCCAGCTGCCTGTTTTCTGCTGTTTTTGGTTCCAGGAAAGTCAGAAAATGAATATTCTCGGAATTGGACGGAACAAAAGCCAAAGTTCCTATTTTACCGAAAGACCCATGGAGCCATATTACGACGGAGGAGGGCCAGGGCCTGGCCACACACCCCCAGGCGCGGGTTCCCCCAGGCCACGCCAGGGCATGGTGTGGGCCCCCTAGGCACCCCCTCGGTCTCCCTCTTCACCTATAAGAAGCCTTCTGACCTAAAAACTCTGGGGGTTCTACGTTTTTCCAGAAGGAGTTCCACTCTACCGCCACCACCAGATTCCACGAAACAGCACCAGAAACTCTGTTCTGGCACCCTGTCGGGATGGGGAATTGGAGGAGATCATCGCCATCATCATCACCATCGCTTCTCCATCGACCATCCATGTTTCCCCATCTATGAGTGAGTAATCCCCCACTGTAGGCTATGGGGATGGTAGGGATTGGATGAGATCGTTCATGTAATGGCATCGGATTGTTAGGGCATGGTGCCTAGTATCTTCTAATAGTGCTTTATGACTTTGTTGCGACTTGTTATGCTTAATGCTTGTCACTAGGACCCGAGTGCCATGATTTCAGATCTGAACATGTTATTGATTCATTATGATAGTATTGTTTATGGTATTATCTACAAGTTGTATACACACGTTGTTGTCCGGAACCAATGGCCCCGAAGTGATAGAAATCGGGATAACTCGAGGGAATGGCTTTGATGTGAGGATCACATGTGTTCACGGAGTGCTAATGCTTTGCTCCGGTGCTCTATTAAAAGGAGCACCTTAATTGCCAGTAGTTCCCTTGAGGCCCCGCTGCAAACGGGCTGGCAGGACAAAAGATGTTGTGCAAGTTCTCATTCCGAGCACGTATGACTATATATGGAACACATGCCTAGGATTATCTAGTACTTGGACGCT
The DNA here is from genome assembly GCA_910589775.1 of Avena eriantha. Classification (NCBI taxonomy): domain Eukaryota; kingdom Viridiplantae; phylum Streptophyta; class Magnoliopsida; order Poales; family Poaceae; genus Avena; species Avena eriantha. The sequence goes on along the minus strand of OU342743.1, from coordinate 487,676,835 downwards.
TTATCTTATTTATCTGCAGTCGCCCTATGTTCTGATTGCTATATGAATCGTCTTGTCCATGCAACGCCCGTCCATCCATCCCTATGCCTACCGCACTCGAATCCTACTGTTTACTGCTATTGTTACTGATGTCTTTACTTTACTACTACTGCTGCTACTTTACTATTGCTACTACAAAACTGTTGCTACTGATAAACTGCAGTGAGCAAGATTGTTTCTAGGTGCAGCTGAATTGACAAATCAGTTGTTAAGGCTTATAAATATTCTTTGGCTCCCCTTGTGTTGAATCAATAAATTGGGTTTCACTTCCCTCGAAAATACTGCGATACACCCCCTATACTTGTGGGTCATCAAGACTATTTTCTGGCGCCATTGCCGGGAGCATAGCTTTATTTATCAAGTCCACTTGAAATCACTATTGTTCAAGCTTAGTTTATTTCCGCCTTGTTTGCTTGTTTCTTTATCAAAAATACAAAAAAATAATTAGTTCCTACTCTAGTTGTTATTTTCGTTGGTCTGTTATTGTCTTGCTTTAGCATGCTCTTTATCAATGGTTGGTTTCTTTGAAACTGAATCTTATTGGCAAGGTGGGTTCACGGAAGATCAAAAATACTATTATAAGGAACACCGCTTGTCACAAAAAGGGAAACACTTATGGGAACAAATTGATAAATTGTATACCATTGCTAGAAACATGTGCTCTACTTATAATGTTACTAATTGCTTTGATAAATCTTGTTGTTGTAAGAGGTATAAACACCTCCCTTTTCAGTGTGAGTATAATGATAATGTTACCATATCTTCTTATGTTAAAGGAATTTATGACTTTTATGATGCGGAACAAATTGAAGAATTTATTGCTTGGAAGGGTGCCTTTCAACTTGCTAGTTTGCTTGAAAATATTGATGATTCACCTTATAAATATGAGGTTTATGGTATACTTAAATTTTGCTTTGATAATTACAAGGGAAATGGTTATATTCTTGAATATATTAATAGATGCTTTCCACAAATGGAAGAGACTAATGCCTTGTAGGATCCTATGGAAGAAGAAATTGATGAACCTGAAATCTCATTAGATGAAAAAGAGGAGGAGAGTGATGAACAAAAGGAGGAAGAATGGATTAGCTACCCATGCCTACCTTCTAATGAGAGTAACTCTTTATCCCTTACAATATTTGATTGTCCCCCATGCTTACTAAAGGAGGATGAATGTTATGTTCCTGAGGATCCTTTTGAAAATGTTTATAATAAAGCTCTAGTGCTTGTAGATAATGAAAAGCATGCTTTATGTGATAGTTATATTGATGAGTTTATTCATGAGGCTACTGAAAATTATTATGAGAGAGGAAAATATGGTTGTAGAAGATTTCATGGTATTGAAACACCTCTCTATGTGCTGAAAGTTTTGAAGTTACTCTTGTTTTATATTCCTATGCCTGTCACTTTGTTCTTTGTGAATTTATTTGCATACACGATTCCTATGCATAGGAAGTCGGTTAGACTTAAATGTGTTTTGAATTTGCTTCTTGATGCTCACTTTTACTTCAACTCATAGTTCTTATGTGAGCATCCTCTCAAACTATTATGCCTGAAGATGATAACATGTCTATTATTCTTGGGAGACCTTTTCTTAATACTACAGGAGCTGTTATTAATTGTAATCAAGGAAAGGTGACTTTCAATGTTAATGAAAAGGAACATACTGTCTATTTCCCCAAGAATATTGATAGGACTTATGGTTTTGAATTCAATTGAACATGTTGAGGGCATTCAAGTTGGAGAAATATATTGTCCCATACCAAGAGAAAAATTTGAAACTATTTTGATTGGACCATTGCTATCAAGGTTGAGGTAACATAATCATTAGTGGAATACAAAGTTTTGTCTCATATGAATTTTTTTTGGTAATAAGACCTGATCAACCTTGTTAACAAAAGGATTTTATTGAACAAAACAATGTTTTTACCATGATTATTTCCGCTTAATTCTATTCTATCCATTTTAGTTTTTGCTCATGCCTAACTTAAAGGTGTTAAAGAAAAGTACTTATTGGGAGATAACCTAAAAGTTTTAGATGAGTTTTGGAAGTTATTACCTCTGTAATAACCGCTCCTTTTCCTTTTTATTTGATTTTTGTGCCAAGAGTAACCTCTAATGAGAGAGAAGTAATGATTGGGAAAGTTGCTGTCTCGAAACAGATTTATGTGCTTCACCGTAAAAATTCGTGTAACATCTCTGTACGTCATTTTGAGGCGTGAATTTTTGTACTTCTGCCCCAGGTTGTTCTCTAAGTTTCGTTAGTTCAACACTTTTTGATTTGAGCAATAGAAGGTCTTTGGAAAAAATCGTCTTTACCTGCTGGTCTGTTTTGATAGATTTCTGCCATTTTCTACATTTGCTTCTTGTTGGTTCCTTTTTGAGTTCTTTTGGGGAATTGAGATTTTTGAGGGAAGTGCTACAGTAGATTGTGTTTTAATGGAAGTTTTATTGGTGTTAGAACTGAATCTAAAGACCTATTATTTTGAGTGAACTAATGTTGTTAATAAAGATTGTGTGAAGTTTTGTATGAAGGAAAAATTTCTGGTGTATGGAAGGAATGAGTAATGAGATGAAGGATGGACTAAAGCTCAAGCTTGTGGATGCCACGTGTGTCATGCCAAGAAATATCCAAGAAGTACAAGCGTCAAATCTTGGGGATGCCCAAGGCATCCCCCTCTTCATCAATAAAAATCCCAGGTTCCTTCCAAACGCTTCATTTTTATTGTTTCATGCACAGTTGTGTTTTTCTTGGAGCATCTTCTTTTTTGTTTTCGTTTTGGTTTTTCGTTTGCTTGGTTTGCTTAGTTTTCTGAATAAATTGGTTGGACCTCCTCTTTCATGCATTGGTTTGCAAATAGTTTGGTTTGGATTGGAAAAGAGTAGGAAAGTTCATGCTTAAGTGGTAAAGAGAGCTTGTTTTTGACTATGGCCTATGCTTTGTCATGCCATTCTTGATATTGTTTTGGCTTTATGCTTACTATTCTTTGCTGTAGCATGACATGTTATAAACGATTGAGATTTCTTAATGTGCCTTTGAATAATCATGCTTTGTTTTAGCATATTAAAGCATAGTATTGTGGTATTCTCCTTTGATGCTTTATTTGGGTTGACTTGGCGCATGCTCACACCATGTTATGACTATCCCAAGTCACCATAGCCTTTATGATCCTTTAGTTTTCAACTTGTAGTATCACTTTATTCTTTGATCAATGATGTTTTGTCGCTCTGCATGATTATGGCCATTATTGCTCTCTTAGTTTGTTGCTCCCAGTCTTTTGCTAGCCTCCGTAACCAAGTATGAGTTCCACTCATGCATCCAACTCCTTAAACCAATTTATTCCAAAGAGTCCACCATACCTACCTACTATCTTATGCTATTCCAAGTATATTCATGTTTTTGTTTACCTTCCAAATTAAACTTTTTAGGAGAAAACTAGTGATTAAAGCTCTCACGAACTTGATGACACACTTTACTTTTCTTGCCATTAATAAACTTGAACCATTGTGTCGTCTATGTTGTATATGCTTGCACTTATTTGTTGGGAATTAGCAGAACCATGCTGTCATGGGGAACGCTTTCAACAGGCACGGGTACTTTGTACCTAGTTGATATCATGCTCTTTTGTTTATGGATGTCGTCGGTGTGAAATGAAAGGGGAGCTTGTAAGTCCATGGAGTTATGTATATGTGTTATAGAAACCCCTGGGCTGCTGGTCTAATCCATGCTGACATGGTGGAAACCTGCAGCGTAACCATAATGAGCCGTCTATGAAGCATTCCTCTTATAAAAAAGAGTCCTATATTGAGAAAAAAGAGAAAAAGAAAAAAATAGAGATATGAGAAAAGAGGAAAGAGAGAAAAAAGCACCATATTCCCATGGTAAATAAGAAGATTGCTGAGATGCTTGTGTCTGCTTGCCTTGTCATTTTGATATGGGGATTCTTCTATATCATCGGGCAAGGGGTACCCCGTTGGCAGTTCTCTATGATACACATGTACTTACAATGAAAAGAACTTACCGGTGACTAAACTTGAGTAGCATGAGGAGCGACCCTCGTATTCAAGCGACATGAGATTTCTAACTTATACTTCGTCAAGCATATACTTCATAGTTTGTTCACTTTAACCTTAATCACTTCAAGATGCTTATGATAGGGGCAATGAGAGCTGAAAGCTAATAAGTACCATAATTTTTGGAAGCTCTTTATGAAACGTGAATCCCTGCTTCCTTCTATGAAGGCCTTTCTTCCACCATTACATTGAGTCTCCACCTTCTATCTTTATGCACCTACTTTGAGAGCATAGTGGCCATTCTTAGTTCTATGTGCATTGTCCCAAGACTAGTTGATTGATGCATAACTTGCTTGTTTTAAACTATTTGTATCTAGTCACTCTTATGAACTTTGAACGTGTCCTATGCATTTATATTGGCTACTCTATGAGGGACAAGCTGAATACAATTATGCCATGTTTTATTTATGTGAAACAAACAAACGTCTTGTAAAGCATTGTTATTCATGAATCTTTTGTTTGTGCCATTTCATGTTGCACCATAGTTTCTTTGTCTTATTGCTAGAACTTTGCCTTTCATGTTATGATTGAAGTACTATGTTCCCAGCTTTGAATGTTTTACAAATACTTTGATCAAATTTATGATGGTGCATGTCACCTAAAAAATTATTCTTTCTTTTTATCACTTACCTACTCGAGGACGAGCAGGAGTTAAGCTTGGGGATGTTGATACATTGCAAATGTATCTATAATTTTTGATGTTCCATGCTTTGTTTTATGTACTTTCTTATGTTTTGTCCACACTTTGGAGTACTTTTCATATGATTTCTTGGACTAACCTATTAACAAGAGCCACAGTGCCAGCTGCCTGTTTTCTGCTGTTTTTGGTTCCAGGAAAGTCAGAAAATGAATATTCTCGGAATTGGACGGAACAAAAGCCAAAGTTCCTATTTTACCGAAAGACCCATGGAGCCATATTACGACGGAGGAGGGCCAGGGCCTGGCCACACACCCCCAGGCGCGGGTTCCCCCAGGCCACGCCAGGGCATGGTGTGGGCCCCCTAGGCACCCCCTCGGTCTCCCTCTTCACCTATAAGAAGCCTTCTGACCTAAAAACTCTGGGGGTTCTACGTTTTTCCAGAAGGAGTTCCACTCTACCGCCACCACCAGATTCCACGAAACAGCACCAGAAACTCTGTTCTGGCACCCTGTCGGGATGGGGAATTGGAGGAGATCATCGCCATCATCATCACCATCGCTTCTCCATCGACCATCCATGTTTCCCCCATCTATGAGTGAGTCATCCCCCGCTATAGGCTATGGGGATGGTAGGGATTGGATGAGATCGTTCATGTAATGGCATCGGATTGTTAGGGCATGGTGCCTAGTATCTTCTATTAGTGCTTTATGACTTTGTTGCAACTTGTTATGCTTAATGCCTGTCACTAGGGCCCGAGTGCCATGATTTCAGATCTGAACATGTTATTGATTCATTATGATAGTATTGTTTATGGTCTTATCTGCAAGTTGTATACACACGTTGTTGTCCGGAACCAATGGCCCCGAAGTGACAGAAATCGGGATAACCGGAGGGAATGGCTTTGATGTGAGGATCACATGTGTTCACGGAGTGTTAATGCCTTGCTCCGGTGCTCTATTAAAAGGAGCACCTTAATTTCCAGTAGTTCCCTTGAGGCCCCGCTGCAAACAGGCTGGCAGGACAAAACATGTTGTGCAAGTTCTCATTGCGAGCACGTATGACTATATATGGAACACATGCCTAGGATTATCTAGTACTTGGATGCTTTATCTTATTTATCTGCTATTTCCCTATGTTCTAATTGTATATGAATTGTCTTGTCCATGCAACGCCCGTCCATCCATCCCTATGCCTACCGCACTCTAATCCTACTATTTACTGCTATTGTTACTACTGTCTTTACTTTACTACTGCTGCTACTTTACTATTGCTACTACAAAACTGTTGCTACTGATAAACTGCTGTGAGCAAGATTGTTTCTAGGTGCAGCTGAATTGACAACTCAGTTGTTAAGGCTTATAAATATTCTTTGGCTCCCCTTGTGTCGAATCAATAAATTGGGTTTCACTTCCCTCGAAAATACTGCGATACACCCCCTATACTTGTGGGTCATCATGGACGTCGGTGAAGCGGCAATGATGCTTTGGAAGAGACCGCATATGATGCAGATCCGATATACTGTTGGATGAGGAGTGCATGGTGTCAAGTTCCGGCGGGCAAAGCCAGCCGCGGAGAAGTGCTTTGGGAGGTTCCGGGCGCGAGAAAGTTCGTAGTGTTTGAAATGGAGGGGCGTGAGGGAGTGGGGACCACGTGATTTTGGTATCATCTGAAATGGAGGGGCGCCAGAAATTTTGCAGTTTTTGAAATGGAGGGGTGCCAGAAATTTCGCAGTGTTTGAAATGGAGGGGCGCCAGAAATTTTGCAGTGTTTGAAATGAAGGGGCGCGAGGGAGTGGGGACCACGTGATTTTGGTATCGTTTGAAACAGAGGGGCGCCAGAAATTTTGAAGTGTTTGAATTGGAGGGGCGCGAGGGAGTAGGGACCACATGATTTTGGTATCATTTGAAACAGAGGGGCGCTAGAAATTTCGCAGTGTTCGAAATGGAGGGACACGAGGGAGTGGGGACCACGTGATTTTGGTATCGTTTAAAACGGAGGGGCGCCCGAAATATCGCAGTGTTTGAAGTGGAGGGGCGCGAGGGAGTGGGTACCACGTGATTTTGGCCGTCTAGCAATCTTGTCCGTCCATCCTAAATCAACAGGCCATAGGGGATACCTTCCCTTCGAAGGCTCTGGCGCGGACGCCTATGCAAGCAATTGCCGGGTGTCCCAGAGTAGACTATAGGGGTAGATGTGCAGGTTACTGTAGTAGCAGACCATTAATCGGGCTAGCTGGCGCGATATCATTTTTGGCGCTCCACAATTTCAAACTTTTACTTATGGTGTTCAGGAGTGAATGCATGCAGCTCAAAAAAGGTATTGTACTTACGTGACTAGTAAACTGTACGTGCTTCGCATGACTATTTTATTGCGTGCACTCCAATAACTTACCTTATTAAAGCATAATAATATCCTGCATAATTTAGAACTTTGGTGCAATACTTGGTCGACTTATTAGAACTAAACATCTCTCGGCTATTTTAGAAGTACTCCCAAACATGTTTCTAGCTTACCAAGATATCGTGTATTTTTGGAGCATTTGTTTCTTGGTATGTGACTCCTCCCCTTGTCCAAGTAGATTTGTGTTTAGTAGATTATATATTGAGTATTTTGCTGCTGTAGGTGACAGGTTATGAGAGCTTGTAAGCTTGTTTGATGCTTAGAGATATAATTTGATGCATGTTTAGGCCTCTTACAAGTCCCTATGAGTAGAAACCTTCATTATATTCACTTTGTAATCACTTGTTTAATAGGTGTTTAAATTTCAGAATACCAAGCATGAACAACCATACCTTTGGAGAGATATTTGAGAGTGATGCACCTAGGAGGTCGAGGCCCTCAAGATCAGTCTCTCAGTTTAGGCCATCATACAACGAAGATCTCATTGCTACTCGTATTGGTAATGAAAAGGATGATGGGGATGCTCACCCATCCACTTTTTCTTGTTTTACTTTCTTACAAGCTACAGGTATTCTTGATGATTTCTTGCTACTGATTGAGAGGGTTGGTTTGACCTCGTATATGCAAGATGAGAGTGAGCAATACGCTATGCTCACCAAAACCTTTGTTGAGAGCTTCATGTTTACTAACACATCCTATCAGTCGACTGTCTCTTTCAAAATTTATAATCTGCCCTTCACCATGCCTTTGGAGAGATTTTGCAGTATTATAGGTGTAAGCATGACAGGGACCGTGAAGAAAATTCAAGGGCGACCCGCTGATTTGCTGGAGCTTTACCGAGGGGTGACCAATGATGATGACCGCGTGGCGCAACGCGGAAAGATAAGAAATATCCAACTCCCTGCTCTTAGATACTTTGCATATTATCTTGCTACTAGCATACTGGGTAGGGAGAACACAAGTAATATCTCCAACTATCATTTAGCATTCCTTGCTGCTGCGCTTAACAATGATACTCGGTACAACCTGGGCTCGCTTATTGCTCTCCGCCTAGCTGCTAGGGGGGCTATCTATGGGGGGCATCATTGCCTCACGTATAGTCAATGCATTAGGTATTTTAGTGGATCCCAATGATATATACTGGCACCGCATAGGCTTGACCTTGTTGCTATGACAACTCATCACTTTGTCACTGCTACTTCACTGACGGGGATGAAAGGGAGATCCTTTTGCCACAACCTTCTTTGTTTAGTGTTCACAGGAGACCGTGGTCGCGCTCCAAGGAGGAGGTGGACGAGCAGCTTCGCTTGTTGGGCTTTCACGAGCAGCACCAGGAGGATGTACCCTCCTACGATCACTCCGCTCACTACGGAGGGACGTACTCGAGCTCGCACCAGGACGAGGGTACCTCCTCGTCATACTACGGTGACATGTCATCCTGGCCGGCTTGGGATTGATACCCACTTAGGCCAAAAGCCTAAGCTTGCGGGGAGGTACGCTGACACCGCACTCATCTCCATATCATGTTGAGTTAGTACTTTGTATATTCATGTTTCGTTCTCTTTTTATTTTTGTTCTTTCTTTGCTTTTGCCTTCTAACACACAAAAAGACCAAAAATATTTATGTTGTTTCTCTTTGGTTTGCTTCTTCTTTTTTGCCTTGGATTGCTTTTTCCCTTTTTGCTTTGTTTGAACTATTCGAAAAACCCAAGAAGATTTTGCTTTGCTTGTTTCCTTTTTGGTTCTTGTTTTAAAAATCGAAAACAACAAAACTATTTGTCGTTCTTATTTGGCTTTGTGAGTTTGTTGCAGGGTTCAGCAGTCCTTAGTGGATATTGGTTTCATATTATTATTCAAGCCACACAAGTGAAGAGCAATAATGAGGATTAATGACAACTTGAGGCATGGTAAGAGGCTGGTAACGAACTCTATTTGTTTTCATTTTTGTACATATACACATCATTGTGGGCATGCTTAGCCTATTCGTGTAGGGTGTATGTTATCTTTGGATGCTTAGTAGTTCTTGCTTTCGTATGATTAGTTCCAGCTTGCTAATAGTTTGTAGCATGCATTATGAATGCTTGCTTGCATTACTTTATTCATAACTTGGTATGACACTGTGGTATCCTCCTCTGAATGTTTCATTTGCATTGACTTGGCACATGCTCAGGCATGCATATGACTGAAACAATCAGTTGAGCCTCGATGAATTATTTTGCCATGAGGATCTTGAATCACTTTCATGCCATGTTTAGTACTGTTTTGTTTCAAGCATGATTATGATAGCTCTTGCTCTCTCGTTTGTCGCTCCCTTACTATTGCTAGCCTTCACTTCCACTGAGTTTTTACTCATGTTCCCAACTCCCGTAAACCAAATATTGCCAAAGTGTCCACCATACCTACCTATTAGCATCATTTGCTATTCCCATGCATATTCAATATGCCTTGTTTTCTTCTGAATAAAATGTTTGCTTGTTATGAGAAAGTTAGTTAGTAAAGCTCTCACAAACTTGATGGCACAATTTATTTTCTTGCACTTAATAAACATGAACCATTGCGTCCTTCTTTGTTGCGTATATGCTTGCGCTTTATAAATTGAAGTTAGCAGAACCATGTATCATGGGGAACGTTTTCAACATTTCATTGGTACTTAGTACCTCGTTGATATCATGTTCTTTTACTTATGGATCCCGGCGGTGTGAAATAAAAGTGGAAGTTGTAAGATCATGGAGTTTGTATGTATGTTAGAGAGATGCCTAGGCCGCTAGCCTAAGCCATGCCTAATCATGGTGGAAACTTGCAGCATAACCATAATGAGCATTCTATGAAGCATCCTCAATAAAAATCTATGCACATAGTAAATAAAAAGATCGCTGAGATGCTCATTGTCTGCTCGCCTTGTCATTTTAATTATGGGATAGCTCATGTGTCATGTGCAAGGGGTACCCCGTTGGCGGTTCTCTATGATACGTATATACTTACAATGACAAGAGCTTACTTGTGACTGAAGTTGAGTAGCATGAGGATCGGTCTTCGTAAGTAAGGGGCATGAGACTTTGATTTATAACTTGTCAAGCATATCCTCTTAGTTGTGTCACTTTCACCTTAACCACATTAAAGATGCTTATGATAGGGGTAATGAGAGCTCAAAGCTAACAAGTACCATACTTTCAGCATTTGGAAGACTTTCAAATTATTCAAAACCTTTTCTTTTACTTGTTGAGTCTCCACATATTCTTCGAGCACCTTCTTGAGAGCATAGTTGTCATTCTTTGTGCTTGTCTCATTACTTGATTATTTGTGTTATGACTTTGATTCTTGTATCTTTGATATCTTTACTTCTAGTCATCACTTGAACTTCAGAGGTGCCTTGGCATTCATAATCAAAGCTAAGCGAGATACAACTCTATCATACCTTGTTATGAGCATTGTAATGTTTCTTATGTTTATGCTTCATGCTACTTAGTATTTTTGAGTTGGAATCTCTTCATAGCTTGCAATGCCTATTAAGTAAACTTAGTTGCATATTCCTTATTATGAATTGTCTAAGTAGTTGATCACATGCTGAGAATATATACATCATCTGAAGCAAATGTGTTCGTGAAAGTTCTTTTATCGCACTCAGTTTTCAACTGAATTGCTTGAGGACAAGCAATAAGCTAAGCTTGGGGGAGTTCATACGTCCAAAACGTATCTACTTTCCCGGACACCTTTGCTATTGTTTCTCCTCTAAACTTGTGTGATTTGGATGCAACTAACGCGGACTGACGCTGTTTTCAGCAGAATTGCCTTGGTGTCTACTCTTTGTGCAGAAAATCGACTATCAGGAAAAATCCCGGAAAATATGCAGAAAATCCTATTTCACCAGAAGACTCCAGGAGCCAGAATACGAGACGGAGGGGGGCTGGGGCCCAGCCACACCACCTGGCCGCGCAGGCTGAGCCTGGCCGCGCCAGGGGGTGGTCTGGCCGCCCTAGACTGCCCCTCGGTCTCCCTCTTCACATATAAGTTGCCTTCTGACCTAAAAACTCCGGGGGATTCGACGTTTTTCTAGAAGGAGTTCCGCTCTGCCGCCACCACCAGATTCCATGAAACAGCACCAGAAACTCCGTTCTTGGCACCCTGCCGGGACGGGGAATTGGAGGAGATCATCGCCATCATCATCACCATCGCTTCTCCGTCGACCATCCATGTTTCCCCCATCTATGAGTGAGTAATCCCCCGCTGTAGGCTATGGGGATGGTAGGGATTGGATGAGATCGTTCATGTAATGGCATCAGATTGTTAGGGCATGGTGCCTAGTATCTTTTATTAGTGCTTTATGACTTTCTTGCGACTTGTTATACTTAATGCTTGTCACTAGGGCCCGAGTGCCATGATTTCAGATCTGAACATGTTATTGATTCATTATGATAGTATTGTTTTTGGTCTTATCTGCAAGTTGTATACACACGTTGTTGTCCGGAACCAATGGCCCCGAAGAGACAGAAATCGGGATAACCGGACGGAATGGCTTTGATGTGAGGATCACATGTGTTCATGGAGTGTTAATGCTTTGCTCCAGTGCTCTATTAAAAGGAGCACCTTAATTTCCAGTAGTTCCCTTAAGGCCCCACTGCAAACGGGCTGGCAGGACAAAAGATGTTCTGCAAGTTCTCATTGCGAGCACGTATGATTATATATGGAACACATGCCTAGGATTATCTAGTACTTGGATGCTTTATCTTATTTATCTGCAATTGCCCTATGTTCTGATTGCTATGTGAATTGTCTTGTCCATGCAACACCCGTCCATCCATCCCTATGCCTACCGCACTCGAATGCTACTGTCTTTACTTTACTGCTGCTGCTACTTTGATATTCCTACTATAAAACTGTTGCTATTGATAAACTGTTGTGAGCAAGATTGTTTCTAGGTGCAGCTGAATTGACAACTCAGTTGTTAAGGCTTATAAATATTCTTTGGCTCCCCTTGTGTCGAATCAATAAATTGGGTTTCACTTCCCTCGAAAATACTGCGATACACCCCCTATACTTGTGGGTCATCAGCAGACAATATACATATACCTCTCCATGAACAACGATACGTTTCGTCGTATTTTTCCTACTTTATAAATGTTACATTAAACTACCATCATTTCCAATGATGCATGAAATGACCAAAAAAGAGTTGTGACCTTTTTTAGTATCTAAAAATATTTTCGTTGTTAATAATTATTTTTTACCATTTTATAGAGCATTCCATAAAACGAAACAATGTTTTCACCATCAGGAGAAATGTTTTCATTACATGACAAAAAATAATGTCTTCATCACGACAAATATATAGCACAAGAAATGAATTCCAACACAATAACCATATGCAATGACCTGATGTGTATAAACCTTAGTGACCGCCTAATTTGTAATTAGAAGTGACAAGGAGGGAGTATGCTAGATTCATTTGTGGTGGCTAGGTGCAAATTTTTAATTCAATAAATGTACTACATTCTTGTGGACACTCACAAAGACAATTGACCTCTTGTCTTAGGATACTTGTGATAAAACTATTACTAGTAGTTCAGAAATAAGTGACTTGGAATTTATCTAGATTCGTATGTATCTCTAAAATACGTCTATATACCCATGAATATGATCTATATACTCAATCTATATACTCGTAAATCTTGATAAATCTAAGTTTCGTATTGAGGGAGTATGGCAATATTATAAATTTGCAATGTTGTCATGATAAATAATGATATTCGCTACACTCCATAAACGAAACCACATCTTTCTTCCGTCACAGTTTTACATTTTTGTACTGAAGTATTTTACTATAAAATAACGCATGAAATTAGTTACACGTTAGTGATTAAGTACTTCCGCTAATTTGTATTTACATATGGAGGTAATACTACACACCCAATTAACATCATAAGTAATTTCTCTTTCTCTCTTTCTAGAGGAGTTTTCTAGGTTGTCAGTTTGAAGAATCATTTGTCAGATACAGAGAATTGAACACTTTAAATTATACAGCGAGTGATTAGATGGATGGACGATTAGTGCATAGAGGCAGTCGAGCTGGTAAAATGCTCACATATAATGGTAGATGTGAGCACAATTGACTGAGTGGCAAACCTTTTTTTTGTGCGGTCGAGCCCCCCGTACGCTGATGACCCTCGCTAATCAACGCATCTCACACATAAGTGTATTTTTACGTAGTAGTAGAAACATCATCCAGGGAGACAGAGTTCAGCGTCTAGCAATCTTGACCGTCCAATCCGAAATCAACGGGTCAAAGCGGATACCTTCCTTGCGTTGGCTGTCCATGGGTAGACTATAGGGGTATCTGTGCTTGTGACCCGAAGTACTCCAGAGTCCAGACAATAGCTTGGTGTCCCCATTGCTGACGGTGCATTTTCTTTTCTAGACACTGGATCCGGATCCCTACACATCTGACAAAGTAGAAAGTATGACCAAATTTAAAGATCACTCATTGCCGATTTAATTATTTTTGATTTATCAGACATACTCTCCATCCAACCTATTTTTTCTGAAAATACCCTCCAACCTAATTAAAAAGGATGTCACATATTTGACTAAATTTGAATGTAATATGTACACTAAACAGTGACTACTATACGGAAAGTACATCGTTACACAAGCTCCACAGAGCGCATTCGAACGCTAAAGAGTGCAATATAATTATTCACAGAATGATGAGAAAAAATGATCCATGCACCCAAAAGAAAGAAAAAGGAGGGCCAAGTAGGCAAGTCCTCCCCTTCCTAGTTCCTACTCCAAGATTCGCCAATTGCAACAATGTGGCCACCCTGTGGAGGTAGGGCCTCGACGACCTCCGCAATGGTCGCGACCTCGACAGCTAACATGAGATGGCTTCTCTCTTCCTACTTAGCAGGGAGTGACCTGGACGATCTCCGTAATGGTAGCTACTGGCTGCAGAGCACCATGACTTCTTTCTTCAAATTTTCGCACTCAGCGCAAAGCGTGGAGGAGTCACGCTCGTAAGATCATGCGAGCTTCATTTGAAAAGCCAAATCGTCTTGGAGGCGATCACACTCTAGGTTGAGCTCGAAGTTTTTCTAAAGAATGTTGATGTTATGGCTGTAGATTTCATCTACTTTGGCCGAGATTCTCGCCCTAACTTCCTGCATGGAAAATGCGTCATCAGTAAGAGAGCATGGAGTGCATGCAGAGAAGAACATAAAATGTCAATACATGTATAGTGACTACAGTACCTCTCTTCTTCGACCGAGAGCGGCCATGATGGCATCGTACGTGTCAGAGATATCCGTCGTCCTACCGACCCATGGGGTGGAAAATTCAACGCTCGAGCCTCTTTCCCTAGAAGGTGTATAGAGACGGTTCAATAGTAGGAGCAGAGAGCCCAAGAATCAACGGAAGTACAAACCTACCCGGACTCTTGGTCCCCATGATAGCTGCTCTTCGGATACATGCGCGAAGACGAGCCCTCGCCCCATGGCTGGTATCCTTTCTCGGTCCGAGCCTGCAGGTCACCCTGCCGGCGGGATTTCTCCACAGCTCTAACCACCGCCATCTTGCTATTCTTCCGACGAGACAAGATATTTTATGACATCGCTAGATGAAGAAGTAGAGAAGAAAGGGAGGAGCAGTGGAAGAAAATGCTTTCTGCAAAGGCAGAGCGAGGTAGTACTAGTAGGAGGTGAGTGGATAGTGGAAGCAAAACGTCAAGTACTGGGTCTCACTTGTTTAAAAAAAGTACTAGGTCTCGTCGCAGGCCTACGAGCAATCTCGCTGGTCCATCAGCGATTGAGCTTACTAGCTGCAAATATTGTGCAGTGTGTTAAGGTTTGGGCATGAGCTAACAAAATAACTTAGACGTGAGTCTAGCAAAATCAAAACTGCTCCACCGTTTAGGTCTCTTGCGTGGGTCCCATGTAGCAGCTTTTTTTTCACTTTTTCTCTCCAAACTACTAGTGCTCTAGATAATGAAAATGCCTCAAAGTATTATGCCAAATATTTTAGTCAACTAGCCTCTAGGCCTTGTACTAGATAGAAGTCCAAGAATATTTTCCTTAGACCCATCTTCTCCACCATTTAGACATAGGTGTAAGAGATGAAAAATTTTCTTAGCCACCCCATTTCCGAACTGAGCTTCAGTGACTTTGTGAAGCTAAGTCACCAATCTCAGCCCTTGAATTCTGATCCAATGCACCAGATTGACCCATATTTACACATAAAAGTTCGAACATTTTAGAAAAAATTGAAAAATTCCAGTGAATCATAAATGTTTTGTTCTATAATCGGAGAAAGTTGCAATCCATTTGCATTACTGGTTTGTGATTAAATAGCTTTTTTTACTTTTCAAACATAAAAGGCTATTTAATCTCACACCACTAATCCGAATGTACTGAAAGTTTCTCAGATTATAGAACTTAACCTTTATGATTCACTGGAATTTTTCAATTTTTTCTAAAATGTTTGAAATTTTTGAGTGTGAATCTGGATCAATCTGGTTCATTGGATCAAAAAGGAAGGGCTGAGATTGGTAACTTAGTCTCAGTGACTTAGCTTCACAAAGTCTCCATTTCTATACGCTACACACGCTCACCGTTTAGACAGTGTCTAGCAATAAAGCTTGCTAACTCAACAATGGATCTAGCAAAGCAAAAATGGATGCACTGGTTAGCTAACTCGGTAGGACCCACAAGCCCAGAAAAAGGTAATACCTTTTCTGCCATCAGTGTCAGGATAATATGAGGCTGATAGTGGGTCTTTTCTGCCTTTTGTTTCCTTAGACGCTGGGACTAGTACTAGACACGTGCCTAAGAATTTTTTGGTTAGACACAAGTACTCCACCATTTAGGCTCGAGCTAAGAAAAAAAGATTCTCTTAGCCACCATAATTCGCATACGCTGTGCTTGCTGTTACGACCGACCCAAAGTTTATGGAGAAATTTGGCTAGATACATAGTGGTGCAATCAACTGGCTTATTTTGTACTAAGTGGGTCCCATCTTTAGGATTGGTTTTGCCGGCCAGTCTAGTAAATTTCTAGTAGATTCGGAAAAATAAGTCTAGTACGTACATTTCTTAGCCACGTTAGGAACGGCTCATGCTGTGCTTGCTCGTAGTACTCCCTCCCATCCATATTTACTCGTCGCTGAATTGGACATATCTAGCAATGAATCGGAGGGATTAGTAGTAGTAGTAGTAGTAGTAGTAGTAGTAGTCACATTGAATATACTTAGGGCTTGACGCATAAGTATCACAAATGATCGCCAAAAGATCGAACGGCAAACTTAAATATAACTTTGGGCTTCTTTGGATAACGGGATTTAAAAACATAGGAATTTGACTCGGTCATAGGTACAAAACAATGGATTGCAAAACAGAGGAAATAACTTTCTTTAGATCATAGAATTTCAAAACACTAGATAACTGGGTCGGAGGTACAAAACAGAGGAAATCTGCTGGCTTAAAGTCATTTCAATGAAACACAGTAAACGTGAAGGAAACTTGCCTCAATCCTACGTGAATGAGTGTAAAAAAGTGGATGTTGAAATTCCTATGGGATTGGGGTGTAGAAATGCAATCTATATGAATTTTGGAGGTATGCTTCCTTTCATCCAAAGGGCTTCCTTATGAAAAAAATACTATGGGTTGAATTCCTCCAAAATTCCTTTGAAAATCCTTCGATCCAAATTGGCACTTAAACAAGATGTGCGTGCTCACGACAGACGAATACCTTCCGGCATGAGGTGATGCGGTCATAGATTTTCATCTTGAACCCGTCTGCGGTGACCTTGAACATAAGCCAGTCACCCTCCTTCAACCCATGGAAAGCAGCAAAGGTAGCCCACTCTTTGTCCAGGACAATCTGGTCTTTGTTGCGGTTGGCATGGACAACCCACTCGCGTTCCTCGCATGCTTGGACCACCACTAGGTGCGGGTAGGGGCGTCCCTGCAAGTAAGGCTTGAAGTAAGTCGAGATGATAAGCATATACAAGTCATGTTGGACTAACTGGATGTAGAAGCGCCTTGGACGATGCGTCGTGGCATGGTGTCCAACCGACCTAGGGTGTCTTCTCGGTTCGGCAGAACTAGCGACCGACCTGGCAACACTTGCCCTTTCCAAGGCCTCCACTCTCCTTCCCGGTAGCTTCAACTCCATTGGTATGATGGGGAAAGCATCTTCATAGCCACCTGGAGCTGGAGCAGTCCGGTCAAGAATGTAGTCTAAGTTCGGCATTACAACTGGGTCGTCCTACATGAAAATTACCATTGTTTCAGTCCTTTGGAATTACCAAAACACGACAATGCATTTTATAAATTGACTAAAGATCACAATGAATCATTGCACCATCAAAATTACCTAAACAACACAAGGTACTAGGTAAATTAAATTGCCTACACAACACAATGCATCATCAGAATGACCTAACCCGAAGGGTCCTCAAAATCATCTGAACAACTACTGGAAGGCATAACATTTAATTAGATTGATTAAACAACACAATTCATATCCCCCACAAACAAGTAGCACAATGCATAATCTGAATGGCTAAAACAGCACAATGCATTATCTGGATAGACAAAACAACATATATGCAGTGCATCATCAAAAATACCAAAACAGCAAAAGGTATTATGTAATTAAATTTAATAAACATTGTCTGCACAATCAAAATTACCTAAACTGATGGGTCATTGAAATAATCTGAATAGATAGAAGGCATATCATTTAATCCTAAATAGCAGAACACAGATCAAAATGGACGAAACAACACAGTGAGGAGACAGGACACGATGCATCACAAAAAAATAGCAAAACAGCACAACGCGTCATGCAAAATTCCTAAACAGCACAACGCATCATCTAAGTACCAAAACAGAACCCTACATCATCGTCATCAAGAATATTCCATAACTAAGTAGAACAGCACAAAAGACAAATATAGATACATGCAAATCTAGGCAAAGTCAAGTCAGTTATTTCTGGACAGAGGGAGTATAAAGAACAGCACAAAAGACAATTATCAAGAATATGACATACAACTAAGCAGTTCAACAAAGGACCTACAGTACACGTTGCAAAAATCTCACTAGATGCATGTCGAATTTGGGTGAAAGCCCAATCCTCCAGATCTAACCTCATTGCAGTTGGGGGGCGTGAACTTGCACATGGGTCGATGCATTGAGCAGATGAACAAGGCGCCATTGACGAAGAACCAGCCACATACACCGAAGAAGCACAAAAAATTGATGATGAAGGGGGACCACCGATAGGGGTTTCACCACGTACACTCTGAAATTTGGCACATTGGGAATGAGAGTCCAACCTCTAGACGAAAAGGACGCGTCTGCCGCCACACGAGCATTCGTTTCCAACGCACGCGGCACCGGAGGCTTGGACGACCGGTCGGCGGGCGACGAGGGTTTTGGCGTGAATGGCCAAAACCCTAAGGGCGACATACGCCTCACCTTGGGCACGACCCGCACACACGCGAAAGGTGAAGGACGCTTGAGAGAGGGCACTGAGGCCGTCGGAATCGAACAAGCCACCTGCAGCTCCGAAACAGAGCTTGATGAGGACCCCAGCTCAACCACAAACAAAAGTTTTGGCATTAGTTTCATTGAGGCAACGGTTGCGTTAACGCCTAAGAGTTGTGAGGTGAGTGCAGGAATGTGATAGCGAGAGAGAGAATGGTGGGGGAGGAGTTATTAGAGAATGGGAGTGGGTAACCCTCTATCCGCTTTAGTAGTACCGTACTACAAAAAAACTACATTTCACATATCATCACTTTTTGACGAACTAGTTCATTTCTTTGAACCGACTAAAATAGTGGGTACCCTTTAGGTTTCAAACTTCCATCAGGTACCTATTTTGCTATTAGCAAGTGCAGTACAATACTGTGTACTACCCTCCATCCCAAAATATAAGGCGCCCGAGGATTAGTAAAAAGTCAACATTTTTTAAGTTTGACCATGATTATACACAAAAAATATATAATTTATAATACTACATTAATATCAATAGATTCACCATAAAGTATATTTTCTTAATATGTCCATTCAATATTGTAGATGTAAATATTCTTTCCTAAATATTTGGTCAAAGTTAGTAAGGTTTCACTTTTGCCAATCCTTAGACGCCTTATATTTTGGGACAGAGGAAGTAGTATAAAACATTTTTTTAGATAGAGGAAATTGCACGATCCACCATCTTTTCATCACAGTTTTTCACAAAGCACTTGGTAGACGTCATTTTTGCACATTTTAATAGTTTTTAGTGTAATATGCACAAATTTGGCCAGTTAGTCCCGTAATGACCAATTTAACCTCATTGGTAGCAAGACTGACAAGTGGTCCCCGAATGCCATTGCTCCCATTCACACACAAAGATTTGAATGATGCTAAAAACTAGATACTAATGATATTTATCACCCGCAATACTTTTTGGATGCATGTAGCTGGTATGTAAGAAACTTATTTCATATGAGACGTCAATGATTACACAAAGGAACAAACATAACAGTCCGTTGCACATTAAATTTGTGAAGGCTTTATTTGGTCGTAATAAACTTGTTTTTGAACATAACTTGTTTGTACATAAGATTTGATGTTTCATTCACATATCCAAATGTCCATGGAATAGTTTCTTTTAAAGTGTAGGACTAATGATATATGTCTGTTTATTACACCTCACACAAAAAACACCCTAATTGATCATAAACTTTAAGCAGATTATTATTTTCCTGGGATTTATTTTCCTGAGAGCAAGCATGATGAATATGCCTCGGAATGCCATAAGCCTAGTTTCCAGACAAAGTTTATACATGTTTCACTTACGATTACAAACTTTTTGAGTTCTCAAGGTTTCCTAGTGAACTTCACATTATTAAACTAATTTAAGCTTATTTATCAATGTTAGATAAAATTTGAACTATGAGTAAGTAGTAGATTGCTCTTAAAGTTATACAAGTATCTTTTGAAGGTACCCACACCCAGACTGTCAACATATCGGAAACCAATGAATTTTTTGGATTCAACTTCTTGCTAAGCATTTGCATGTACAAAATTTGTCTTTTATTTGAAAACAATAAAAAAACATTGCATGGTGACCTCTGACTTGTCCTACTTGTTGTGAAAAATGATTATTATCAAGAGAGTTCGCATATAAAAAACAATGTAATTGAAAATATGGCATGTCATGTATGAACATATCCTTAGGCTCCAGGCCGAAAGACAAGCTAAATGGTCTTATATATATGTACAACATACTTTATGATAATGTTCCCATATTTGGTAGATGAGTGTATCTTGGCATGGTGAACAATAATGCTACCAGTACTGGTAGTTTCCAAAATTAAGGAATAAAAAATCATTTTCAAATTTGAACTACAAGTAAACATGATACAATGCTCTTAAAAAGTTACAAACTTCCTTTGAGTCTTATAGTACCGACGAGGTCAATACTTCAAAAACCAACGAGAGTTCTGTAGGATTAAAATTCTTGCTACGAATATGCATGTTAACAATTTGATCCTCACTAGCTATGAATAAAAATAATGAAAACATAAAAATGAAGCCTTCTTCACGGCGTCCTCTTGTGTATACTACTATTTGCACTGAAAAATAATTAATAACCGTGAGTCATCATAAATTACAAAAAAATAGTTACACAGTATATATGGCCCACGGTGTATGAACACTCTTGGGTTTCAAGCCGAACGATAAAGTTAACAACCATATGCACATCATATTGTATTGTAATGTTCCCATATTTGGTAGATGTGTGCATCTTGGCAAGGTGAAAAATGGTGGCAACCACAGGTTCCAACTTATAGGAACAATGAAACTGAAAGCGACAAGATTTTTTCTGTAAGCAAGTACGAAGAAAAATTGCTCAGAGTACCACAACAAAAACCCTAGTTTCAAGACAAAACGTGGACCTTGATACACTTATGATTGATTACCAAGTTTTATGAGTTCTCAAGCTTCCCAGCCAACTGTTCTCCTTGCTTAATTTTAGGGTGCTTCGCGCTAAATGTATGAACATCGATGTAATTTTACCTTTTTTAGGTCCTTGATGTAAAATGTACTTTCAGAGTCCGTGTAAAATTTGAACCTAGAAGCAAGTGGTAAAATTTAAATGTATTTAAGATTATTAATTGTTAATGAGTATGAATATTCTTGGAGTTTGAAGGCAAACGACCAAGATCATGGCCATATCAACATCACACTTTATGTTGATGATGATCCCATATCCAAGAATTTGCATGCCACCAAATTTGGCCATATATTTTGAAAATAAATGAATAGGAAGTAGTTGTATGAAGAGTATGGCTCGACCAGGTGCTCTCTCGAGAATGAGATGAACCCGACTGTTTTATTTCTTTGCTTAATTTTGGGGTAGTTCACGCTAAATGTAAGGATCTCGATGTAATTTCCCCCTTTTAAGGTCCTTGATGTAAATTATACTCCCACCGTCCGTGTAAAATTTGAACCTAAAAGAAAGTGGTAAAATTTTAAACATATTTAAGATTATTAGTTGTCGATGAGTATGAATATTCTTGGGTTTCAAGGCGAACGACCAAGATCACGGCCATATCTACATCATACTTTATGTTGATGATTCATGATCCCATATCCAAGAATTTGCATGCCGCCAAATTTGGCAATATTTTAAAAACAAACAAAGAGGAAGTAGTATGAAGATTATGGCTTGATCAGCTTCTCTCACGAGAAGGAGGAAAACATGAATGTTTCCCTGCTTAATTTTAGGGTGCTTCGTGCTATATGTATGGACCTCGTTGTAATTTTACCTTTTTTAAACATATTTAAGATTATTTGTTATTGATTGGTATGAACATTCTTGGATTTCAAGAGGAACGACCAAGGTCATGGCCATATCTACATCATACTTTATGCTGATGATGATCACATATCCTAGAATTTTCATGCCGCCAAATTTGGCCATATTTTGAAAACAAACCAAGAGGAAGTAGTATGAAAAGTATGGCTCGGTTAACTTCTCTCTTGAGAAGGAGCCAAACATGATTGTTTCCCTGCTTAGTTTTAGAGTGCTTTGTGCTGAAAGTATGGACCTCGATGTAATTTTACCCCTTTTTAGGTCCTTGTTGTATAATGTACTCCCACCACCCACGTAAAATTCGAAGATAAAAGCAAGTGGTAAAATTTAAATGTATTTAGGCTTAGTTGTGTGATTGAGTATGAACAATCATGGATTCGAAGCCGAATTACCAAGGTCATAGCCATATCCATCTACATAATACTTTATATCGATGATTCATGATCCCATATCCAAGAATTTGCATGCCACCAAATTGGGCCATATATTGAAAACAAACAAAGAGGAAGTAGTATGAAGAGTATGGCTCGACCAACTGCTCTCTCTTGAGAAGGAGCCGAACCCGACTGTTTTCCCTGCTTAATTTTAGGGTGCTTCATGCTAAAAGTATGGACCTCGATGTAATTTTACCTTTTTAAACATATTTAAGATTATTAGTTGTCAATGAGTATGAACATTCTTGGATTTCAAGATGAATGACCAAGGTCATGGCCATATCTACATCATACTTTATGCTGATGATGATCACATATCCAAGAATTTCCATGCCGCCAAATTTGGCCATTTTTTGAAAACAAACAAAGAGGAAGTAGTCTGAAGAGTATGGCTCGATCAGCTTCTCTCTCAAGGAGCCAAACATGACTGTTTTCCCTGCTTAATTTTAGGGTGCTTTGTGCTAAAAGTATGGACCTCAATGTAATTTTACCCTGTTTTAGGTCCTTTCTGTAAAATGTACTCCCACCATCTGTGTAAAATTCAAAGATAAAAGAAAGTGGTAAAATTCATCTATTTTTTAAAATAATACATTTTTAATAATTTCCACGAATAATACATGAATTGAAAGATTTGCAATTCTAGCATGGTGTCGGTAGTTGAATAGCCGACCAGTCCTTATCGTCTTTTGAATAGCCGACTAGTCCCTGTCTGCCTTTCAAAAACCAATTAGTCCCTGTGTGCTTTTGAAAAACCGACAGGTTATAGGACAATGTGAAGAATAGGGGGACTAGTCAGCTTTTCAAAAGCAGACAAGGACTAGTCAGCTTTTCAAAAACAGACAGGGCCTAGTCGGCTATTCAAAAGCCGATAAGGACTGGTCGGTCACCATGCTAGAATTGTAAATCTTTCAATTCGTGTATTATTCGTGAAAATTATTAAAAAAATGTATCATTTAAAAAATTTAGCTAAAATTCAAACGTATTTTACCTTAGTTGTGAATGAATATGTACAATCTTGGATTTCAAGCCAAATGACCAAGGTCATGGCCATATCTACATCATACTTTATATCGATGATTCACGATCCCATATCCAAGAATTTGTATGCTGCCATATTTGGAAAACAAACGAAGAGGGAGTAGTATGACGAGTATGGCTCGATTAGCTTTTCTCTAGAGAAGGAGCAAAACATGACTTTTCCCTATATAATTTTAGGGTGCTTCGTGCTAAATGTATGGACCTCAATGTAATTTTACCTTTTTAGATCCTTGATGTAAAATGTACCTCCACCGTCCATACGTGTAAAATTCGTACCTAAAAGCAAGTGATAAAATTTAAACGTATTTAAGCTTATTAGTTACCAATGAATATGAACATTCTTGCATTTCAAGCCGAACGACTAGGGTTATGGACATATCTACATCATACTTTATGCTAATGATTCATGATCCCATATCGAAGAATTTGCATGCCGCCAAATTTGGCCATATATTTCGAAAACAAATGAAGAGAAAGTAGTATGAAGAGTATGGCTCGATCAGCTGCTCTCTCGAGAAGGAGCCGCACCTGACTATTTCCATTGCTTAATTTTAGGAGGCTTCGTGCTAAATGTAAGGACCTTTATATAATTATTTTCATTTTTAGGTCCTTTATGTAAATTTTACTCCCACCGTCTGTGGTGGTCCCATATTTGGGTGTAAAATGGGTGTGAATCATGGCATGGTAACAATGTTGCCACTCGGAGTTTCCAACCATGAGGAAAGGAAAAAAAATCAATTTTCCAAGTGAGAGGAGTGTATTTTCTGTAAAGCAAGTACTCCCTCCGACCCAAATTAATTAACTCAAGTTTATCTAGATTCGGATGTATCTAGTACTAAAATATGTTTAGATACATCCGAATCTAGACAAATCTGAGTCAATTAATTTGGGTCAGAGGGAGGAAGAATATGTATTTCAATGGAAAAGAAATAAAAGAGACATAAGAGAAACTTTGGGCACAGAGGAAGCAACTCGAGAGAGCAGCGAAGAGGAGGAGTTGAAGGCGGTGCGATATGAGAGCAAAGCTGTGATGGCTTCCTGACACGAGGTACAGGGTACAGTCACCTAGTAGTACTAGTAGTACAGAACTAGTACTAGTAAATTTCAGGACCTTTACTATATACTATTGTGTGCACGCGAAACATATTGTGTTTTCTCTCTCCTTCGGTGCCTCATCACCATCCCCACACCCCGGCTAGGTGATCTCTCCCTCATCAGAAACGTGGCACTGCGCAAGTGTGGCGACCTGCCTTGTCATCGGCTCCATGTCAGTATCAGGCATGCTGCGTAGAAGGAACCATTTTGGGGCTTGGTGACAAAAGCGACAGTTTTCATACTATTATTAGAGCGGAGTTCAAACTTTCGCAGTTTCGAAATTTCACTTCCTTCCCAAACATCCAGAGGGAAGGTTATTCAAAAGATTCAAAAAATAGTGGTGCACAAGGGATTGTTTATACTATCTGGTGTCTGCAGTTCGTCCCATCGCATTTGATGCACTTCATTATGATCTGACCAGCTTTACTACTACTCCGTAGTACTCCATTGGCGTTCCATTTCACACCCTGCAAAGAGGAAGCCACCAAGCACACCCAAAACACGCTGGATCGAAAGTATAGTAGCAGTAGTACAAAGGGTATGGCTCGGCTGCTCGCTCGAGAAGGACCCGCACCCGACTGTTTTTCATTGCATCATTTTAGCGCCCTTTGTGCTAAATGTATGGACCTCTATGCAATTTTCTATTTTTTGAGATCTTCGATGTAAACTATACTCCCAGTGACCTTCTCAAATTTTAACTAAACGTAAGCGCGATAGTTTGCTCTTAAAATTTTCCAAAAATCTTTTGAAGTTAAGCAGGAATTCGGTACATTGAAAAACCACCGAAAGTTTTGAAAAAAATCATGTTCTTGCTATGAATCCGCATCCCGAAAAAGTTGACTCGGTTTTCAGAACATTTCAAAATAAGAATAAGAAGTATAATATTTTTTTGTGGCATCATCTTACGTGTATCCGGAAAAATGAGTTATAAAAGTATAATACAAACATTAGTAATTATTCTTTGGTTTCGATAATATTTTATGGAATTGAAATTAGGTCAAACTTGAACTACAAGTAATAAATTGTAGATCGCTTTGAAAGTTTTATGAAAAAAGGTTTTGGAGGTACCCATCGAGCGGTTAATTAATATATCAGAAACCACAGAGAGTTTTGACGAGTCGTTCGACTTCTAGATAAGATTTTGCATCATGAAATTTTTGAACACCTTTTAAAAATGATCACACGAAACAGGGAGATAGGGGAAATGATTTTTCTATTCTCTATGTGCAACCCACAAGCTTGAGGTGCACCTTATTAGGCTTCAAGATACAAACTCTATTTTCTCCACAATGTATATGGTGAACCTTAGCGGATGCCACATACTAGGCCTTAAGGTGTGCTTTTGTACACATTGCTGATGCTCTTATTAGGGAAAAAGCAAATAGTACTCCCTCGATCCAAATTAGTGTTCTCACATTTGTCTAGATTCGGATGTATCTAGTCATGTTTTAGTGCTAGATACATCCAAATCTAGACATATTTGAGAACATTAATTTGGATCGGAGGGAGTAGTATATTTGTACTTTTTTGAGGAAATTATATTAGTAATAGTACAATAGTATAGTACTAGTACCCATTTATTTGCTTAGACATATGCTCACCTCTGTCCACGCGCTATACACGCTGAGAGAATAAAACATAGGCAGGGTAAAAGAGGGAAGCAACGAAGAGGAGTTGTAGGCGGTTCGATGTCACAGGAAAGTTATGATGGGTTCCTGACACGAGGTACTCATGCGGCCACTCTACTAGTAGTAAATTTCAGGACCTATGCATGCAAAACAAATTGTGTGTTTTCTCTCTCCTTCGATGCCTCTCACCATCCATCCTCCCTCTCTCCTACCCTTTCCCCTCGCGCACTGGCCCGGCTGATCTCTCCCTGGTCCACAGTGTGGTGCTACGTACTTGTGCCTTGGTACAATGGCTCTGTGTCTCTGGCGTGTTCGACAGCCATGTTGGCATGGAGTAGGGAAGAGGAGTACATAGGAAGGAAACCACTTTGGTCCTTAGCGGCAAAAAATTCAAACTTTTCTTGTTTTTGAAATTTCCACTTGCTTCCCAAACATCGGGAGGGAAGGTTACTCAAAATATCCGCCATTCACAGTACTTCTTGTCTTATCTTTATCTTTTCTTATCTCTTACAATACCATACCGTACCACTATCTAGTGTACGGATAACTTTGAACATTGACCGTTGGATCAAGACCGGCAAATCCTAACAGTGTCGTCGGTGTGATTTTCCAACTATATCAGGAAAGAACATTCAATTATTATGAGTGGATCGACAACATGTTGTACTTGCGATTCCCATGTTTTATGAGTTTTCAAGCTTCCTAGCTAGCGCCGCCCATTTGAATGACTTTATGTCGATATCTCGGAATTAGGTCAAATTTAAAACTACAAGTAAATTGTAGGTTTTGCTTTGATAGATTTACGAAAAAGGTTTTGGAGGTACCCATCGAGGAGTCAAAATTAATATATCAGAAACCAGCGAGAGTTTCGACGATAGGTTCAACTTCTTGCTAAGACTTTGCATCTTGACAAATTTAACGAAATTAGGTCAAACTTGAGATAGCTACAAGTAAATCTCATAGATTGCTCTTGAATTAAATGTTTTTTCATAGGTAGATCATCAGTGCATCTTCTTCTAGTAAACAGTGTCGTTGGTGTGAGTTTCCAACTATCAAGAAAGAACATTCAATTCTAAATTTTCCGACTGTTTTCACTGCTTAATTTTAGGGTGCTCCATGGTAATTAAATGTATACACCTCGATATAATTTTACCTTTTTGGGTCCTTACTGTAAAATGTACTCCCACCGCCCGTGTAAAATTTGAAAATAAAATCAAGTGGTAAAATTTAAACATAATTAAGCTTATTAGTTGTCAATGAATATGAAAATTCTTGCACTTCAAACTGAAAGACCAGGGTCATACATATTTACATCATACTTTATATGCTGATGATTCATGATTCCGTAGCGAAGAATTTTCATGACGCCAAATTTGGCCATATTTTGAAAACAAACGTATATGAAGTAGTATGAAGAGTATGGCTCAGTCAGCTTCTCTCTAGAAGGAGCAAAACATGATGATTTTACCTGCTTAATTTTAGGGTGCTTCGTGCTAAATGTATGGAACTCGATGTAATTTTACCTTGTTTAGGTCCTTGATATAAAATGTACTCCGATGGTCTCTGTAAAATTTGATCCTAAAAGCAAGTTGTAAAATTTAAACATGTTTAACATTATTATATGTCGATGGGTATGAACATTCTTGGATTTCAAGACAAACGACCAAGGTCATGACCATATCTACATCATACTTTATGCCGATGATTCATGATCCCATATCCAAGAATTTTCATGCCCCCAAATTTGGCCATATTTTGAAAACAGACACAGAGGAAGTAGTATAAAGAGTATGGCTCGATCAGCTTCTCTCACGAGAAGGAGCAAAACATGACTATTTTCCTTGCTTAATTTTAGGGTGCTTCGTGCTAAATGTATGAACCTCGATGTAATTTAACCGTTTTTAGGTCCTTGGTGTAAAATGTACTCCTACCGTCCGTATGTGTAAAATTTGAACCTAAAAGCAGCTAGTAAAATTTTAAACGTATTTAAAATTATCAGTTATCGATGAGTATGAATATTCTTGGATTTCAAGACGAACCACCAAGGTCATGGACATATCTACATCATACTTTATGCCGATGGTTCCTGATCCCATATCAAAGAATTTGCACGCGACCAAATTTGGCCATATTTTGAAAACAAATGAAGAGGAAGTAGTATGAATAGTATGGCTCGATCAGCTTTTCTCTCTTGAAGGAGCAAAACATGATTGTTTTCCCTGATTAATTTTAGGGTGCTTCGTGCTAAATGTATGGACCTCGATGTAATTTTACCTTTTTTAGGTCCTTGATGTAAAATTACTCCCACCATCCGTACATGTAAAATTTATACCTAAAAGCAACTGTAAAAATTTAACCGTATTTAAGATTATTAGTTCTCTATAAGTATGAACATTCTTGGATTTGAAGAAGAACGACCAAGGTCTTGGGCCTCATGGCCATATCTACATCATACTTTATGCTGATGATTCATGATCCCATATCCAAGAATTTGCAAGACGCCAAATTTGGTCATATTTTGAAAATAAACAAAGAGGAAGTAGTATGAAGAGAAGGAGCAAAACATGAATGTTTTCCCTGCTTAATTTCAGGTTGCTTTGTGCTAAATGTATGGACCTCGATAAATTTTTACCTTTTTAGGTCCTTGATTTAAAATATAATCCCTACGTCCTTACGTGTAAAATTAAAACCTAAAAGCAAGTGGTAAAATTTAAACATATTTAATTTTATTAGTTGCCGATGAGTATGAACATTCTGGGATTTCAAGCCGAACGATCAAGGTCATGGTCATATCTACATCATACTTCATGCTGATGATGATCCCCTGTCTAGGAATTTTCATGCCACCAAATTTGGCCATATATTTTGAAAACAAACGAAGAGAAAGTAGTATGAAGAGTATGGCTCTGCTCTCTCGAGAAGGAGCCAGACCCAACTATTTCCCTTGCTTATTTTTAGGGTCCTTCGTGCTAATTTAAGGACATCTATGTAATTTTATCCATTTTTAGGTCCTTGATGTAAATTGTACTCCCATCATCCGTGATCCCATATTTGGGAGTAAATGGGTGAATAATGTCATGGTAATAATGTTACCACTCGGATTTTCCAACCATTAGATAAATCTAGCACGAAAACATGACTATATACATTCTAATCTAGATAAATCTGAGATTTTATATGGATCAGAGGGAGTAGTATATATGCATTCAAAACAAATTGTGTTTGCTCTCTCTTTCAGTGCGACATCACCATCCCCACATTCAAAGCAAATTTGAGGACATTTCGAACTTTTTTCTTCGGCATGGTGTGATTTGCTGTCCCTAGCTACCTACCGGAAAAAAACAGTAGCGCCTCAAACTAGGGGCCAGCATTGCGGGCTGGAGCGTTTAAGAAATACTACTATATCTAATTTTCTATTATTATTCCTTTTTTGCATAAGAGTCTATTTTAATGTCCCGCGTTATTTTTGCCCTAATATACCGGGTCAAAGTAGTCGATCTGACAACCAGAGGAGAACCGCCCCGCACCCCTTATCGTCTTCCTCTACTGCTCCGGCCGCTTGTGCACCATCGTAGCCCCTCTCCACCCTTGCAGAAAGGTAGAAACCGCCAACCAACCCCAACTAATCTTCCGTAGTACTCTTCCCCGGAACGACATCTAGAGCGATGAAGCGTAAGATATCTGAGTGCTATACCAGGTAATCGGATTTGGAAACCTCCACTACGGACCACTGAGCAACATTACCAGTCGCGCCGATCTTATGAGCACCGCTCGCCTGGCTTGCGGCATGGTTGGCATGCGTCGAGGGATTGCGGAAGATCATGGTCTCCCGTTTGGTTTGCCCTGCCTACTTCACTCTAACCCACAGACATGGCCACTAGACCATGACGAGCAGGTAAAAATCAGTTTTGCATGATTTTTGTAGGACTCGAATCCTTAGATTCTTTCCTATGGATTGAATTTGGATCAAAGGAATCGTGGTACGCAAATTCTTTTGAACTGTAACCCCCCACCCATGCTTAAATCCCATGGGAATTGGAACATCTACTTGAGGCTCAACTCTCATCGTCCCAATCACGTAGGTAGTTTTTCTACGTTTTATAATCGCCTGTTTTTCATCGGCAAACCTGTGAAATTCCTATGGTCTCAATCCTGCGATCGAAAGAGGCCCAAGACTTTTGCTTCAGTGTCCCCCTCTCCTCCAAACATACTAATCAACGACCAGGATGGTTGATACCTATAACAGAAGGTGTATTGGCCAATCAAGGTTGCCGTTATATTTTAAGTTTCATGTGTTTTACAAACACAAGATTTCTATAAAAAGTTGACTCTTTGGTTTACATGAATACAAAAACATAGGATTACTTTAAAACATGGTAAAATCAAAGTCAAACCTCATGGGAGAGTATATTTATGATGTTATTGTGTCTCTTGAGACCTCATTCTTCTTCTTTGCGCACGTAGGAATTTGAAAATGAGGTACAAGTTGGATATGAAGAATTGCATATGATTTTTGGAGGATTCTAACCCATAGGATTTTTGAAGATATCAAATTCCTATGGAGTCACTTCTTAGTTCCTATGCCCTCCATTCCATTAGAATCTAAACACAAGATTCAACCTCATTCTATTTCTCCTTTGAGAAGTCTAATGCGCTTACAATATATTCCTGCAAAACTCTTGTGTTTATTTCCTATTCACCATCCAAAGACACCTGTTACAAAATTCCTGCGTTTTTAATTACTAATATGAATTTACTGTACCTACCATGTCAATCCTGTGTTTTTCCTATTCCTCTTTTTTTAAACCATTGATCAAAAGAGGCCCCTAATCTTGTTAATCAATCATAGGAAAATTGCTTGTGTTTTTCCTCTGGTCCATTCCTCTGAATAGTGCCAGCATAGGAAACTTAACTATTCCTACACTTTTTCTTTAATGCAAACAAGACCTTATTCCTTGGTGTGTTTGTCTACATGCATTCATGATTTATTCAACACGTTTCTGCATATTTCAGATAGTAGTTTTTCTGCAAAGCTAGCTAGCACTACCCCCTTTGTCAAACACCTTGCATGCCCCTAGATATGAAGAAAATTTGTCGCAGGGCATTGACTCGTTGCTGATGCCACTAGACAATCCAACAGTAGAAGCATTTGTACCAGTTGATGATGCCATACCCGGAACATGGGCTGATGAAGGATTTGAAAACAAGGGTCGCTGGGTTGGTGCCAATGGAGAATAGATTGCGATTGCAAAGCACCCGCGGCGCTGGTACCTCCAAAACGTCTACAGTATGGCATGTATCAAGCTGCCACGTGTGTAGCGTGTTGATATTTATCCATCGGGTAACTAGTGTTTCCCCGGCCCCCCATGCACTTACCTCTACACGCACGCGTATATCGAGCTGCTGAAGATACAAATAGCAAAGAAACAATATAGATTTGACAACCAATGGCACTACAACATGATGGCGGTGTTTGACAAATTCATTGCTACCATAGATTTTCCTTGTGACATGGACTAGATTATCCTTCGAAATGACTATCTTGCACTAGCAACGCATGCCGATGCCATTGCCAAGTGTCTAATTAGCGGTTCTATTGATCGGATATATGCGGTGAAAGAACCACGAGGAGTTGTTCTTGTCTGTGAACCAAACAAGTGGTGTGAGTCCCGTTATTTAAAAGTAAAATTTATAAATTACTTACAATTGCATTGTTCGTGATACTTTTGCTAATTGAAATGCACACACAGGTATACTTGTAGGCCCGCATGTCATACATGCTCCAGTAATTGAAGAGCCGGCAAACGTCCAAGCCGGTGACGATGCCGAGGCTGATGATATTGCATTACGCAGCTGGTACTTGGCAGAGCTTGGCTGGAATATCCTGTGGATTCACACCAGGGGTGCATGAACCAGTAGCCATGGTAATCCTATATCATACATGGGTAGAGAAATGCTCACTTATCCCTCGCTTCGCTACCACATTTTCTAGAGGGCCCTTAATTTGGATGACCCTGTAGCACCGGACTAGATCAGAGGGGATAATCTTGAAGGGAGGTTAGTGTTTGTGGGAATCAACCATCCATTCTTCCTCGATCCCCCTACAAACTCCGAACCTGGTGCTTCCAATGATGATGAAGCTCTGCCAGTGTTTAGAGGAGACGGTGTGTTTGCTACACACGTTGCTGCCAACATCGCCCACAGCAAGTTCCAGATTGGAGCCGCATGCACGTCAATGGGGGAGCTACCATAGGTTCATCACTTAACTACACTGGAGCGGAACATAAAGAGCAAATGTTTGAGGCTCCAATGTGGTTCATGCCAACCCTGCCTCGTTAGAACTATGTGAAGTTCGACCAAAATACTGAAAAGCTGATTATGAGCACTCGCAACATTATTTATGTAGCTAGTACTTGTCACCATGTAATGTACAGTACTATGTACATAGTACTTTCATACTATATTGTAGTATCAGTACTTGCAATATCATTTCCACTATTGCTTGTACTAGGCACCATGTACATAATAATATACTTTCATAGTA
The DNA here is from genome assembly GCA_910589775.1 of Avena eriantha. NCBI lineage: Eukaryota > Viridiplantae > Streptophyta > Magnoliopsida > Poales > Poaceae > Avena > Avena eriantha. The sequence goes on along the minus strand of OU342743.1, from coordinate 487,644,085 downwards.
TGTGTTTGATGTTTCCCTATTCAAGCACTCAAGCTGCCATGCCCAATTTTCTAGGAAATTAATTTTTGCATGACAATTAGTAGTACTGTATTGGTGGCAAGGTTTGCTTTGTCCACAGCATTCGTGTAACCTCGCCGCATTTATTCCCTCACCAGCCTCGTCTCGGCCCCAGCCCTCTCTCACACAGTACTCCTTAATCGCCATTGCGCTTCCCTCCATTGATGACCACCACCGCCGCAACTTACTCATCTTAGGCGGGTCGGATGCGGGCGGCGGGCCCTGCAACCTCATCTATGGAGTCGTCGCATCCCTCAAACATCGTGGTGGCAGTGCGGTATGTACACAATCCTCGGAACCCTTGATCTTGATGATGAGATGCGGTCAAGCTTTTATTAGCGCTTGGTTAACATTGGGTTGGTGTTGAGTATAGTTCTCATATAGTGCATTTAACCCGTCTGTATACTACAGTTCAGTTTTACACATGCAAGGTAGTTCCGGGGCTAGATCTACGGTGAACTGTAATAATAAGTTCAATTTTTGTATTGATTGATCCATGGCTGATGATGATTTGGGAGGCCACTCGGTATGTTTTGCTTTAGATTTGTCTCAGGGGCGGAGGTCCCTTTAATTTGGGAAAGTTAGGGCGGCTGCTACCCTACCCTGATTTTTGCCAAAATTTCAAGTATATGTATGCATCTCTAGCATCGGCAGCAGATAGAGCTCATCATGTTCGTCCGTTCGTCTATTCCTAGGTGTTCGGTATCTGTACTGCTCGATAAAGAACTGCACTAATGTGATGCCTAGACCTTGGAAGTAGTACTAATATAACCGGCGTCCATGCTAGGTAGAGTTAAGACTTTAATTTGTGTACTTTGATAAGAAAATTGCTCCACTTTACTTTCTTAGCTGATCTAGTATTGTACTCTATCAGCTAATACTATACTATTTCACAATTATTGACAACTGGTAGAGACATTATCTATCCACAGGATTTTTTTTGCAGTGTTCGGGCAAGAAGAGCTTGGATAGACTCATCATTGAAGAAGACAAGAGAGCCCTGTGCAGTCTGGATGGAGGGGCTAGCCAGGAACACCCACGTGGATAACACCTGTGACGAGTTCTACAAGATGCTGTTAATACCGGGAGGGTTAGACGTGCGGATCATAACCAACTCCTTTTTGCCAACATTTGGCGGTGAGTATCTAGAGGCCATAAAGCTGAAGATATGCAAAGCCAGCAGCTGGGACGTCAAGCTGAAGAAGCAAGATGGCAAGGTAATCCTTGACTAAGGATGGCTAGATTTTGTCAAAGCACATGACTTGAAGGTTGGATACTTTCTGGTATTCAAGAAGCTTGCCATCACTTCCTTTAGGGTGCTAGTATTTGACCATGATAACTGCGAGAAGGTGATCAGATGTGCAGGTTATCACCCATCATTTGATGGACAATTTACTATATTGTAGGTGTATTAATGTAGTGACTGTTCGCTTCTAATTATAACTATTCTGTAAAGAGATGCTTGAACACCTTCCGTTATCATGCATCCTGTTGGAACACCGTGGTACTTGATTGCGCTAGGCTCCAATGTGGAGGTATTTATTGTACTATGTTTGCAGCAAAACTGCAAAACAAACATCTAGTGTACTACTGCTAGTATTGCAATACCTCCTGTTCTAAAGTATTAGGGCTGGACATAAAACTCGAAACTCGACAAGTTTAATGAGCACTTGTTTGCTCGGATCGCTCAAAATCGACTCGTTTCCTTAACAATCTGAGATGAGCTGCAATTTTTGCTCGATATCCTTAATGAGCTAAATGATCAAGTTAACGATGTTTGTGAGCTACTTGTTAAGCCTGATAACAACCAAGGTAAGGCCCACTTATGTTGCTACATGTTTAATCTGGCAGCCCATCTAAGGCAAACATCTAGCCCATTGAGTAAGTCTGACCAATCTAGGAGCGAGAGCGACCGACCAAAAACTTTACCCTAGAGTCTCCCAATCGATTCAGAATATTTCTAATGTGTTTCGTCAACTCGTCATCTCCCACTGCATACCCCATCTCCATCTTCTCGATCTAGATCTACTGACTGTGGCACTGACCGAACCCTGCCGACTGTCGTTTTTAATTATCAGTATGTCTCTGTCTGAGGCTGATACATTTTCATAACGAGGAGCTCGTGAGAGCTCGTTAACATCTAATGAACCGAGCTGAGCTTTACTTTTTGCTCATTATCCTTAACGATTTTAATGATCTGAGCCTTAATGAGCATGAACCTTATCGAGCCGAGCCTTAACGGGTCGAGCTGCTCGATAATCCAGCCCTACACATTATAATCATTTTTAGCAAACTAAACAAACATCATCTGGCCAAACATGAAAGCAGTAGTAACTCTAGTTGGTGTACATGGTAGTGTGCCAGCCTAGCTGTAATAGCCTAGGTTGTGACATGGTTAATTTAGGGCACGACAGCATGCCGGCCTAGCTATAAAATGTGCCAGGATTTCAGATGGTTAATTTAGTGCACTACAGCGTGCAAGCCGAGCTAATTGGCGTCCTGGATGCAGCTCCAGAGGCCTTACAAAAAAACTTGTTCAAAGATCCATTCCATCTTCCCCATCTCGGCTGTTTTTAGCCCCACTCGCCAACGCCGCTTGGCTCTGCATTTGGGATTGTCTCTAGTGCATGCTTCGCACATTTTCCTCGCCATCTTGCCCGCTGCATCGGATCTTGTAGGTCGTGCGCCACCCCTCTCACGAAGTACCCCGATAGTCATACTCTGGTCCGACCACTTCCCCCCAATCCATCCCGATGTCGCAATCGACGCACAACCCACTTCACGGCGTCTGGAGCAAGGTTGGCGACGATGTTTTCAACAAATCGCTATGTGTCTAGACACTACCAGCGCTGCCTGGCTAGCCGCATGCTCCAAGGAGCTATATCGCCAAGTCGCGGGTAGGAAAGGTAGCAGATGCCCCAACGACCACTGCAGGACATTCGTCCCCTACAACAACGTCTACGACCACATAATCTGGTGCTTTCACGGCCAGCAAGTCTGCACGGAGCCTGGATGCGAGTTCATCACCTTGTCGGTAGAGCTAACACCTATGATAGAGCTCGTCCGCCACCTTAGAGTTTCCCACTCGAGGACTGTGCCCATAATGCCCTATAGCCACAAACACTAGGAGCCGTCTAAGCCGGTGCCCATAGGGGCTCGCGGAGAGCAGATATCATCGGCATCAGGAAAGAGGGCATCGTGTTCATCACCCAAATTGATGGACACACCATGGACATCGTCATATCCCCCAGGTTCGTCAGTTCACGGGCGTGCGAATCGCCGCGCTACAAGGTGAAGCTTTGGTCACTGTCTCTGTGGCATGAGCTCCATGCAGTCGAAATGGTGGCGACATCTGAGCTGACGAGCATGCCATCATCGTCCGAAGTCACCTCGGAAGGGCTCAGGTCATACCTGTCGCAGCCACGGTGTTACCTGGAAGCTTCTGAACCGTTCGTCGAAATTCCTTGTGGATTACGAGTATTGCATCAACAAGTTTCAAACGTTAGATAAAACATCTAAATATTCTTTGTGATGATCCCAATGTTAAGATATGTAATGTTGTACTAATTAATTACTACTTTATGTTGGTGATAGATTCAATTTGTATGGGGAGAGGTGGAACAAGTTTGCGGCAATGTATACATATTTCCAATGTACGATGCTGACATAGTGGGCCCACAGGCGATGGTGTGACAAGGAAAGGGTAACAGGCAGGAAAGAAAGTGCTACCCGGCCAGGACTTGACACGCTGTTGCGTTATGCCGAGTATTTTGTATGGAGGTCTTAACTTGCTACTACTAATCTATTTTGTAGTATACATATGTATTGGTACTTGTTCAGATCGACCGATCGAGTGCTGAATATGGACTTTCTTTCCTTATGAGTCATGGCCTTGCTACAACTATTGAATTTCAATGTCTGCATTGCTGAATCTGTCATTTCTTTTGGCCATTGTCTGTACTGCTGAATCGGTCACTTTGAAATGCTGCTGAATCTGTCAAGTGGTACTGAATATGAACTGGGAATCTGTAGATATTTTTTCTGTCTTATTATGTATTGCTCAAGCTTCAAATGCTACTCAATCTGTCAAGTGTTATGTCACTACGATTACTAAGGTATTTTCTAGAACTAATACTGATGTACTGGTACTTGTTTAGATCAAGTGGAGTAGATGGTCTTGCTTTCCTTTGTAAAATTGGCTTTGTCACAATCTAGATGAGGCTTGGGTATTTTGGGATGCATATATATGGGGGTCACACTGGTATTAATGTGAAGAGGAGGTATGCACAAAAAAGCATACTTGACCGTCAGTTATGCTTGCTCCAATGATCGAGTGTGTATGGAGAAAAGGGAAAATTGATCATGCGACAAGGTTTTTAGAGCTGAAACATGAACGGGTTCTCTCTGTACTGCTATTGAGTTTTAGTGTCTGTATAGCTGAACAGTCACTTTGGAATGTTGCAGAATCGGTCAACTGCTACTAAATATGAACTAGGAATCTGTCGATATTTTTCTGTCTTACTCTGTACTACTGGATCTTTCAAATGCTACTGAATTTGTAAAAAAGTTATGTCGCTGCTGCTGGGCTACTTGCAATAGAGCTTTTGCATGTGTGTCATCAGAACCGTTGGATGTGTTTTGGAAAGAAATAAGAGGGTACCAAGTGAAGTCATTGGATACTAGTCCAGTTTTGGCGCACGCGGTCTGTGTCCCTTGTTCTTTAGATATTTTTACACAAATATATGTCAAAAGAATTATCGTTTCTTTTTCCCTCTGGTAGTGAGGTCTGTGTTCCGAATCTGGCTAAGCCACAACATAATGCAAATTTTACTAAAGAGGGGGCAAAATCTAGCCCATTCGACCCCTCTTTAGCCCAGAACAATTTAATTTGGCCTTGTAGGGGTCAGGGGACTTGCTGACGACAACCCATTTAAATATTTATCAAGGAGCCCATGGAGAATAGCACATGGAGTATAGCCCATTGAGTATAGTAGATGTAGAATAGCCCAAAATGTTTAATTCAGCGTTTTTGGAATTGCCCTTTAAAACAAAAAACCCGCCTACCCATGTTTTTAAGAAACTACTCCATTATCTGGCATTTAATACATTGAGATGCTAGGATCGCTTCCCTTTTATTTTAATAAGAGAGATAACATGGACACATAAAATCTTTTTAAGAAGGCTGATATATATGTTATAGGTACTATAAAGCTTTTTAATGAGAATGTTCATCTATGTTGTTTGTCATTGTGGCAACACACATGGCTTATATGTGTTTTGAAGTCTTGAGTTCAATTCTCTGTGCTTGACATAAAATTAGCTTGGGTTTACATTTTTTCTTCTAGCAATATTGCTTCATGGAGAGGCTGACATCGCAGACCCACCCGCCTTCAGCATCCCTCGAGTTTAATGGCTGGGTTTGAAAAAAAAATACTTGTACAGAGAGGCTGGCATCAGGAACCCCCTGCCAGAACATATGAGGCTACTTTTGGGACCCACAAGGCATAACATACCAGAGAGACTGACATGGGGGCCTCAGCAACAAGACCATGCACGGCTGCCACATCGAGCAACGTTGCTAAGGTCAAAACAGCGGACGCGCGGCCGAAAAAAAGTCCATCATACATAGGTTTGATTTATAGAGAGACCGGCATGTGGGACCCAATAGCGCGGCCTTATACAGGTTCTGCCTCGAGCGACATTGCCAAGTTCAAAACAGGGAGGCGCGAGCGAGAAAAAAGTCCAGCATGCGCACATTTCTTCTAATGAGAGGCTCACATGGGGGACCCAGCAGCCTGGAAAAACAGCAAAAAATCCAGCATACACACGATTCTTCTAATGAGTGGATGACATGTGGGGCCCTGCATCATGATTAAACGGTAGATGCAGCAAGCAACGCTATCAAGTTCGGAACACGGAGGCGCGACCGAGGGAAAAAGTTCTACCATACACACATTTCTTCTAATGGGAGGATGAGATGTGGGGTCCAGGAGTTTGATTAAACGGTAGATGCATCGAGCAGCGTTATCAAGTTCGAAACAGGGTAGCACGAGCGAAGAAACAAATTCCATCATACGCAGGATTCCTATAATGTGAGGCTAACATGGAGGACCCAGCAGCATGACTAGACGGCAGATAGATCGAGCAACGTTATCGAGTTGAAATCATGGAGGTAGTAGCCAAGGGAAAATACAAGGCTGCATTAGGGACCCACCAGACAGAACATACAAGGCTGCATTGGGGATCCACAAGCCAGAACGTGCTAGAGTGGCTGACATAAGGGCCCTAGCACTAAGACCATACATGGCTGCCACGGTGAAAACAGCGGACGCGGTCGAAAAAGAAGTCCATCACATACACGTTGCACTTACAGAGAAGCTAACATGTCGGACCTAGCAGGCTCAAGTATAGCTCATGAAATTAGCCTATCAGCCCCAAGCATAGCCCAATACCTTATAATTCGGCTTTTTCATGGTCTTGTGTCCACCGACCATAGCCCATTCAATTTAGGAGTGAGCCCATGGAATATAAGCCATGACGAATAGGGCATCTGCCCCAAGTTAGCCAAAAATATTTTTAATTCGGCCTTTCTGAGCATTTTTTGTACTCTGAGGCTGACATCTGCCTGAAAAAATTCCAACATACACACGTTTCTTTCAAATAGAGGATGTCAGCTGGGCCCCAGCATAGCCACGTTTCCTGCACAGAGGTGGTTGGCATCTGGGACCCATCAAGTTGCCAAGGTCAAAAATGCGGACATGGCCAAAAAAAGTACATCATACGCACGTTTCATTTACAGAGAGGCTGATATGTGGGACCCAACAGTGCTACCTTATACAGATGCTGCATCGAGCAACATAGCCAGTTCGAAACAGGGAGGCGTGAGCGAGAAAAAAGTTCATCATGTACACGTTTCTTTTAATGAGAGGCTGAAATGGGGAACCCGGCAGCGTGAGCAAACGACAGATTCATCGAGCAACGCTATCTAGTTCAGAACAGGGTAGCGCTAGAGAAGAAAAAATTCCAACATACCCATGATTCTTCTAATGTGAGGCTAACATAAGGGACCCACCAGCCTGAATAAACGACTGATGTGGCGAGCAAAGCTATCAAGTTTGGAACACGAAGGCGCGATAGAGGGTAAAAATTCCATCATACACATGTTTCTTCTAATGAGAGGATGACATGTGGGGCCCCAACATTGTGATTAAACGGTAGATGCATTGAACATCGCTATCAAGTTCGGAACAGGGTAGCACGAGCGAAGGAAAAAATCAATCATACACACGTTTCTTCTAATGAGAAGATGACATGTGGGGCTCAGAAGGTTGGTTAAACGGTAGATGCGTTGAGCAGCGCTATCAACTCGGAATGGGGTAGCGCCAACGAAGGAAAAAATTCCATCATAGACGCGTTTATTCTAATGAGAGGATGACATGTGGGCCCTAGAAGGTTGATTAGATGGTAGATGCATCGAGCAGCGCTGTCAACTTCGGAACAGGGTAGCTCGTCCGAAGGAAAAAAGTTCCAACATACACATGATCCTTCTAATGAGAGGCTGACATGTGGGACCTAGCACCCTGACTAAACGGCAGACGCCTCGAGCAATGTTATCGAGTTCAAATCAGGGAGGCGCGACCGAAAATTATGGTCTGCTAGAGACATTGACGTCCGGGACCCACACGCCTCACAAGACTTTCGCGAGTCCACATCGCGCGAGGAAACAAAAATCTTGCTTCTGCCACGCGCTGGCCGAGCTTCTTCCATGTTTTTAGCAGATCCATCATAGGAGAGGGCCGCGAAATCGGAAAAAAAAAATTTCCATCGGCCATGGCCGAACTAAGAACTTCGTCACGAAAGATGCGGCTTCTTCGACGACCGTCAGGCCAATTCGTTGCGGAAGGAAACTTTTCTTGTAGTATGTGTGTGTGGCCATGTGGATTATTTTGGTTTGGAAAACAAGACATGCAATGTCACTCCAGCATGTGTACAACCATGTCTAGTAACCCTAGCAACATGCTGTGTTTCGACCGCCACATGTAGTGGAGCACCAGTTTGAACGATGTTGCATCACCACACCCACTTGGATGTGTGTGGCCTGCCATGTGGATCATAGTCGTTTAGAAAAGAACACATTCAATATCACTCCAGCATGTGTCCAACCATGTCTAGGAACCCTAGCAACATGAAGTGGATTCAATTGCCACATGCAGTGGAGCACCAGTTTGAAAGATGTTGGATCACCACATCCACTTGGAAGTCTATGGGTGGCCATGTGGATAGTGGTGGTTTGGAAAAGAACACTTGCAATGTCACTCGAGCATGTGTCCAACCTGAAGGGAATATGCCCGAGAGGCACTAATAAAGTGTTTCTTATCTTATTCCATGTTTATGATAAATGTTTATTTTGCATGCTATAATTGTAACTTGATCATGTTAATTGCTAACCCTAGAAGAGTATCTTGATAACATCAAACGTCACACCGTAACAGGGTGACTATAAAGGTGGGTTCAGTGCTACGAAGGTGTTATGTTGAGGCTCATGGATCAAGAGTGGGATTTGTCCATCCCGATGATGGATAGATATACTCTAGGCCCTCTCGGTGATATCACATTAAGATAGCTTGCAAGCAAGTGATGTGATCACTAGAATGTTATATCACGGGAACGAGAAAAGAGTGCATGTCGGTAACGAGATCAAACTAGGTATTTGGATGCCAATGATCGAATCTTGGACATGTAATATATCGTGAGACAAAGGGATTTAGTTACGACGTTAAAGGTTCACACGATCACAAGGGTCATCGTTGAATATGTGGGAGTCAGTACGGATCTCTAGGTCCCGCTGCTGATTATTGATCGGAGAGGGGTCTCGATCATGTCTGCATTATGCGCGAACCGTAGGGTGACACACTTAAGGGATACCGACACCATTTAGGATAAAATATGTTTTAGATAAAGATTAAGAAAGCGCTGGAATTATTTCAATAGACACCGAAATTGTTTCGGGTGAAATTGCTGAAATTGGTTCTGCATATAATATTGAAATGTTGCAGGGGGTTTTATGTGAATGTTTGTTAATTAAAGTAATTAACAAAATTCTGAATAAAATTAATAAAAGAGTTTTATTAAATGAGAGAGCATTAAATTTGGAGAAATTTAATGCATTTAAGGTGGATACCTTAAAAGAGAATGTGAAGGGGCATTTTAATGTGGAGGGGGTTACCACCACATGAATGGGGGAGGTGAAGGGACACCCTCCCCTCCTCCTATAAAAGGCCCCCCCTCTCACTCCTTCCTCACATGTCCTCGTGAAGGATCTCTCTCCCCCTCTAGTATTATTCCCCCATGGTCTCGGATTAGCGAGATACATGTTCCCGGTGGATTTATCTGGAAAGGAGTTGCTGCTTCCGCTGCTTTGCTGGAGCGAGGGACGGAGGTTGTCGGGGTACCGGATGTGTGTGCGATCACGGATGCACCGCTGCTTTGCGGTGCTGGATTTGCTGGAGGTGGATCTGATGGACGTGCTGGAGCCAGACCTGCTGGACTTCAGCACGATCTTGAGATCGGCAAGTGTACGACTACATCATCCACGAGTTTCATCTCGTTAACAAAGCTTTGTTGTATTCGAGCGTAAGTTCTCTATGGATGTATATCCACCCGTTGCTCTGTATCTAGTAGATAGATCTTGGCGTATAGTTCTCATCATAGGAATTTTTTTGTTTTCTATGCTGTAAACCCCAACAATGGTATCAGAGCCTGATCTATGCGTACGTGCTTTGCACGGGTAGTACACATATGTTTATATGTGGGCGATGATGATCATGTTATTTCATCTTCTATGTATTTTGGATATTGGTGGCATAGTGGGATGAAGCGGCCCGGACCAACCTTACATGTCATCGTACATGAGACCGGTTCCACGACAGACATGCAACTTGTTTTGCATAAGTGGCTGGCTGGTGTCTGTCTCTCCTACTATAGTCAATATCTAATTTAAAACGAGTTGCTAATAACTTGGTTATCCTCATTGTGGTTCATGTTCGTAGGTAAGACCGGTTCTATCTCCGAAAGCCCTAAGCCACGTAAAACTTGCAATTGATAAATCAGAGGCGTCTAGTTTAGATCGTTGTTGGGCTAGTGTCTTGATATGGTACTGTTGTAAGTAGATGTATGATAGATACTCTTACAACACACTCAACGTGTAAGTTCCATAGACCTTGGCCTTACACACAAAGGAATGATAGAGATCATACCACGGTGCAAATGATAGAGATCAAATGCATGGACCATATCATCTCACTTTACACATTAGATGTTAGCATCTTACACTACTAGTTTTGGCGCTTTTTGTAGCATTGTAAGATGATCCCTCATCTAGATATCAAGATAAAATGTGCTCTTCCTTAAGTATGCACCGTTCTGTGGATCGTGTTTCGAGACATCACGTGATGATCGGGTGTACTCGACTCTACGCTTTCATATAACGGGTGTAAGACAGTTTTACACACGCGAATACTAGGGTTCTTACTTGGCGAGCCTAGCATGTACAGACATGGCCTCGGAACACGAACCAAAAGGTTAAGCATGAGTCATATAGTTGATGTGATGCCCATATTGATGCTCGCCTTTGAAGCTACACCGACTCACATGATGACCGGACTTGGTGTAGTGGATTTGGTTCATGTAATCACCAAAAAGGCACGAGGGATGTCGTTTTTGAGTGGGAGTTCATTTCTAATTTTGATTAGTCGAACTCAATTTTTCATAAACTAAATCGAAGTGAATTTGCATAATTTGTTGTAGTCATTGGCATCTGTTTACTACCTTACGCTTAGTTTTAACTGAGATAATAGAACTATATAATTCTAGATATTTACTTTACAAACTAGTATCGTATTGTTTTGAATGTCAATTTACAGTTTAAAAGTCCTATTGCAAACTTTCAGCAAACTCTATTTACTCCATGAAGTTTAATAAGTAGTATTAAATCAAGAGTAAGAATTCCAATGTTAGTATCTAAAGTATCATGTTTGCCTCCATGATTATTGATATTCAAAAGTTGTTTTAATATCAAGATTATCTAGGAGCTGAAAAATTGTTTCAGAAACCATCATGTGTGGAAGATATTGTGATATCTGAACAATGTTTTTGGTTGCATTATGATAGAATATAATTTAGCAAAATACATGTTCTCATATTGTATGAGAATTTGTGAAGGATGGAGATGCTAGGCATCCGAATCTCCCAAAAGGTTTTGGGAACTAAAATTATACTCGTCACTCTTCCTTATAGGCTATAGTAGCTTGATCATGAAAGTTGTCATGATAAGGATGAATGGAAGATGTAAGTAAAATGTTTACTACACTGAAAGATTACTAAAGAATGGATTTTTGAAAGAATGCCAAACATTTGATGATGGTGATCCACTTCAAAGTGAAAGTCCAAAGGTATTCGTATTTGACTATATACAAAATTTATACCATGTGTGATGTGAATGACACCACTATTGATGTTGATAGAATCTTTTAAAAGAAAAGGAATTGCTGAAAGAGAATCTATAAAATATTTGGCAGAAAATAAAAGGTTAGAGATGTCCAACTTAGGTATATAGAAGATATACATGTTATGGCTGTATTCCTTGCTTGTTAAACAATGTGGTTCTTAGGTATTGGATACCGAATTGGTTGGTGTGAAGTATCATACAGAACAACACAATTCATGAACTGCAACGTCCTAAGTAACTGGCAAGAGAATAAGTGATGATGTTCATCAAAAACAAATAAAGTGTTATTGTGTTTTTCGTTGTTGTCAAACCTAGCCTTCAAGATTTGTTTTAATAATTGTTATTTTGTTCCGGTATTACAAGAACAATGGTTGTTCAAATAATTACCGTATTCCATAAAGGATGGATGAACTCTTACAAGTCTACTGGGAGAAATCACACATAAACACTATTGCTAAAATGTCTCAAGACAAATGATTGAAAGATCACTTATGAAGTGACATCGTTGTTTAAATTATATTGGAAAGAAAACATGAAGAAAATCCATGTTGATGGAATTTTGGAGGCTTTGATTTTGATGAATTGACGCTTGTGAGACTTTCCTCGAGATAATTGAAACTCTGTTCATAGGCCAAAGAGGAACGGATGACTAGCTTATTGGAAATTGTACATGCTGATGTGCATAGTCCATTATGTGTAGCCATATGCGATGGATCTTTTTGCTTCATATGCTTTCTCCAGAAATTTGAGTGAATATATTTATATATTTACTTAATAAGGAAGAAGTATGAAACATTTGAAAATTGTTCAAAGACTTTCAAGATGAAGTGAAAAATCATTGTAACAAGAAAATAAAGAGTTTATGATTCGATCATAAAGGAAGATATTTGAGTTACATGTTTAGCAAAACACCTAAGATTTGAGGAATTGTTCCATGATTTGCGTTTCCCGATAAACCATAGGAATATGGCACATTTGCGAGATGAAATCAAACCATGTTTGACATGGTAAGATCAAAGGTGCCATTTATAAAACTGCCATTATGTTTTAAGGATTGAAGCTTTAGAGACTACCGCTTTTTACACTGAAAAGAGCACCATCGTGATCCGTTGAAATGACACCATATAAGTTATGGTTTGGGATAAATCCCAAATTGTCTTTTCTTAAATTTTGGTATGCTATGCATAAGTAAAATGTTCACAACCAAAGTCAGATAAGCATGTCTTTGTAGGTTATCCCATAGAATTTGTTGGGAATTTCTCCATAACACCGAGGACAAAAGAGTTTGTTACTTAGAACGTCAAGTTTCTTGAGAAGGAATTTTTCGCGAAAATTTAAGTGGGAGGACAATAGAACCTTGATAAGGTTGTTGAAAACCTTAGTTATATGTGCTAAGTAGCGCAGCGCCAGAAAGTGTCCTGGTGGCGGCCATAATGCTCATGGCTCCTGTGATTACAAAGGTTGTGATCTCGGAGATTAGAGTTCCTATTGAACCGTGTGGGTCGGTAAGAATCAAATAGTGTGATTTGATAAGAAAGTCGTTATTGTTTTGATAATGATGAACCGACTACATGCAAAGAAGCGATGATGGGCCCTGACTCCATAAAATGACTAGAAGTCATAGAATCCGTGATAGTATCCATACACGAGAAATCAAGTTTCTGAACTTGGAAGACCCTCCGGAAAGGCGTGAAGCCTATCGGTCATGTTTGGATCTATAAAGAAATAGACATGGATGTTTAACATCTATGAAATAGTCGACATGTCGGAAAGAAATTTATGGCAATGTTCAAGGAGTTGACTATGACAATATTTGATCTTTCATAGCGATATTTAGTCTTGACAGATTAATATAGCAACCACTACATATAATTTGGTATATGGTAGTTGAATAAACAAAACAAGGTTCTTCTAATAGAATGGTTACCTAGGACGTGTACATGACACGGTACGAAGGGTTTTGTTAATTCAAAGGATGCTAAAAGGGCATGCAAACTTCAGTAGTTGAAGTGAGCATAGCGGAGTTGGAATATTCACCATGATGAAAATGTTAAAGGAGTTTAATTTCATAGGAGATGATGAAGATGCTTGCATTTCCAAGAAATTAAGTGGGAGCGCTGAGACATATTTCTAATACATTATGTAGAGAACATATTGTTGATTGGAAATGATGTATCTTGTATTGCCACAAGTGAAGAATTTCATTAAAATAAGATTTCGATAAAAGACTTGGGCAAAACCGGAATATTTAGCATCAATATCTATATGGATAGATTGAGGCGCTAATATGGTTGTGCCAGACATACATATATGAGATACTGAAAGGGTTCAATATGGAAGCAACAAGAAATGTTCTTGCTGCATGGAAAGGATTGTATCAAGATTCAAGTGTTTCAACACTTGGTGAGTAAAATCACATGAAGATTTTGATCAATTATACCATGATATGTATATATCCAGAATGTCCTATGCTCTAAATGTTATGAGCACATACCAGAATGATTCATAAGATGATCATTGGACGATATTAAAGATATTCTTATGAGCTTTGGAAGAACTAAGAATATATCATGTATAAGTGACAAATAGTTAAAAGGTAGTTCATTATAAAGTGTTACATTGATACTAGTTTTGTCACAAGATACAAATTAAAATTTATCTCAATTTATACTATGGGTGGCACAATGTAATGGAAATGATGTTCCATGATGGATTTAGATAAGTTCCAAAGTTAAGACATTGTGACGGATACTACAACAAAAGGCTAGTATATGACTGCTATAGTAGCAACAAAGGAGGGCATTTGTGTTAAGTAGTTTGTTATCAAACTAGGTGTGGTTCAAAGTGGGCTAATACTATGAAGATATATTGTATGACAATAATATCAACATATATTAACCCGAACGAACTAAAGGTCTCACCAAAGGACCAAATTTATACAATGCCATGTCATTTGAGAATGAGTGATGCGTAAAGACGCAAAGACATGCAAATACACACGGACCTGAAAGTGCTAGATCCGGAGATTATGTTAACCACTAGAAAACGCGTATATTCAACACCTAGGTCTTGTATATACAAGTTTACAAACTAGATTATTAACTCTAGTGCAAGTGGGAGACTGAAGGGAATATGCCCGAGAGGCAATAATAAAGTGGTTATTATCTTATTCCATGTTTATGATAAATGTGTATTTTGCATGCTATAATTGTATTAATTGGAAACGTTAATACATGTTTGTTTAATATACAAAATACAAAGTTCCTAGTACTTCCTCTCATATAAACTAGCTTGTTGATTAACAAGATGATCAAGGTTTCCTGATCATGGACATTGGATGTTGTTAATAACGAGGTCACAACATTGGTGGAATGATGTGATGAACATTCATCCGAAGTATAGCATTACGATCAGAGTCATTATGTTTATATTGCTATAACATCATACAAAGTAATCCTAGTCCTTAGACCATGAGGTCATGTTAATTGCTAACAGCAGAAGAGTATCTCGATAACATCAAACGTCACACGGTAATAGGGTGACTATAAAGGTGGGTTCAGTGCTACGAAGGTGTTATGTTGAGGATCATGGATCAATAGTGGGATTTTTCCATCCCGATGACGGATAGATATACTCTGGGCCCTCTCGGTGATATCACATTAAGATAGCTTGCAAGCAAGTGATGTGATCACTAGAATGTTATATCACGGGAACGAGAAAAGAGTGCATGTCGGTAACGAGATCAAACTAGGTATTTGGATGCCAATGATCGAATCTTGGACATGTAATATATCGGGAGACAAAGGGATTTAGTTACGACGTTAAAGGTTCACACGATCACAACGGTCGTCGTTGAATATATGGGAGTCAGTATGGATCTCTAGGTCCTGCTGCTGATTATTGATCGGAGAGGGGTCTCGATCATGTCTGCATTATTCGCGAACCATAGGGTGACACACTTAAGGGATACCGACACCATTTAGGAGCAAATATGTTTCAAATAAAGATTAAGAAAGCACTGGAATTATTTCAATAGACACCGAAACTGTTTCAGATGAAATTGCTGAAATTGGTTCTGCATATAATATTGAAATGTTGCAGGGGGTTTTATGTGAATTTTTGTTAATTAAAGTAATTAAAAAAATTCTGAATACAATTAATAAAAGAGTTTTATTAAATGAGAGAGCATTAAATTTGGAGAAATTTAATGCATTTAAGGTGGAGACCTTAAAAGAGAATGTGAAGGGGCTTTTTAATGTGGAGGGGTTACCACCACATGAATGGGGGAGGTGAAGGGACACCCTCCCCTCCTCCTATAAAAGGCCCCCTTTCACTCCTTCCTCACACCTCCACATGAAGGATCTCTCTCCCCCTCTAGTATTATTCCCCCATGGTCTCGGATTAGCGAGATACATGTTCTCGGTGGATTTATCTGGAAAGGAGCCACTGCTTCCGCTGCTTTGTTGGAGCAAGGGATGCAGGTTGTCGGGGTACCCGACGTGTGTATGATCACGGACGCACCACTGCTTTGCAGTGCTGGACTTGCTGGAGCTGGATATTATGGACGTGCTGAACTTCATCACGATCTTGAGATCGGCAAGTGTACGACTACATCATCCACGAGTTCCATCTTGTTAACAAAGCTTTGTTGTCTTCGAGGGTAGGTTCTCTATGGATGTATATCCACCCGTTGCTCTGTATCTAGTAGATAGATCTCGGCGTATAGTTCTCATCGTAGGAATTTTTTTGTTTTCTATGCTGCAAACCCCAACACAACCATGTCCAGGAACCCTAGCAATATGCTAGGATTCAAGTACCATATGCAGTGGAGCACCTGCTTGGATGTGTATGGCTGGCCATGTGGATCATTGTGGTATGGCAAAGAACATATGCAATGTCACTCTAGCATGTGTCCAACCATGTCTAGGAACCCTAGCAACATGATGTGGATTCAACTGCCACATGTAGTGGAGCACCAGTTTGAAAGATGTTGCATCAGCACACCCACCTTGATGTGTGTGCCTGTCCATGTGTATCGTTGTGTTTTGGAAAAGAACACATGCAATGTCACTCAATCATGTGTCCAACCATGTCAAGGAACTCTAGCAACATTCAGTGGATTCAACTTCCACATGTAGTGGAGAACCAGTTTGAAAGATGTTGCATCACCACACCCACTTGGATGTGTGTGGCTGGCCATGTGGATCATTTTGGTTTGGAAAAGAGCAGATGCAGTGTCACTCCAGCATGTGTCTAACCATGTCCAGGAACCCTAGAAACATGCTGGGATTCAACTTCCACATGCAGTGGAGCACCAGTTTCAAAAATGTTGCATCACCACTCCAACTTGGATGTGTGTGTGTGTCCATGTTGATCATTGTGGTTTGGAAAAGAACACATGCAATGTCACTCAAGCATGTGTCCAACCATGTTCAGCCTAGAACCCTAGCAACATACTAGGATTCAACTGCCATATGCAGTGGAGCACCAGTTTGAAAGATGTTACATCACCACACCCACTTGGATGTGTGTGTGTGGCCATGTGGATCATTGTGGTTTGGAAAATAACACAATGAATGTCACTCCAGCATTGTCCAACCATGTACAGGAACCCTAGCAACATGTTGGGATTCAACTTCCACATGGAGTGGAGCACCAGTTTGAAATATGTTGCATCACCACACCCACTTGGATGTGTGTGTGTGTGGCCATGTGGATCATTGTGGTTTGGAAAATAACACATGCAATGTCACTCCAACATGTGTCCAACCATGTCTAGGATCCCTAGCAACATGCTAGGATTCAACTTCCACATGAAGTGGAGCACCAGTTTGAAATATGTTGCATCACCACACCCAGTTGGATATGTGTGTGTGTGTGTGTGTGTGACCATGTGGATCATTGTGGTTTGGAAAATAAATTATGCAATGTCACTCTAGCATGTGTCTAACCATGTCTAGGAACCCTAGCAACATGTTCGGATTCAACTGCCACATGTAGCGGAGCACAAGTTTAAAAGATGTTGCATACCACACCCACTTGGATGTGTGTGTGTGTGGCCATGTGGATCATTATGGTTTGCAAAAGAACACATGAAATGTCACTCCAGCATGTGTCCAACCATGTCTAGGAACCCTAGAAACATGTAGTGGATTCAACTTCCACATGAAGTGGAGCACCATTTTAAAAGATGTTGCATCACCACACCCAGTGGGATGTGTGTGTGGCCATGTTGATCATTGTGGTCTGGAAAAGAACACATGCAATGTCACTCCAGCATGTGTCGCACCATGTCCAGGAACCATAGCAACATGCTGGGATTCAACTACCACATGTAGTGGAGCACCAGTTTGAAACATGTTGCATCACCACACCCACTTGGATCTGTGTGGCTGGCCATGTGTCCCATTGTGCTTTGGAAAAGAACAAATGCAATGTCAGTACAGCATGTGTCCAACCATGTCGAGGCACCCTAGCAACATGAAGTGGATTCCACTACCACGTGCAGTGGAGCACATGTTTGAAAGATGTTGCATCACCACACCCACTTGGATGTGTGTGGCTGGCCATGTGGTTCATTGTGGTTTGGAAACGAACACATGCAACGGACTCCATCATGTGTCCAACCATGTCCAGGAACCCTAGCAACATGCAGTGGAGCACCAGTTTGAAAGATGTTGCATCACCACACCCATGTGGATGTGTGTATGTCCATGTGGATTACTGTGGTTTGGAAAAGAACACTTGAAATGTCACTCCAACATGTTTCCAACCATGTCCAGGAACCCTAGCAATATGCTAGGATTCAACTGCCTCATGAAGTGGAGCACCAGTTTGAAAGATGTTGTATCACCACACCCACTTGGATGTGTGTGTGGCCATGAGGATCATTGTGGTTTTGAAAATAACACATGCAATGTCACTCCACCATGTGACCAACCATGTCAAGGAACCCTAGCAACATGCTAGGATTCAACTGTCACATGTAGTGGAGCACTAGTTTGAAAGATGTTGCATCACCACAGCCACTTGGAGGTGTGTGGCCTGCCATGTTGATCATTGTCGTTTGGAAAAGAACACATGCAATGTCACTCCAGCATGTGTCCAACCATGTCCACGAACCCTAGCAACATAAAGTGGATTCAACTGCCATATGTGGTGGCCACCAATTTGAAATATGTTGCATCACCACACCCACTTGCATGTGTGTGGCTGGCAATGTGGATCATTGTGGTTTGGAAAATAACACTTGTAATGTCACTCCAGCATGTGCCCAACCATGTCTAGGAACCCGATCAATATGCAAGGATTCAACTTCCATATGCAGTGGAGCACAAGTTTGATAGATGTTGCATCACCACACCTACTTGGATGTGTGTGGCTGGCCATGTGGATCATTGTGGTTTGGGAAGAACATATGCAATGTTACTCCATCATGTGTCTAACCATGTCTAGGAACCCTAGCAACATGTTGTGGATTCAACTGCCACATGAAGTGGAGCACCAGTTTGAAAGATGTTGCATCAGCACACCCACCTTGAAGTGTGTGCCTAGCCATGTATATCATTGTGCTTTGGAAAAGAACAGATGCAATGTCACTCCATCATGTGTCCAACCATGTCAAGGAACTCTAGCAACATTCAGTGGATTCAACTGCCACATGCAGTGGAGCACCAGTTTGAAAGATGTTGCGTCACCACACCCACTTAGATGTGTGTGGCTAGCCATTTGGGTCATTTTGGTTTGGCAAATAGCACATGCAATGTCACTCTAGCATGTGTCCAACCATGTCCAGGAACCCTAGCAATATGCTGGGATTCAACTTCCACATGTAGTGGAGCACTAGTTTCAAAGATGTTGCATCATCACTCCTACATGGATGTGTGTGTGTCCATGTTGATCATTGTGGTTTGGAAAAGAACACATGCAATGTCACTCCAGCATGTGTCCAACCATGTCCGGCCTGGAACCCTAGCAACATGCTGGGATTCATCTGCCACATGCAGTGGAGCACAAGTTTGAAAGATGTTGCATCACCACACCCACTTGGATGTGTGTAGCCATGTGGATCATTGTGGTTTGGAAAAGAACACATGCAATGTCACTCCAGCATGTGTCCCCGCATATCCAGGAACCCTAGCAACATGTTCGGATTCAATTGCACATGCAGTGGAGCACTAGTTTGAAAGATGTTGTATCACCACACCCACTTGGATGTATGTGGCTAGCCATGTGGATCATTGTGGTTTGGAAAAGCACATATGCAATGTCACCCAGCATGTGTCCAACCAAGTCTAGGAACACTAGCAACATGAAGTGGATTCAACTACCACATGTAGTGGAGCGCCAGTTTGAAAGATGTTGCATCACCACACCTACTTGGATGTGTGTGGCTGGCCATGCGGATCAATGTGGTTTTGAAAAGAACACATGCAATGTAACTCCAGCATGTGTCATACCATGTCTAGGAACCCTAGCAACATGATGGGATTCAACTACCACATGTAGTGGAGTGCCAGTTTGAAAGATGTCGCATCACCACACCCACTTGGATGTGTGTGACTGGCCATGTGGATCATTGTGGTTTGGAAAAGAACACATGCAATGTCACTCCAGCATGTGTCCAACCATGTCCAGGCACCCTAGCAACATGCTGTGGATTCAACTACCACATGTAGTCACTACAAGAAAAGTTTCCTTCTGCAACGACTTGGCTCGACGGTCGTCGTAGAAGGCGCGTCTTCCACGACAAAATTCTCGGCTCGGCCATGGCTGATGGAAAACTTTTTTTTAGTTTCACGGCCCTCTACTATGACGGAACCGCTAAAAACATGGAGGAAGCTCGGCTGGCGCATGGCAGAAGCAAGATTTTCATTTCCTCGCGTGATGTTGACTCGCCAAAGTCTTTTGAGGCATCTGGGTCCCGGACGTCAGTGTCTCTAGTGAACCATACTTTTCGGTCGCGCCTCCCTGATTTGAACTCGATAATGTTGCTCAATGCGTCTACCATTTTGTTAGGCTGCTAGGGCCCACATGTCGGCCTGTCATTAGAAGGATCATGTGTATGATAGAATTTTTTCCTTCGCTCGTGCTACCCTGTTCCAAAGTTGATAGCGCTGCTCGATGCATCTACTGTTTAATCAACCTCTTGGAACCCACATGTCATCCTCTCATTAGAAGAAACATTTGTATAATGGAATTTTTCCCTTGGCTATTGCCTCCCAGATTTTAACTCGATAACGTTGCTCGATCTATCTGCTGTCTAGTCACGCTGCTGGGTCCTCCATGTCAGCCTCACATTATAAAAATCATGTGTATGATGGAATTTTTTCTTCGCTCGCACTGCCCTATTCCGAACTTGATAGCGTTGCTCGATGCATCTACCATTTAATCAAACTCCTAGACCCCACATGCCATCCTCTCATTAGAATAAACGTGTGTATGGTAGAATTTTTCCCCTCGGTTGCGCCTCCATGTTCCGAACTTGATAGCATTGCTCGCTGCATCAGCCGTGCTGGTGGGTTCCTTATATCAGTCTCACATTAGAAGAATCATGGGTATGATGGACTTTTTTTCTACTCTAGCGCTACCTTGTTCCTAACTAGATAGCTTTGCTTAATGAATCTACTGTTTGGTCACGCAGCTAGGTCCCACATGACAGCCTCTCATTAGAAGGATCGGTTGTGTGATTGACTTTTTTCTCTGCTCGCGCTCCGTGTTTCGAACTCGATAACATTACTCGCTGCATCAGCCGTTTTTCAGGCTGCTGGGTCCCCCCATGTCAGCCTCTCATTAGAACAAACGTGTGCATGATGGACTTTTTTCTCACTGATGCCTCCCTGTTTTGAACATGGCAACGTTACTCGATACAGCACATGTATAAAGTCGCGCTGGTGGGACCCACATGTCGGTATATCTTTAAATGAAATGTGTGTATGATAGACCTTTTTTAGCCGCGTCCGCTGTGTTGAGCTTTGCAACGTTGCTCCATGTGGTAGCCGTGTATGTTCTTGCGGCTGGGGCCCCCATGTTAGCTTTATGGTATGTTCTAGCTTGTGGGTCCCCGATGCAGCCTTGTATGTTCTAGCGGGTAGGTCCCTGATGTCATCCTCTCTGTACAAGTATTTAACTTTTTTTCAAATCC
Organism: Avena eriantha; assembly: GCA_910589775.1. Lineage (NCBI taxonomy): Eukaryota > Viridiplantae > Streptophyta > Magnoliopsida > Poales > Poaceae > Avena > Avena eriantha. The sequence goes on along the minus strand of OU342743.1, from coordinate 487,622,378 downwards.
GAGCAATAAACTTGAGGGATGCTGCAGGCTGGTGGGTCAGCGATGTCAGCCTCTTCGTAATGCAATATTACTATGGTAGAAGAAAATAATCAAGACTTCCAATAGATTTAAACTATTTATGTCGCCACTACGCCAAAGATATTTATAGAAAATATATTACTCCTTCCGACCCATATTATTGTTCTCAACTTTGTCTAGATTCGGCTGTACCTAGGTAAGGATTTAGTCTAAATGCATTTGTATCTAGACAAAGTTGAGAACATTAATATGGACTAGAGGGAATATTAAATATTCCTTACTACCTTCAAGTTATGTTTTAATGTTTTAAAAAGATGTCGTGTGTCCGTGTTTATATTTTTCAAAATAAAAGGGCAGCCTCCTAGCATTTCAATTTATGAAATGCCACATATATAATGGACTAGTTTCTTGAAAATATGGCGGAGTTTTTTAAAGAGGTGGAGGTGGAGTTTCTTAAGAGTTGGGGGCAATTCTCAAAAGGCCGAATCAAAAATATTTTGGGATATTCTACATGGTCCATCTACATACGCTATACTCCATGGGCTCCTTTCTTAAATTTCACTGGGTTGTGCTAAGCAGTCCCTTAACCCTGACAAGGCTGAATTAAAATGTTGTTCCCTATGGTCTATGGGATCCTTTCTCAAATTTCACTAGCCTATGCTCAGCAGTTCCCTGACCCTGCGCTAAAAAAAAGCAGTTCCCTGACCTCGAAAAGGCGTGTGTGTATGTTGGACTATTTTTCCGGGTCGAACTTGATAACGTTGCTGGGTCCTCCATGTTAGACTCTCACCACGCTGGAATTTTTTCTCGCTCGCACCTCCCTATTTCGAACTTGGCAATGTTGCTCGATGAAGCATCTCTATAAGGCTGCGCTACTGGGTCCCATGTGTTAGCCTCTCTGTAAATGAAACGTGCGCATGATGGACTTTTTTTTCAGCCCCGTCTGCTGTTTTGACATCGGTCTATTGCTAGGTCTAAATTTACATGGTACAAAGTAAAGGAACAAATATATGCCCATACTATATAGATGTCGATCAAATTATATTTTTTTGAGAATTATCTATTATAATGTTATATAGTGATGATATGTCATATGTCTATTATCTGGGTCTCACGTGTAGGGTACGTGGAACTTACTAGTAATGCAGTAGTTTCAACTGAACAACATAGGTAGGCAGAGCTTTTTCTGGGGTCTAGGGAAGGGGATGACCATAAAGGACGAATTAAAAAGTCTGGGCTAAATGGGAGCGGATGCCCTATTCTTCATGGACTCACTCCAAAACTGAATGCGCTATGGTTGGCGGCCACGAGACAATGAAAAGGCCGAATTGGAAGGTTTTGGGCTATGCTTGGGCCTGATAGGCTAATTTTATGGGCTCAATAATAAAAATTCCAGACCTCACCAAGGAAGAAAAAAATGAGAGAGAAAATTTTGTCCGATATTTTCGCGTGAAAATTGTTGACAACCAGGACACATACCCCGCGCATGCCAAAACTTTCCCACTCGCACCTTCCAACTCATGCCTTCCAACTCCAGCAGCCAACTACTGTCTCTTTGCGCCATTCTTCTAGAGACGCCCAGGTGGTCAAAACCACGAGCCGCGCACCAAAACATTCACACTCTATTTATCAGCCAAGGCGGCCTAACACCATTGCTGGTGGCGCCGTTCTTTTTGAGACGCACACAAGCCGACGGTGAGCTGGTCGATCCCCACGGTACGCTTATAATATCCTTAGTTCGCTCAATCATTCCCTAGAAGTAGTTTCGTACTCGATCTGTTTGTTTGATATTGTTCTGCACTTCATCTATTTGTTCGAATTGGTTGGCATTTTGCACTCGGTCAATCTATTCTCTCAAATATGTAACATAGTTCTACACTCAATTTCTGAAATAAGCTAAAATTATGTGGCATTTATAGTTCTATATTCAATTAGGTTGCTCAGATATCTTGACTTAATTAGATCTATAATCAACCTGTTCGGTGAAATATCTTGAAAGATTCTGACCATCTCTATCCTCAACAGATGGACAAATATTGGATACTGAATGGAAAAAATCAACACCTTTGTGGGGCCCCTGGATTTAATCCTCCAAGAATACCTATTATGCATACACAATGATCCCATGATCAGTTAGTCGTGGCACATAACTGACAAGTATCAAAGTAAACATCCATTACTTAAGCGGATATATGTCATACCTTATTTGCCATTATGGCTACATCAATCATCATCAGCGGAACTTCACAAAGCGTAGAGCCCGAGTCATGCCTTAACCTATAGGTAACTGATTGGGAGAACGTCCTAGCTTGCATAGTCGTCAACTTCATCTTCTTCTTGAGGCACTTCTCGAATCTGACCAAGTTAATAGCCAGGGACAATGCTAGTGAGTACTTTGAATGTACTCGCAAAACACCTTAAGAGAACAATAATAACAAGAGGATATGCAATAAGGCTGTGGTAGTAGGAAGGCTCCAAGAGAGGTTCTTTTCTCAAATAGTTTCTCTTGTAGATATAGCATCTACATATCTTTGTTGAAAACTTTTATAAAATATTTTCGAAACCTTTTTGAAAAGTGTTGGAAAACACTAGGATTGGGTCACCCATTAGTTCCTCCTTCCGGTCATCCCATGACCAAACTCCTTTCCGTCCTTTCCGACCATCCCATGGTCAAAACATGTATTCCTTCTGATCATCCCATGATCAAAACATTTCCAAATCCATTGCTTTTCTGAAATCCTTTTTGAAATCAAAACCAGCACCGCTCTACAGCAACCTTCCCAACTGTCCATGATCGCGGACATGGCTATTCGAATAGATTTACACTCTGCATAGGTTGTACACTTTACCCACGCCATCCGAGTAACCTACCCTGATTTACACCAATCGTGGGTCGAGTAACCGATCAAGACTCTCTGGATGCCCACACCAATATAAGTGCCTACCCTATGAGTGTTTTCCCCTCAACACCGAGACACCCTATATAGTTCCCAAGCCAACCGGAGCGCTTTTGCCACTGCACAAAGTGTGCACTTTCAATGAGGGGCTCATAATAAAGTGTGGAGGCATGTAGACCCTTTGTTCCTTCTCTAGGTCGATGTCTCACATGGACCTTTACAAGAGAAGGCCCACCCACCAGGATTTTTAAATCCCTTGTAGTAGTCGTAGGAAGCTTATACCAGAGTAAACAAACATCAAATCCAGCCCTGTCCCATTCCAGAGTAATGTGGTTGCACTGGTTAATTATTCTAGCAAAACTGCAAAGAACCGGGTGCGTTTTCGTAAACCTTTTTCCTCCATCTTTCCTTCAGCATTTTTTAAAACGAAAACCTTTTTATTTTCCTCAAACTTATCTTGGTAGGTCAAACCTCACCAAGGTTTCATCATAAGAAATTTTGTAAAATTTTCCGGGGTCTTCCCATCCTATAGCTTTGCTTCGGCCAAATTGGGGTCTCCAAATGGGTATAGTGTTATACACCAACTATCGTACTAGGGACCAGTAGGTGTCATCAAGGGGATTATACTTAATAGTACCAAGGTGTAATGGTTTGGAGGAGCCAAGCCACTACTAGATACAGATCATCATAGTATAAAACAATGCAGTTTCATAGAAAGTAGGTAAAACAGGCATAAGTAAAATAGTAGGATAAGGCTTATGAGCAAGAAGGTGTCTTACCTGTGATCAACAATATGGCATAAATGTCCCTGGACTTCTTCTTTAGATAACTAAGAATACCAATACCAATAAGATCTCTTCTTCTCGGCGTTAATACAAGTGCAACTATCGCTGTCATCAAGTATACATGTAAACAAGCAAGGCCACAACCAAAACAAGGCATACAAGTGTACATAGATTCAACAAGATAGGGTACAATACAATTTGATGATTCAGTAGGTTTTGAGAAGAGTGGATTTAGAAGATTAAAATTGTCTTTGAAGCATTTGAAGGAAATCCTATAGGGTTTATAGGCTAGAAAATTATTTAGGAGAAGGCATTTAGACCAAGGCCCTATTCGGTGACCGGAGGCGTCTCGTGCGGGGGTGCCGACGGTGATGCTCAGAAGCTCGTCGGAGTGGCCCCTGGGATGCATGCATGTAAACAGTGAGTGTGCAGGAAGGACGCTGGGGTCTTGGGGAGCTCCAGGAGGGCTCCGGTCATGCAGAAGCTGCTCGAGAAGGTCAGTGTCGCCAGAGGAAGTTCCCTTTGGGTGGGTTCCGGTGGTGGTGGCCTCCGGCCCTTCCTGGAACAAAAGAGAGAAAGGGGATGTAGGTTAGTGCGTGGAGGTCATGAATCAGCAGAGAGAGGGGAAAAGGAGTGGCTTGGGGCGAGGACATGCTCAACCCTTTGAAGACGGCCGAGAGGAGCTTTCCTCCTTTTCCATGGCGATGGGGAGCCAGGGATCTGGATCTGGAGCTCGGGAAGAGGTAGGTGGATGGGAGAGAGGGAAAATGAAGACCCGAGAGGCACTGGGGTGGCCTCTGCTTATTTATTTGGGGAGATCATGGTGTATGGTGCACTAAGTTCATCCAGGGAGGGGGCTTGGTCCATGGCCCTCCTATTGGGCACGGTGGGCGATGGAGAGAGGTGGTGTGGTCCTCTGAGTCGATCTCTGAGGGGAGAGGGAGTGGGAGGCGTGCTGCAGCTACTTTGCAAGATTTTAAAGGACAAGGCATTTATTTGCTTGTCTCTCTCTCACACATGCACCAAGCATTGAAGACAAGGGGAGAGGGCGTGCTACAGTAGCTTGCTAAAGTGTAGCTTGACCAGGAGGGGTGGGGTTGTTGTGGAAGAGTTTGGACAAGATGGGATGAGATTTGGAAGTGATTTGATTTGTGTTTTTGTGTCATGATCTAAATTTTCATGATGGGTGGTTATGACGGAAGTCCTTATTTGTGATCTTGGAAAGATGAGGAAATGGTTCTGGTGGAAGGGTATAACCCAGGTATACCTCCTCTATTTATTTGGGATTTTTTAGAGGATTTTTAGTTCCCTTAAAAATCATTTATTCAAAAAGTGTAGAGATGGTTTCTAGAAGCTCCTTTGATATTATTGAATTGGACAAGTGTGGTTTTGGTGTAAGATGGTACTAAATACCAAAATACACTTTGGAGAATTTTCCTAGAATTTATTGAGAAGGAAAAGTATTTTTAAGATATTATTACTTGGTTCTGCCATTTAAGAAAAAGGGAAAAAAGAAATAATAGATCATCTCAAAAATATTTATTTTTGAGATGGAAAGGTAGGACATCATATATAGGCCTCATGTGTTCCTTGATACGGGGATGGGTTTTGGAGAAATCAAACTTTCTTTTATAAATTAAGTTTTGGAATATTTGTCAATTTAAGAGATTAAATAGGTTTTGGTCCATAATAATTATGGATATTACTTGGTAAATCTATATAATCAAGCTAGATGATGAACACAAGGTGTATCTAGAATTTTCAACCTTGGGGAATGAGAATCCAAATTGATTTTGGTAGGAAACAAGGAATAGAGGATCTAGGGTGATGTTATTTTCATACCATCAAAACTTGGTTGGATCTTGGAGATTAGAGTTCACCTTGGGTCAAGGGATAGATGGATGGATAGACCAAGTGATGTAGATCACTACGGTGCAGAGGTTTGAGGTTGATCATGATTGAGCTCTCCAAGGATTGATGACAAACTTTGAATAAAATAAGGGTGTCAAAGCAGGTTATTAAATAGCCTTCAAAATCTTGTGGGTTTTTGACACACAAGGATCCGTTTGGGACAAGTGAAGTAGGTATTGATAGACCTTAATGAGTAGATTACAATCATGAAAAGAGTTCGTCCAAAGAAGGTAGAATGAAGGTGTGAGCTTCTGACCAAGTAGGCTAGTTGATAGGATTTGCAGAAAAAGTTATTTTCTTGCCTGCAAAACCATCAAGAACAAGTGGGTTGGAGGATAATCTAGCCAAGGGAAAAAGTTGTACTTCGTAGTACCAATGATGTTATACGAGATGGTTCAAGTGCATTTCCAAAAATGCACAAGGGTTGAGAAAGAGAGGCACTCAAAGAAGTGATGTTAAAACAGTTTCCAGACTTAGCCATTTTTGGCAGATCTAGAGTTTTTGACTAGAACAAAAGAAGGGATGATTTGGAGATGATGTAAGGTTCCAAGGCATCATAAAGTGGATGATGTTGAAGGGCAGGATATTGGTCTTCATTGACTTGGAAGCTTCTAGATTAGATATCTTCAAAATTGATTTGGTTAAGGGTTGTAGATGATCACCAAGTGGCTAGAGATCGGATCCAGCTTTGTTAACTTGCTTAGGGTGGATAGGATTAGTTAGATGCTAGAGGATGATCCCTTAGGGTAGCTCATTTAGTTCCTAAGCAAAAAATTCAAGCAGCAGATCAAGGCAATTCATCTTAGCAGATCAAGACAACTCATGTTTTAAGAAAAACAAATCTAATACTAGGGTTACCATCAGGCCTAGCTTGAGGTAAGGATGGATAGGTGGAAAGGTTGGACTTTAAATAATATTAGAGCTCTTGGTATCTCTACCAAGAGTGGAATTCAAAAGCTTTATGAAAAGGTTTTGGAAAAACCTAGAGGTAAGAGTAGTTCGAAGTTCTGTCTTGAAAACATAAGGAGGTTATGTTATATAGCTCTCCATAGTTTGATCAATAGAATCTAATAAAATAGTTTGGGTCGCAAAGGCATCTTGGCTCGGTTTTGAAATGCCAGAACATTTGAGAATATGTAAGAAAGATCTAAGATAGTTTTTTGAATTAGCTTTGCTCAATTGTGCTATGAAATTTTGGGGTGGTGACATGATGGTTCTAGAACATGCATGGTGGAGTTTTCTCTAGGTGATATTCAACATGAATCTAGCTTCTCTGAACCATTGGATCTAATAGCCCAATGGTCAGTTTTGGTGCTATGGATCCAATTCAAAAATGCTCCATTATAATAGTATAGATATAACCACTATATAGTGTATGAATAACTTTGAATGCTGACCGTTGGATCATGACTCGCGAATCCTAATATTTCCAACCATTGGATCTTATTTTCCATTATATCATCTAGAAGATTCTATAGATAGTCTTCAGCATAATAAATGCTATGCACAAACCTCAAAACACACTTCTCCATCATACTAGAATCTTCTCCCTCGTACATAGTAGCTAATAATCGTTGACTTCTACATGATCTTATCTTACCACTATATAGTGTACGAATAACTTTGAATGTTGACCGTTGGATCAAGACTCGTGAATCCCATCGTTTCTAGCCGTTGGATCTTCTTTTCCATTCTAGCTTCTAGAAGATTCTATTGATAGTCTTCGGCATAATGAATGCTATGCACAAACATCAAAACACACTTCTCCATCATACTAGAAGATTCTCCCTTGTTTCTCTAGACCATGTTATCAAAAATTTCATGTGTTAGGTAGCTAATAATCTTTGACTTCTACATGATGATACAAAGTACAAGGACCAAATATACACCCATACTTTATAGATGTTGATCAAATTTATAGTTTTTTGTGCTTTACCAATTATAATTGTATATAGTGATGATGATATGTCATACATCTACTATCTGAGATTCACGTGCAACTTACTAGTAGCTAATAATCATTGACTTCTACAATATCTTACCACTATATAGTGTACAAACAACTTTGAATATTGATCGTTGGATCAAGACTCGCGACCCAACATTTCAAGTCGTTGGATCTTCTTTTCCATTCTAGCATCTTGAAGATTCTATTGATAGTCTTCATGACAAACCACTATATAGTGTACGAATAACTTTGACTGTTAACCGTTGGATCAAGACTCGCGAATCCTAGCTTTTCCAACCATTGGATCTTCTTTTCCATTCTAGAAACTAGAAGATTCTATTGATAGTCTTCGGCATAATGAATGCTATGCACAAACCTCAAAACACACTTCTCCATCATACTAGAATCTTCTCCTTTTTTACCTAGACCATTTTATCAAAAATTTCATGTGTTAGGTAGCTAATAATATTTGACTTCTACATGATGATACAAAGTACAAGGAACAAATATACACCCATACTTTATAGATGTTGATCAAATTTATATATTTTTTCCTTTACCAAATATAATTGTATAGAGTGATGATGATATGACGTGCGTCTACTATCTGAGATTCATCTGCAACTTACTAGTAGCTAATAATCATTCACTTCTACATGATCTTACCACTATATAGTGTACAAACAACTTTGAATATTGACCGTTGGATCAAGACTCGCGACACAACATTTCCAGGTGTTGGATCTTCTTTTCCATTCTAGCATTATGAAGATTCTATTAATAGTCTTCATTACAAACCACTATATAGTGTACGAATAACTTTGAATGTTTAACATTGGATCAAGACTCGTGAATCCAAGCTTTTCCATCAGTTGGATCTTCTTTTCCATTCTAGCATCTAGAAGATTCTATTGATAGTCTTCGGCATAATGAATGCTATGCACAATATCAAAACACACTTCTCCATCATACTAGAATATTCTCCCTTTTTCTCTAGAACATGTTATCAAAAATTTCATGTGTTAGGTAGCTAATTATCTTTGACTTCTACATGATGATACAAAGTAGAAGGACCAAATCACTACTAGGAAACAGCCTATAGATAGACAAGATGTTCAGTGGCGCATATGCGAAAGCATGCGCCACAGGAAAACATCAGTGGCGCACCAGAAAGCATGCGCCACAGAAGATTGGAAGTTTTGTGGCGCATTCTCCAGAACATGCGCCACAGAAGATTGGTGGGACCCGCCAGCCGGGGTGGGTGATCCAAGTTCTATGGCGCATTCTGAAATATGTGCCACATAAGTTGCCTCTTCTGTGGCGCATATTTCCTCATGCGCCACAGAACATGGAGGGGGGCCCCACCACGGAATCTAATTCACCCAAGTTCTATGGCGCATGTTGGGATATGCGCCACAGATGTGTTTCACTTCTGCGGCGCATATCCCAACATGCGCCACAGAACTTGGAGGTGGACCCCACATAGGGAATCTTATTCACCCACTTCTGTGGCGCATATGGACTTATGTGCTACAGAAGTTTCAGCATCTGTGGCGCATTTCCTGCATATGCGCCACAGATGAGGGCGTCCAGATCCATGTTAAAAAGGTGACAAGAGCTAGCTTTCTTATCTATCTATCCACCACCACCCATTTCACATCTCTACGTCCTTCCAACTCGTCTTCCTCCTCCCTCACACCCCATCTTGCCCATCTTTTCTCCATTTTCTTGTAACTAAACCTACTTTAATCCATAGATTGGTAAGTGGAAGCTTCGCTCCAACTTCTAGATCTAAAAGTTCCTTACTTTTCTCTCTCACGTCTCTATTTGTTTACTTATTTCCTCTCCACCAACTTGCATTGTAGATCTATTTGTCCACACTCTCTCATCGCGCGGTCTTGTCTCGCTATTATTGTGTCTACTATAGGTGAGTACTTGGCCATCATGAACATCTAGGTGAAGCTTGTCGCGCGGGCGGTGTGTGTGTGCGATCCATGGCGAGACGATGCTTGTGTGGTGCATGAATGTTTGCAATGGGAGGAAGTTTTTTGTTGGTTGCTTGTTGTTATCGGGCCCGGCCAATGTGGTTGCATGGATGTTTGTCGAAATGTTGGTTCATTTCCATTTCGGCAAATTTTTGCACTACCCATATGTCCTAATTTTAGGAAAGGTCATGCCGAATTTTTTCCGGCTAGCATTCATGCATGTGTGTGTTCATATGGTGTGGTTCTCACCTATAATCTCTGTTTTGACCGCTCAGGCAACCATGGTCCTCACGATGATCGAAGGTCGAATTGCTAGGTACAAGAAAGGCGCGAAGGAGGACATGATTCTGAACAACAAGACCATGATAAGATGTCCATGTCGAACATGCAAACTGCAGCGCTGGATCAACCCTGAACCTGGACAATTGGAGGGTCACCTGCTCAGGCGCGGTTTCATGCGCGACCTCAATGAGGCGCCAGCAGGACATGGTGGTGGTCACGAAGACATGGGCGGGCGAGAAGACGAAGATTCTACCGGGCATGATCATCATGACGAAGGAACAAAAGGAGCGGAAGGTGCTAGTTCTCACCACCGTCTGCGATGAGTTCACTGAGGTCACAAAAAGTGGCCTACCCATTGCGCCAGAGGCGATTGCTAAAGGGTACGGCTTGAAACTCGGGTGCATCGTTTGGGAAAGCATGTCGATCAACACGAAGTACATCAGACATGCTGACCATGCAACTTTGGTCGATAACCTCCTTAAGAAGCTTCACAAGCGATACAGATTCCCAGAGAAGTTTAGAAACCTCGAGAGAAAGAACCTGGTGGACAAACTAGCGCTCACAAAGATGAGCAACGCCTTGAGCAGCTGGAAAACCCAGGTGAAGAATAGCATTGACAAAGGTGAAAGCTGGGAGGTTATTAGTAAGAAAAATCCGATGCTCGACGAAGAGGAGTTTAGGATATTCAAGGCGGATATAGCTACCACTGATGCTATAAAATGGACTCAATGGGGAAGGAGTATACAGGAACAGATCATAGGTAACCACCGCCTTGGAAGCGGTGGTTACAGGGGGAAACATGCCATTTGGGACAAGGAGGATGCCGAGCTTGAACGCCTTGGTACAGACAACCCTTGGCTTAAAATCACGCACTTGCAGCTTAGGCAATTTGTTCGGGCCCGCTACTACTTGGACAAGGAAACAGGGGAGCTCATCACCGACGATCCGGAGGTGAAGGCATTCGAGAAGAAGCTGGTAAGGAATTTATCGCCGATCTCAAGTCTATTGCGTTCTAATTAAGATAATGAAGTCAAGAATCTAAATGGGTTCACCTTTCCTTGTCTCTGCAGGAGGATGAACTGAACGCTACTGCCACAGAGTCATCCCAGGATTCGACGGAGCCGTGGGACACGGTTTTCAACAGGGCGACAAATGCTTACAAGAAGAGGGACAAGGGGTTGCCACCATCCTCAGCTGGCCGTGTCTCCGGCTTCGGTACGAGCATGAAGTTCAAGGAGTACTACAAAGAGGACGCCAAGAAAAGAAGGGAGAGGAAGAACCAGGATAAAGCCGTTGTTGCAGAGCTGAAGATGAAGGTGCAGACACTGGAGGAGAAGGCGGTGGACCAGAAAACGGTGGACAAGTTAGTGGCAGAGAAGCTTCGCTCGATGATCCCCCCTGAGTTTTTCGAGGGGTTTACTACTTGGAATGCGGGAGGTCGACAGGGGCCGATACATCTGCCCAGCTTAAGCGGAAGCAACTCGGGCATCAATGTTACCGTGTCGCCGGACCTGGTGACCCCGCCGGCCGTCAACGTCAGGACGCAGCCGCTCGTTTTGGTCACACCGACGCCCCCTCCCGCCAAAGATACCAATAAGGCGCAGCTGACGGCGGTGGTGCTTCGTGAGGCACCCGAGTGGGAGATTGCAGATGATGATAGGCCGGCCGCCGGCATCAGCCGTGTCTCTACATTAGCCGAGATCCACGCCATCACCAAGGTAACTAATTAGTTAGTGCACGTCATCTCCTTTATGCCTTTGATGCATGACTGTTGCCATCTCATGACGCCCAACAACATGTTTTTGCCTCAGGACACTTCTTGTGTACTCCTGCTTAAAGATGTCGGCGGTGAGTTCAAGGATATTTCCAAGCGCACTCTTATACAACTGGCGAGCCGCACGATGGACAACAATCCAATGGATGATAACGTGATGAGGGTCAGGTTGGCTCGGGTGTTGCCAGGGTGAGACGACATGGACCCCCCCTTTCAACCTCAGGGAGCCGACGAACACAAGACCCTTGGGGAATGCTACAACTGGCCCTTGACATGGCCGAAGACCCAGATTCGTCTTGGGGGGAGCATCGGCGCCACCTCTCGACCGATCATCGCCCAGCCACCACCTCGGAAGCCAGTAGCCGCTGTTGTCACCACCACCAGCCGTCACCATCAACTCTTGGCAGCGTGTGCACCGCCACATGGCAAAGACGTTGTGCCGCAACCGCCGTCGCCCCGCTACCACCACCACATGATGGCACCCATGAAGATGATGATGAATTGGTCAACGTTGACGACTTCATCAACACCGGCGCCACCAAAGGATTGTATATGCCTTCTATGGATGAAGAACCCTTCGTAACTCGCGACGACCATCAAGCTGGTCGGCCCAATACATGCACGCAGCGCCTGATCTTCCATGGTCTTTCTCAAGAGACGCCTCCGGCCGCCGATCCACCACAAGAGAAACCAGGATTGGTTTTCAGCCCCAACACACTCCGAAAGGCGATTGATGAGCAGATGGCAATGGCTGACACAGTTGTGAAGAAGAAGCACTACAGGAAGAGAGGTAATAATAATAATAAGAAGAAGGGTGCGAGCCAGCCTCTTCCGAAGAGGATCCAGGGTCAGGACGCCGTCGTACCATCCACACAATTTGGCTTGCCCCGAGTGCATGTAGCTGGTGATCCGATATTGACTCCGGATATGATCCACATTGCGGTTGGATCCATGTTAACTTTGCACGAGGGTGTCAAAACACTAAAGGCCCTCCTTCTTAAAGACGAAGATCCAAATTACCCGGTTTTCACGGCCAAGGTGCCATTGGACGTGGGCTTCGTCGATGAACTCCCCGCAGATATATTCTTCATAGCGTTTGAGGACATATTCAAGTTGTTTCTCACGAAACGGCTGGACTATAACTTCGTCCGCCTATACGCGCTCAATCTGGCGCTCACGATCAAGAGAGAAAGTACCCCGGAAATCGCGATAGTGGATCCCTACTACATGCGGGAGAGCTCGTTGGTTAAAGGATCAGAGGCACGGACCAAGGTGATGGCGTACCTCGAGAAGTTCATGGTGGAGAACAAGAGGAAGGGCACACTTCTTTTGCCTTTCTTTCCCGAGTAAGTACACACACTCACTCATCGCCACCGTAACTTATGCATTTCTTATAGATTTCTTCCTTTGCTCTTTTCCCAACATTCCGTTCCAATTGTGTTGCGCAGAGACAAATACTGCACACTCATCGTCCTTGCCCCGAGGTATTCGCTAGCCACGTATTTCGACTCGGGGAGTTTGACGAAGAAGAAATACTACACCAAAATAAGGGGTGTTCTCAATGACGCTCTCGAGGGCTACACCAAGAAGGGATGCACCTTCGTAGATAAGGGGGAATGTATCAAGGATGGCAAACACGTGTTCAAGCACGTGCTCGACTTCCCCTACGTCAAGCAGTCGACTACTGGTGCCAAGGAGGCCTTCTACATCCTCCATCACCTTAAAGGCTATGCCTGGGATTGCCATAACCTAACGCTGCCATCTAGTCTCCGAGGATGGGCCGAAACTTTGGCGAAAATCGACGATGCTGATCTTAGAGAAGACTTCCATCGCATTCAGATGAAGTTGTCACAAATCATCATTGAAGATGTTAACACAAGGGGCGGTGCCCTACAACAAGCCAGAGGGTCGAGTAAGAGGGAGATCGAAGAACGCCTCCGTAAGCAGGGTGACACAAGGATGTGGATGACGAAATAGGGCTATCTACCGTTCCTAAAGCCGAGCGAGAAGAGGATGTCTTCATCATGATCGATGTGTGCCTCTAGCATGATCAAGTGTGTGTATATTCTTGATGGACGCCTGCTGTATTAGTGTGTGTGTGTGTCATAAACTTTAATATCTCGTGGTCGAAATGGTCATTGTTGTTAGACTTAAACTACCTTGTGGTCGTGTTGTCATTGAAGTTATTGCTTCTATGACGATCTAACTTTTAGGTTTATGGATCCTTTGTTGTATATTCTATGAACATATATATATATATGGATGTGAACCCTTTATTCATTCTTTTCGTTGTACTTTTACTAATATGCCTTGTCGTCTATAGAGATGGCGATGAGGTGGTATGTGGTGTACATGGGTAGGGTTCCAGGAGTCTACGAGGAGTGGGAGGATTGCCACAAACAAGTGAACAAGTTCCGCGGCAACATCTACAAAGGATACACGACTAGAGAGGAGGCGATAACCAAGTGGAGGAACCATTTGTGGAAGAAGAACCGGATAAAGATATTGGTCGGGCTAATGCTCCTGCTCACCATTATCACAGTTGTATTCTATTTGATCCTAGTGTAGGCGGCGGTGGCCACTTCATATTTGTAATGTGAGATGGTATGAACTTTGTATTCGGCACTTGTGTAAAAATTTGGCACTTGACACTATATATGTATCTCGGTCGGGCTCTAAGTGTTTGTATTATATATATATGTCGGTTTTCATGCATCTACTACTTGTGCAATGTATTTTATACTCATCTGGATAAATACTGTATAAATCATGTATAAATACTTGATTATACACCAGAAAAGTATTTTACTTTGAATATGTGTTACGTAATCAGTGGCGCATATAATTATATAGTCAGTGGCGCATGGCATTTCTGTGGCGCATATACGTAAATGCGCCACAGAAGTTCTTCATGTGGGGCATATGAAGAAATGCACCACAGAAGTCTGGAACTTCTGTGGCGCATATCCATATGCGCCACAGGAAGAAGATATCAGTGGCGACTAGGATATGCGTCACAGAAGAGCTGTTTCCTAGTAATGAATATATACACCCATACTTTATAGATGTTGATCAAATTTATAATTTTTTGTGCTTTCCCAATTATAATTGTATATAGTGATGATATGTCATACATTTACTATCCGAGTCTCACGTGCAAGGCACGTGCAACTTAATAGTAGCTAATAATCGTTGACTTCTACATAATCTTACCACTATATAGTGTACGAACAACTTTGAATATTGACCGTTAGATCAAGGCTCGTGTATCCCAACATTTCCAGCCGTTGGATCTTCTTTTCCATTCTAGCATCTTGAAGATTATATTGATAGTCTTCATTACCATGAATGCTATGCACAAAACTCAAAAAACACTTCTCCATCATTCTAGAATCTTCTCCCTTGTTTTTGTAGACCATGTTACCAAAATTTTAAAGTTTTAGATAGCTAATAATTGTGGACTTCTACATGATATACAAAGTACAAGAACCAAATATATACACCCATAGTTTATAGATGTTGATCAAATATATTTGTTTCTGCTTTACCAGTTATAATCTTAGCACTAAATATTGTACAAATAACTTTGAATATGGACCGTTGGATCAAGGCTCAAGAATCCCAACATTTCTAGCCGTTGGATCTTATTTTCCATTCTAGCATCTAGAAGATTCTATTTATTTAACAATCTAGAAGAGTCTATTGATAGTCTTCATCACAATGAATGCTATGCACAAAACTCAAAACACACTTTCCCCATCATTTTAGAATCTTCTCCCTCATTTCTCTAGACCATGTTACCAAAAAATCATGTTTTAGATAGCTAATAATCGTTGACTTCTACATGATCTACCACTATATAGTGCACGAACAACTTTTAATATTGACCGTTGGATCAAGACTCGTGAATCCCATCATTTCCAGCCATTGGATCTTCTTTTAAATTCAAGCATCTAGAAGATTTTGTTGATAGTCTACATCACAATGAATGCTATGCACAAAACTCAAATCACACTTATCATTCTAGAATATTCTCCCTCGTTTCTATAGACCATGTTACCAAAATTTTAAAGTAGCTAATAATCATTGACCTCTACATGATAGACAAAGTACAAGAACGAAATATACCCTCATACTTTATAGATGTTGATCAAATTTATATTTTTTTTGCTTTACCTATTATAATATTATATGGTGGTGATATGTCAGACGTCTATTATCTCAGTCGCACATGCAGTGCACGTGCAACTTACTAGTATTACCACTATATAGTGTACGAATAACTTTGAATATTGACCGTTGGATCAAGAATCACGAATCCCAACATTTCCAGCTGTTGGATCTTCTTTTCCATCCTAGCATCAAGAAGATTCTATTGATAGTCTTCAACACAATGAATGCTGTGCACAAAACTCAAAAAACACTTCTCCATCATTCTAGAATCCTCTCCCTCATTTCTCTAGACCATGTTACAAAAAATTTCAAGTTTTAGATAGCTAATAATTGTTGACTTCTACGTGATATACAAAGTACAAGAACCAAATATACACCCATACAAATCAAATTTTTATTTTTTCTGCTTTACCTATTATACTAGTAAGTTGCACGTGCCTTGCACGTGAGACTCAGATAGTAGATGTATGACATATCATCACTATATAAAATTATAATTTATAAAGCACAATAAATTATAAATTTGATCAACATCTATAAAGTATGGTGTATAGTTGGTCCTTGTACTTTGTATGTCATGTAGAAGTCAAAGATTATTAGCTACCTAACACATGAATTTATTTATAACATGGTCTAGATAAAAAAGGAGAAGATTCTAGTATGATGAAGAAGTGCGTTTTGAGGTTTGTACATAGCATTCATTATGCCGAAGACTATCAATAGAATCTTCTAGATGCTAGACTGGAAAAGAAGATCCAATGGCTAGAAATGCTAGGATTCGTGAATCCTGATCCAACGGTCAACATTCAAAGTTATCCGTACACTATATAGTCGTAAGATAAGATCATGCAGAAGTCAACGATTATTAGCTACGAGGGAGAAGATTCTTGTATGATGGAGAAGCGTGTTTTGAGGTTTGTGCATAGCATTCATTATGTTGAAGACTATCAATACAATCTTCTAGATGCTAGAATGGAAAAGAAGATCCAACGGCTTGAAATGTTGGGATTCGTGAGTCTTGATCCAACGGTCAATATTCAAAGTTATTCGTACACTATATAGTTGTAAGATATATCTACCTCTACTACTATAATGGAGCAGTTTTCAATTGAATCCATAGCACCAATCCTAACCGTTGGATGTTAGATCCAATTGTTCAGAGATGCTGGATTCGTGTTGAATAGTACCTAGAGAAAACTCCACCATGCATGTTCTAGAACCATCATGCCACCACCCCCAAAATTTCATAGCACAGTAGGTTGTATTCTCTGTACTACTGTAGTGGAGCAGTTTTGAATTGGATCCATAGCACCAATCCTAACCATTGGGATGTTAGATCGAATGGTTCAGAGCAACTGGTTTCGTGTTGAATAGTACAGACCTAGAGCAAACTCCACCATATTCTAGAACCAACATGTCACCACCCCCAAAATGCATAAATTAAGTCTATTAATAATAACTATCTACACATATTGAGAATAGAACCTACTGTGCTATGAAATTTTGGGGGTGGTGACATGATGGTTCTAGAACAAGGTGGAGTTTGCTCTAGGTACTATTCAACACGAATCTAGCTGCTCTGAACCATTGGATCTAACAGCCCAACGGTCAGGATTGGTGCTATGGATCCAATTCAAAACTGCTCAATTATAGTAGTAGAGATAATTTTATATATAGATGATATGTCAGACGTCTATTATCTGAGTCTCACGTGCAGGACACGTCCAATTTACTAATAGTGGTAAGATATGAATAACTTTGAATGCTGACCATTGGATCAAGACTCGTGAATCCCAATATTTCCAACCGTTGGATCTTCTTTTCCATTCCACCATTTGGAAGATTCTATAGATAGTCTTCAGCATAATGAATGCTATGCATAAACCTCAAAACACACTTCTTCATCATACCCCTAGAATCCTCTCCCTCGTTTCAATAATTTCAAGTGTTAGGTAGCTAATAATTTTATATATGTTGATCAAATTTATAATTTTTTGTGCTTTACATATTATAATTTTATATAATGATGATATGTCATATGTCTATTATTTGAGTCTCACATGCATGGCACGTGCAATTTACTAGTAGCCTACAATGTATGAACATTCTTGGGTTTTAGTCCGAAGGACCAATAAGGTCATGGCCATATATATCGATACCCTAGCTACACTTTATGATACTGTTCTCACATCGGGTAGATGGGTGCGTCTTGGTGTAGTAAACAATGTTGACCGTGGGAGTTTCGAACAATTATGAAAGAACATTTTTCACTTTTCCAAGTGATTACGGGGATGTTATGTACTAGTAAAGAAAATCATAAGAATTTGGCTCGGAATGCGATAAGCGCGCCATGTTTCCGGACATTGCGAAGCATGCATGTTTTCCTTGTGATTCCTAGGTTCTATGAGTTTTTAAGGTTCGTAGCTAAATTAAACTACTTAAATAATAGTATTGTCTGCCTAAATTAGTTCAAATGAGTTGGCATATGCATATGCGCACCGTTTAGCTAAGAAACCCAAGTTCACTCAGTCGTTTCGCACACTACAGTATATGGGCCCCATTCATATGAATAACTTTGAATGCTGACCGTTGGATCAATTATTTGATGTATTTACACGAATTTGAATTTTTTTATGATGGCCACGGCTGGCAGCCAGCACCACCCCAATTTTTTTTCATCTATTTGCCGCCATACTAGACTCTGACATTTCTTCACAAGCTGCACACGCCACCGTCCCATCGCATTTGATGTGTGCTGCTTTTTGATCCTTCCTTTTAATACTACTCAGGAGGTGAGCCAAGCGTGATTCAGCACTAAATTTTCATGTGGCATTGGCGGGATCTTTAGTTAAATTTTTTAGAGGATTATTGGCGGGACCCTCCCTTTTACCTTTACCAAAATTTAACCCTTCCTTCTCTTCTCGGAAAACGCTAGCTACCTCCATACTGACAGGGCCTCTCGTTCGCTCGCCCGCCGACTCCACAATCCATCTCACATCATCCTCTATACCATCCCTCCTTAGCTGACTTCTAGTTCGTTGGATTCTACTCAGCGACGCCGTCATCCATGCTATCGTTGTTGCTTCGTCGCATTTGCGTCCCCCACTCAGAGTGTCAGCTTCCCCACCACCGCAACCGAGAGATGCGTACACCACGCGGACCCCTCACCAGGGCGATGGTTAGAACTCCATACAATCTAGATGAAGGTTCATGCACACTTCATATGCCTGCTTTCCTTGCACTTCACTACTACTTCCGAATGTAGTTCATCGCTTCCTTGTTGTGCCGTCTCGTTACCAATTATTTCTAATGCATGCTAGTTGCAGTACTATGGGATCGGTTCAAAGAGAAAAGAAGGCAACTGCTAGTCGTCAAGACAAATTGGTTATCTCGCACTAGTACGAAGCCTCGCCAGCCCAATGATAACCCCCCAACAATCCTTCCAAGACAATGGTTTGCCTCCATTTTTCATATATGCGCACTTTCGTTATGCATTTTATTTTCGAGAGTAGTTCAGTCTTTGCTTGCCCTGTCTGGTCATAGTAGTATATATGTTTTGTCATACATGGAAGATGATATACTGCCAAATGAGTTCGTAGAGAATTGATGCCAACGAATCCTGAAGAGTTTTGGACATGTGGATCTAGCCCCGCTCGGTACAATACAACTGGTACAGAAACATGGCTTGGTCGAGTACCCTAAACATGGATATTTGTTGCATCTTTCTTGTGTTATTTACTGATTGATTTGCTGCATTGCAATTTGCAGAAGAAAGTGCATGATCATGTCCCTGCCAAGGAGGTTCGCAACACAGATATTCAGCGTGCTAGTGATACATCCATTTCTATGAACCAAACCGAAGTATGGTGCATGGCCGAAGCTAAGATTAGGCTTCTCCAAAAGGATTTGGACACAGCCACTCGGCGGATCAGAGAATTGAACCGAGGATGGATTTCTACTATTGAAGAAGGACTTGATGCTGTCGCTGATCTTTAGAAGCTAGTCGCTCAAAATCATGTTCCCAATTCGGCTGATGCAGATGTCAATGAGATCAACGTGATGGTTTTGGAACAGGTGAAAGCAAGAGCAGAGATTCTCCGCGCATCTTTGTAGGAAATGATTTTCGAAGGGTGATGAAAGAGCCACCATGCGAATAGATTGTTATTTTGAATAATGATGATGACTTTCCTTGTGTTGTCAGCCTAATATATTCTTTGGCACGCTGTATGAAAATGTACTGTACCTACTTGCTACATCTAGACAATCTATCCCGGTATCGTTCTAGCCATTCGGAAAATGGAAAAACAACATTTTCCTGTGATAAACTTGAAATCTTATTTTGCACTTTCATTTAGATCTGTAGACACACGTTTTGGCAAAAATTAACACATTACCATGAAAGGTAGTTCGAGAATGACCATGTCCATGTGCCCATTATCGTGAATAAATTTGTGCACTATATACTTGTGTGACCCTAAAGTCAAACTTTTAGACTGCAGTAGTAGATCGAGTACAAATCAATCAACTAGGCGACAAACCACAAGCCAAAATCACCTCTTCCACCAAGCAGTGCGCCATAAACACCTGCTGCAATGGGTTGCTGCGTCCAAAATTCAAACGGTACGAAATTTTCATCTCGCCCTTCGGTCCAGAAATAATGCGCCAAAGGCCATTCCTCAATATGGTTTCTCTTGTAAATTCCCACGCGCCACACAATTCAATGTTTCAAACATAATAGTACCACCCGCGCCCTTCAGGCCGAATCCCTCGAGATCACCTTGCACGACCATGGCTGTGCTCCTTATACCCCATCTTCCCTTCACAGCCTCTCCACCGGCATGCCACCGTAGCGACCGAATACATTTTATCAGCTCCCGATGCCGGCCTGCACCAGATCAGCTCCTCTGTACACGAGGTACAAAGTGCTGGAGCCGGCTCAGTAATGTTGGTGCAGCTTTGTTGGATCCACTTCACTAACTCCATGGCACCGGATCTGCTTCCTTGACCTTGTCCATGATGCTAGAGAGATGGGGAGGCAAATCTGCTCAAGGGCAAACGCCGAGGTCATAGCTCACCATAAGTCTGTCAAAGGCATGGGAAGGAAATCACGTAATCACGGTCACAAAGGTTCCCGCTATACACTTCATATGCTCTTTACGCATTTGATGTCTGAAAGTAGTTCATTGCTTCTTTCACTGCATTCTCGCACTAAGTTTTTTATCTTGTACTTTGACATTTCTTGTCGAGGCATCGTATATGCATATGTATGTCATTGTTCCTTTAGAGCTTTGAACTGCTTGCTAGCATTGTACTAACTTGCTCTTCTACACACACCTCACTCTTAAATCTCATAAGATATATTTTTTGTTGATGCATGTAAGGTGATTTGCGGCTGACTGATGAGGGAGAACAAAAGATTAGGGAAGATAGATTACTAAAGAATTCCAAATATGCAAGGTCGCTCGGCCTATAGATAGTTAAATCTTTTGTAGCTACCACAACCAATCATGAAGTCTAGGATTCTAATGCAAAATTTGATCCTTAAGATCAACAAAACCCCGAGGGAGACCTAACTCAGGAAGATGGACCGGTCGAGAACCCCCTCCCTAATCCGCCTGCTTGTCCACTGCCCAAGGTGCTTGATCTATCTTGTCATTATGATATTTGTTTCATCTTTCATGTTTCGTACCTCAATTCCCACCAAATGTTGTGCAATGAAATCTTCTTAGTGCATGCATCATATATGTTCAGCATATCTTGCCTTATTGTTCTTCTATTGTATCCGCGTCTCATTTTACATAGGACTTTGATAGATTAATGTATCGCTTATGTGTGTCAGGAATCAGCTGGTTCACCTAAGACCCTTCCAGGTACCAGCAGGGAGAAAACTATGATCGCAAGTGTCTCATTTAGAATTGGTTTATGTTGATGAACAATATTTCGAGGGAAACCTACTCAGGAAGTTGGACCCGTCGAGGACCTCCCTGCTAGTCTGCCCGCTTGTCCACCCCCCAAGGTGCTTGCTCTATTTTTTAATTGTGATATTTGTTTCATCTTCCGTGTTTTGTACCTCAATTCCCACCAAATGTTGTGCAATGCCATATGCTTAGTTCATTCATCATATATGTTTAGCATATCTTGCCTTATTGTTATTCTGTTCTATCAGCGTCTCATTTTACATAGGACTTTGATAGATTAATGTATCGCTTATGTGTGTCACAAATCAGCTGGTTCACCTAAGACCCTTCCAAGTACCAGCAGGGGGAAAAACTACGATCGGCAAGTGTCTGATTCTGCATTAGTTTCTATTGATGAACAATATTTCGATGGAGACCTGACTCAGGAAGTTGGACCTGTCAAGGACCTCCCTACTAGTCCGCCAGCTTGTCCACCCCCGAAGGTGCTTGCTCTATTTTTTAATTGTGATATCTGTTGCATTTTCCATGTTTTGTATTTCAATCCCACCAAATATTTTGCAATGCCCTCTGCCTAGTTCATGCATCATATATAGAGCACATTTTGCCTTCCTATTCTTTTGTTCCATCTGCGTCTCATTACATATAGAACTATAAAAGATTGAAGTATTGCTTATGTGTGTCAGGAATCAGCTGGTTCATGTAAGACACGTTTAGGTCCCAAACACAAAGCATCGACAAGCCGTCCTGCTAATGCTACCGGTGCAACACAGACACATGTCGTGAAATACAATAAACAAAAATAAGGAAACTCACATACAGCTAAAAGTGTCGTCTTGGCGGCACACCATAGGTTCCAATAGCAGCAGACGCAGCAAATACCATCCCACACATTCCAAAATCACCAATTGCCAATCAAGATACCCAGCAGCAATTGACAGCCAAACCAGTTTTGACCTCTACTTGCCTAACACTGCTGGCACAACACCAACAAGCTAGCGATGATCACCAACTTGTTTATCAGCCCGTCACCAAACAAGGTATGTGTTCCAAGGATTATCGATGCATGCTTCCTTATATATACCGTGCAATCTTGATGTAACGGTTGAATTGGCAGCTACACAAAGATTTAAGAAAAGGGGGCCAATGGTAGGAAATAAGCTTGAAGCTAAAATTTCTAGAACACAATCTAGATATTGCACCAATTCTATTGTGCCTGGCAGCGAAGGCCAGAAGATCCAGAAGAATCCGCTTTTCTAGCATCCGAAATAGGAGTTTTTGTCAGGAATGATATTCCCATCTTCGCATCGTTCAAGCTCCACCAATAGACCCCTGACCATTACAATTCATTACTGCAAAAGTTACATGTAAGTCATGGTGCTCTTTCCCATGCATTCAAGCTTGCTCTTGGTTCTATTCTAAGTCACATAACACATCAAATGTTCCATTCTTGCCGACAGACAAAATTCTACTTCGATCAGGATAATGAGGATGTAGAGTATGTTCCTCATGGACATGTTCTCATGTTCTTTGCGCCAGGAGCGCCATAGGCTAAAGAGTAAATACTTTGATGGTAAGGCAAGCAAGCATATTCAAAGAACGACCCCTACGGAACACACTATGACTGACCAAGACTGGATAGATCTTCTCGACCACTGGTTTGATCCAAAGATTACGGTATGGTTTGTGAAGACCGATACCATATCACATTCGAAATTCCTATTTGCATATCTATATAACTAGTATTCTTTTGCAGATGAACGCTGAAAAAAACAAGAGAAACCATGCCGCACAATGCTTAACAAACCGAACTAGATCTCGTGCATTGGCTGGCCACCTGAGCGCAATAGTAAGAATAATTAGTTTTTTTATCTTCTACAGACTTTGTGCTTCTTATATTTTGATAATGTGTTCCGCCCACTTTTCAGAAAGGTGCGGTAAGTCTGCAACAAAAATTCTAGGCATGCGAGACGAGCAAAAAATAAGGGCTCAATCCCTCCGCTAAGAGTGTTATTGTAAGTCTTATGTTCGATTGATATTTTTTGATGACACACCCTCAGTGATTTATATGTATAGTTAGATGTGCAACACTTCCTGAACTGCTACCCAGTTTTCTTTTTAATTTAAGTAGATGATTTCCAACTAGTGTGAGTTTCAGTTTTCAGCTGTACAAAGAGTTGTCTTGTGTATATCATGCACCCGGTGATGAAGAAACAGACAGATGACATGTTGGCATAGTCCTGTTATTGCGTGCTAGTGATAAAATTCTTATCAGTATGATCAGATTGCTATACTTTTACTACAATATATATGATGTGTAATCAGTCATGCCAACTTGTACGATTTGTTCATATACAGGTTAAATCTGTTGTCTGCATGTTTCTCTGTATTAGCTTTTCTTCCCTCACCCATGTCTACCAACTGATAACCTTACAGATTAAATTGAATCAGGAGATGGTAAAACCTAGGAAAGATGGTCTGGAACAAACCCAAGAAGAATGCCTGGAAATATTTAAAATGGTACTAAAAGGTGAAGGTCATCGTAAAAGCACGTTCCTGCGTAATATTGGGTTGTCGCAGTGCAAGTCCAAGTTGCCGTATTTGTCTAGTCAGGAAGAAATTGTACCACTACGGGCTGAACTGGAAGTGCATAGACGAGAATTCGATGATATGAGACAGAAAGCATTAGCAAGTGATGCGGAGTTGAAGATGTTACTAGATTAGCAGAATTCTCAAGAGCCCATAGATGAAGAGACTCTTCTAAATTGAAGATGAACCATGACAATGACAAGTGAGTACAATGGTCCTGTGAAATGGTTCCTGCTATAGAGACCGGGTTGTGTTTGGGGCCATGTAACAAAAACAGAGGGAGTATTTGTTTTGCTTCATTCTTTTATCTATTTACCGTTTTCTCAATCCACAAAAATCATGTGCCCCAACCTCAGTCTCTCAGCCTTTGATTCATGAACCTCACAAAGGTTTTTCTTCTTTGGACAACCGCCAAATTCAAAATCTTAGTCCATCGACAAATCCTACCACCTAACCCGTTTGAATCGGAGATTATATATTCAATTTCTTTGCCAATATGGTCACTATTTTGATGATCAGTTGATGTGAATCAACCTTAAATTCACACCAAAGGAGTACCATTAACGAAATTAAAAAATCTCAGTCGAGCGGCAAAACCTACAGCCAACCCTGTTTGAATCGTAGTTATACAATTTTCATTATGGATGATAAGTTAATGTCACTCTCGGCCTTCAATTCCTGAATAGGGAGTACACCTCTTATCCAAATATTGCTTGGATGCTAGCCAAATTCAAAATATCAGTCTTCGCAATTATTATGCTCATGGATGATTAGTTGATGTGACTCTAGGACTTGAATTCCTGGACAGATAGCGTACGGTCTACTAGCTTTTTTCTATTATTATTTGGCAGGTAGCCAAATTCAAAATCTAAATTGAGCAGCAAAATCACACACCGACCTTGAAGTATTTCCCGCCCCACTATTTCAAAAACTTTGTGGCAAAATCTCCAACCGGGGAATACCATTTTTCTGTTTTTATTATTTGCCCGGTAGCAAAATTCAAAATCTCTGTCGAGCGGCGAAATCAAACACTGACTTTGAAGCATTTCCTGCCCCACCTTTTGAAAAACTTTGAGGCTAAATCTCCCACCGGGGACCACTTTTCTATTAATTATTATTTGGCCGGTAGCCAAATTCAAAATCTCTATCGAGCGGCGAAACCAAACACCGACTTTGAAGCATTTCCTGCCCCACCATTTCAAAAACTGAGGGCAAATCTCCCACCAGGGAGTACCACTTTTCTATTAATTATTATCTGGCCAGTAACCAAATTCAAAACTTATGTCAAGCGGCAAAATCAAACGCCGACTTTGAAGCATTTCCCGCCCCACCATTTCAAAAACTTTGAGGCCGAATCTCCCACCGGGGAGTACCATTTTTCTATTATTATTATTTGGCCGGTAACGAAATTCAAAATCTCTATCGAGCGGCAAAATGAAACACCGACTTGGTAGCATTTCCTGCCCCACCGTTTCAAAAACTTTGAGGCCAAATCTCCCACCGGAGAGTACCACTTTTCTATTAATTATTATTTGGCCGGTAGTGAAATTCAAAATCTCTGTCTAGCGGCAAAATAAAAAACCGACATTGAAGCATTTCCTGCCCCACCATTTCAAAAACTTTGAGGCCAAATATCCCACCGGAGAGTACCATTTTTCTATTATTATTATTTGGTCGGTAGCCAAATTCAAAATCTCCATCGAGTGGTAAAATCAAACACCAACTTTGAAGCATTTCACGTCCCACCGTTTCAAAAACTTTGAGGCCAAATCTCCCACCGGGGAGTACTAATTTTCTATTAATTATTATTTGGTCGGTAGTCAAATTCAAATTCTCTGTCGAGAGGCAAAATAAAAACCGACTTTCAAGCATTTCCTTCCCTACCGCTTCAAAAACTTTGAGGCCAAATCTCCCACCGGGAGTAGCATTTTTATATTATTATTATTTTGCCGATAGCCAAATTCAAAATCTCTGACGAGTGGCAAAATCAAACACCGACTTTGAAGCATTTCCTGCCCCACTGTTTCAAAAACTTTGAGGCCAAAAGTCCCACCAGGGAGTACCACTTTTCTATTAATTCTTATTTGGCCGGTAGTCAAATTCAAAATCTCTGTTGAGCGGCAAAATCAAAAACCGACTTTCAAGCATTTCCCGCCCCACTGTTTCAAAAACTTTGAGGCCAAATCTCCCACCGGGGAGTACCACTTTTCTATTAATTATTATTTGGCCAGTAGCCAAATTCAAAATCTCTGTCGAGCGGTAAAATCAAACAACGATATTGAACCATTTCCCGCCCCATTGTTTCAAAAACTTTGTTGTGAAATCTCCCACCGGGGAGTACCACTTTTCTATTATTATTATTTGGCCGGTAGCCAAATTCAAAATCTCTGTCGAGCGGCAAAATAACACACTGACTTTGAAGCATTTCGCGCCCCTCTGTTTCAAAAACTTTTGACTTTAAAATTCCCATTCTACCCATTGTTCAGATGTCCTATGGGCACGCTAAAGTCGGTAGCTTGGGGGCACGATCGTGATTATTTTTCTGTTCACCTCCATAGTCCCGATTCGCGTAGTTTTTCCAGCTGGCCCTCCCAAAATCCTAGCCTTCACTCCATGCCCTAACCTCCACGACCACCGTGCGCACTGCCTGGCAGCAATTCCACAGCTGCTGGAGCCGCTTCATCGATGCCCACCCCATCGGATCTAGTTCACCGGGTCCCTCTGCCACTCCACTAGAGCTATGGTCTTGCTGATAGCACCTATGGCGTCATTGACCGCCCACGCTCTGCTTCCCCATCGCCGAAAGCTACCCAATCGTTCTGGAGCAGCTTCACCTTTGTCCACCAGACCGGATCTAGTTAAACAAGTTGCATCTCCACTGCTCCAGACCAGCTACACGGCCGTCGTCGTTGACTGCACCGGCATCGACCGCCCAAGATCTGCTTCCCCGACGCCAAGAGCCAACGCAACCACAGCACCATCGGTGACCTGGACGTCACTCGCACGGTACCGACGATGCTTAGATGCCTCTCTGAACAAGGTAACCAAATCTCCAACCCATTTTTGTTTTGTTAGTGGTATAGCAGGTTCAAGCCTATCGCGGTGAACTGCATTTTTATAATCGTGCTAGTGCATACAAGTCACTGGGAACGCATGTTCTTCGTGCTAGTACATACAAGGTCATTAGACATGTTGGTTTGCATTCGCTGCTCTACAAATTTCAAGTCATGCACATGTCTATTATATTGTCATGCACATGTTCTTATCTTAGCTGCTCCATACACCAGTAATTGCCTGCCATTGTGTAGTTCTTGCAAAATGTAATGTCAGTGAAAATATTTGTATGGATTCCCTGCTCCATAGTTTCTGACTCTATCTAGTTATTCCTGAGCTAAGTTCGTGCTATTATTTCCTCCCTGGCATCATTCTACTATCATGTAGTGCCTGTTCATTCTTAGTTATGAGTAGTTTGTCTTGTTTGCTACATTAACTTGTTATTACTTAGTTTTAGACTGCAATTATTGCTATCACCACCAAAGAGGCAACTGCAAGATCATGTCTCAATGTGGTTTGCCAATGTAGTTGTCACACTCAAAGGGAGATGCAGTTGATGGATTGTGAAAGCAAATTGAGGACTCTTCTATCAACTTGATTCGCAACTGAAATGCGGAATTTTCTTTCCCTTTTGTTCATATTATGTAATATTCTTAGGAAGTTTGCAGTTGATGTAATATCTGGATAACTCGCATAGGCCATGTAGGCATTTAGTTGACGCCGTCCACGCATGGCGGTACCATAACTGCGCTAGCAAGGTCGATCAGGTAACTGTATAGGGTTTTGTTATTTGCCATTCTTGTATTGCGCCTTCCATGAACAGTAAAATATGATCGCTAATTATATTCTTTTTATGATATTTGCATGGGCTTCAGAATTGCATGGGCTTCAGAAAGACCAAAACAGTAACGGGAACTAGATAGAACAGTAACAGGCCAAAACAGTAATAGGCCAAAATAGTAACATGCCAAAACATTAATAGGCCAAAACAGTAACAGTCTAAAACAGTAATAGGCAAAACAGTAACAAAGTAAAATAGAAATAGGCCAAAATAGTAGCAGGCCAAAACACCAGTAGGCCAGAATAGTGGCAACTCAGCACAGTAACATGCCAGAACTATAACAAACCAGACAAGTAACATGCCAGAATAGTAACAGGCCTGAACAGTAGCAGGCCTGAACAGCGGCAACCAGCACAGTAATGGGCCAGAACAGTAAAGGACCACAAAAATAACGGACATGAATAGTACACGGCAGAAAAGTAACGAGTCGGAATACTAAAAGGGCAGAACAGTATCAGACCTTCTCAAAACTGGGTCGTTGGTAGGAGGCCCAAGACAAGCTGTGAGAACAGTGACGGGCTGACTGTGGGCATTAACAGTATCGGGCCTACTTGACGCAGGCTGTTAATGCGCTGCATAGTATTCGAACAATGTGGGCTTCTGTAGGCCGAAATAGTAACGGGCCTGACATTCGTGGGCCGCTGCTAGTTGCATTTTTTGGGCCCATTTCAAACAGTGTCGAACGAAATAGTAACAGGCCATAATCATATTAGGATCTCCTAATGGGCCGGCCCACGTATGTGGCTGTTAATGGCGGTAACTAGGCGTTAACAGTGTTTTCCATGTAGCATTTTGCATGACGTCAATAGTCAACACGGCTGGCAAACAGATCTACAACGGAACAAGTTTTAATGGCTAAAGGGTGCGATCCGCCATGGTCAGGAAGAAACCGTGGTAGATTCTTTTGTGACGGGGCTTTTACCATGATGGGCTTCCGTCGTAGAAGACTTTTTAGCCATGAAAAACGGGCCTTCAATCACGAAAATCGTCCGTTGTAAAAGTCAACTTTCCTTGTAGTGAGTGGAGCACTAGTTTGAAAAATGTTGCATCACCACACCCACTTGGATGTGTCACGGGCCATGTGTATCATTGTGGTTTGGAAAATAACACATGCAAAGTCACTCAATCATATGTCCAACCATGTTGAGGAACCCTACCAACAAGTAGTGGATTCAACTGCCACATGTAGTGAAGCACCTGTTTGAAAGATGTTATATCACGACACCCACTTGGATGTGTGTGTCTGGCCATGTGGATCATTGTAGTTTGGAAAAGAACACATGCAATGTCACTCTAGCATGCCAGCATGTGTCCAACCATGTCCAGGAACCCTAGCAACATGTTGTGATTCAACTGCCACATGCAGTGGACAACCAGTTTGAAAGATGTTGTATCACCACACCTACTTGGACGTGTGTGGCTGGCCATGTGGATCATTGTGGTTTGGAAAATAAAACATGCAATGTCACTCTAGCATGTGTCCAACCATGTCCAGGAACCCTAGCAACATGGTGGGATTCAACTACCACATGAAGTGGAGCACCAGTTTGAAAGATGTTGCATCATCACACCCACTTGGATGTGTGTGTGGCCATGTGGATCATTGTGGCATGGAAAAGAACACATGAATGTCACTCCAGCATGTGTCCAACCATGTCCAGTAACCCTAGCAACATGTAGTGGAATCAACTGCCACATGAAGTGGAGCACTAGTTTGAAAGATGTTGCATCACCACACCCACTTGGATATGTGTGTGGCCATGTGGATCATTGTGGTTTGGAAAATAACACATGTAATGTCACTCTAGCATGTGTCCAACCATGTGTAGGAACCCTAGAAACATGTAGTGAATTCAACTGCCACATGCAGTGGAGCACTAGTTTAAAAGATGTTGCATCACCACACCCACTTGGATGTGTGTGGCTGGCCATGTGGATCATTATGGTTTGGAAAAGAACACATGCAATTTCACTCCAGTATGTGTCCTACCATGTTTAGGAACCCTAGCAACATGCTAGGATTCAATTGCCACATGTAGTGGAGCACCATTTTGAAAGATGTTGCATCACCAGACCCACTTTGACTTGTGTGGCTGGCCATGTGGATCATTGTGGATTGGAAAATAACACATGCATTGTCACTCTAGCATGTGTCCAACCATGTCCAGGAACCCTAGGAGCAGGTTGGGATTCAACTGCCACATGTAGTGGAGCACCAGTTTGAAAGATGTTGGATCACCACACTCACTTGGATGTGTATGGTTGGCCATGTGGATCATTGTGGTTTGGAAAATAACACATTTAATGTCACTCCAGCATGTGTCCAACCATGTCCAGGAACCCTAGCAACATGTTGGGATTCAATTGCCACATGGAGTGGAGCACCACTTTGAAAGATGTTGCATCACCACACCCACTTGGATGTGTGTGGGTGGCCATGTGGACATTGTGGTTTGGAAAAGAACACATGCAATTTCACTCCAGCATGTGTCCAACCATGTATAGGAACCCTAGCAACATGCAATGGATTCAACTGCCACATGCATTGGAGCACCAGTTTGAAAGATGTTGGATCACCACACCCACATAGATGTGTGTGGTTGGCCATGTGGATCATTGTGGTTTGGAAATGAACACATGCAATCACTACAAGAAAAGTTTCCTTCCACAACAAATTGGCCCGACGGTCATCATAGAAGGCGCGTCTTCCGCGATGAAATTCTCGGCTCGACCATGGCCAATGGAAAAAAATCCAGTTTGGTGGCCCTCTACTACGACGGATCTACTAAAAACATGGAGGAAGCTTGGATGGCGCATGGAAGAAGCAAGATTTTTGTTTCCTCGCGCGATGTTGACTCGCCAAAGTCTTTTGAGGCGTGTGGGTCCCGGACGTCAGTGTCTCTAATGGACCTTACTTTTTGGTCGCGCCTCCCTGATTTGAACTTGATAACGTAGATCGATGCATCTGCCATTTAGTCAGGCTGCTAGGTCCCACATGTCACCCTCTCATTAGACGGATCAAGTGTATGATGGAATTATTTTCCTTCGCTCGCGCTACCCTGTATCGAAGTTGATAGCACTGCTCGATGCATCTACCGTCTAATCAACCTCCTAGGACCCACATGGCATCCTCTCATTAGAAGAAATGTGTGTATGATGGAATTTTTTCCTTCGCTGGCTCTACCCCATTCCGAGTTGATAGCGCTGCTCCGCGCATCTACTGTTTAACCAACCTCCTAAGCCCCACATGTCATTCTCTCATTAGAAGAAACATGTGTATGATGGATTTTTTCCTTCACTCGCGCTACCCTGTTCCGAACTTGATAGTGATGTTCGATGCATCTACCGTTTAATCACGCTGCTGGGCCCCACATGTCATCCTCTCATTAGAAGAAACGTGTGTATGGTGGATTTTTTACCCTCTATTGCGCCTTCGTGTTCCGAACTTGATAGCTTTGCTCGCTGCATCAGCCGTTTATTCAGGCTGGTGGGTCCCTTATGTCAGCCTCACATTAGAAGAATCATGGGTATGATGGAATTTTTTCATCTCTAGCGCTACGCTGTTCCGAACTAGATAGCATTGCTCGCCGAATCCGCCGTTTGCTCACGCTGCTGGGTCCCCCATTTCAGCCTCTCATTAAAAGAAACGTGTACATGTTGAACTTTATTCTCGCTTGCGCCTCCCTGTTTCGAACTGGCTACATTGCTTGATGCAGCATCTGTATAAGGTCGCGCTGCTGAGTCCCACATATCATCCTCTCTGTAAATGAAACGTGCATATGATGGACTTTTTTTGGCCATGTTCGCTGTTTTGACCTTGGCAACTTGGTGGGTCCCAGATGTCAACCACCTATGTGCCTGAAACGTGTCTATGCTGGGTCCCAGCTGACAGCCTCCATTTAAAAAAAACGTGTGTATGTTGGACTGTTTTTTCGGGTCCCAAATGTTAGCCTCAGAGTACAAAAAATGCTCATAAAGGACGAATTAAAAAGATTCTGGGCTAACTCGGGGTGGATGCCCTATTTGTCATGACTTATATTCTATGGGCTCACTCCTAAGTTGAATGGGCTATGGTCGATGGCCACATGACCACGAAAAGGCCGAATTAGAAGGTATTGGGCTATGCTTGGGGCTGAGAGGCTAATTTCATGGGCTATGCTTGGGCCTGCTGGGTCCGACATGTCAGCTTCTCTGTAAGTGCAACGTATGTATGATGGACCTTTTTTCGGCCTCGTTCGCTGTTTTCACCATGGCAGTCGTGTATGGTCTTACTGCTGGGGCCCTTATGTCAGCCTCTCTGGCATGTTCTGGCTTGTGGCTCCCTGATGTAGCCTTGTATGTTTTGTCTGGTGGGTCCCCGATGCGAGCCTCTCTGTATAAGTATTTAAACTTTTATTTCGAACCCACCCTCAAAACAAACTCCAGGGACACTACATGATGGTGGGTCTGTGATGTCAGCCTCTCCGTAATGTGATATTGCAAGAAGAAAAAATGTAAATCCAAGATACGATTCGAACAAAAGATCTTCAAATCAAATAAACGTAAAATGAGTGTGTTGCCACTACAACAAAGATATTTATAGAATAAATATCATTAAACTTTTATTAGTACTACAATTTATGTATTAGTCTTCTTAAAAATATTTTGGGTGTCTATGCTTATCTCTTTCAAAATATAAAAGGGCAGCGCTCCTGGCATCTCAATTTATAAAATGCCACATAATGGAGTATTTTCTTAAAAACATCCGAATTAAAAAGAGTTTGGCTATTCTACATAGGCTGCTCTACGTGGGTTATACTCCGTAGGCAGGCTCCATGGGCTTCATTCTCAAATTTTAGTGGGCTATGCTCAGTAGTCCCCTGACCCCTAAATGGCCGAATTAATATGTTCTCGGCTATGCACCATGGGATCCTTTCTCAAATTTCACTAGGTTGTGGTCAGTAGTCCCCTGACTCCGAAAAGACCGAATAAAAATGTTTTCGGATAAAGAGGGGCCGAATGAGCTATGGAGTACTAGATGTCTTCTCCTGGTTAATAAAAATTGCATTGTGATGTGCTCGGCCAGATTCGAAACAAAGACCTCAGAGAGGGAGGGGAAAAGCGATAATTATTTTTGGCAGCTATTCATGTCAAAATTCAGCAGTACAGAATAAGGTAGAAAAATTATCAACAGATTCGAAGTTCATATTCAGGAGCACTTGACCAATTCAACAGCATTTCATAAGTGACCAATTCAGCAATACAGACAATGAAATACAAACAGCAGTACAGAGAGAACCAGTTTTTGTTTCAGCTCTAAAAACCTTGTCGCGCGATCAGTTTGTCGTTTTCACCAATAACACTCGACCATTGGAGCAAGCAAAACTAACAATCAAGTCTGCTTTGAGTACCTTCTTCACACATCAATGTCTGTGTGACCCCCATATGCAACCCAAAATGCCCAAGTCTCATCTAGATTGTGACACGACCATGTACAAGGGCAACGAGCACTCGTCCGTTTCACATTAGCAACACATGACAGATTCGGCAGCAATTTAAAGTGACCGATTCAACGGTGGTAGAAAATGACCAAAGAATTGACAGATTCAGCAATGCCGACATTCAAATTCAATCGATGTACAACAATGTGGCAAAGCCAAGTTTCAAAAGGAAAGCGTGACCATGCATTTTCTCCACTCGATCTGAATAAGTCCAAGTACATAGGTATTATTACAAAATAGATTAGTAGTAGCTGAAATCCATACAAAATACTTAGTAGAAGTGTAGAACTACAAGCTTATACTAAGCTAGGAACCACTACATGTCCCATCATACGTACTCGAAGAAACGAGAATGCTTCAGCGTGTCAAAGTGTTGGCCGGGCTGCGCCCTTGATTTCCTTCCTGGGACGCATCTCTCGTTTCATTGTCGCTTGTCGCCCTCTAGGTCAGCAGCATACATGTAAAATTTATACGACAAACCATGAAGTTCGGGATCCTTAATTTTGGCAATTCCAACTACGAAGGGAATCTGCCACCAACATAAACTAGCTAATTAGTACAACATTACATACACTCATGGTAGGATCGTCACAAGAGGATTAAGATGTGATAACTCACCGGTGAATCTTGTCTGACGATAAGTTCAGTAGTGTGTCAGTAAAGACACGGCTTGGACAGAAAAGACATGAGCACTTCATGTGCGGCGTTGGCCGGCGATGGCCTAATCGTTGTCTCGGGTGACCTCTTTACTACAACCTGATTGAAACTAGCGAACAAGAGCAACGACCAAAACCTCACCTTGTACAGCGGCGATTCGCACGCCGCCGACCTGACCGTCCTGACGGACAGGAGCAAGTCTGTGTTATGCCCGTCAATTTGGGCGACAAACAACTTGCCCTCCTTCTCGATGCCGATAACCTCAGCTCTGAGCGAGCCCTGTGCACGAACCGGCACAGACGGGTCCCATTTTTTGGGGCTGTATCTGGGCACTGTCATCGAGTGGGCAGATATGAGGTGCTCGACAAACACTTTCTTGACGCCGGTGAACTCGCATCCTGGCTCCATGCAGACACACCGGCGGTAGTTGCACGTGATCTTGTGGTCGTAGACGCCCTTGTAGCAGACCAAAGTCCAGCTGATGTTGTTGGGGCATCTACTACCTTACCACCAGCGAGTTGGCGGTATAGCTCCTTGGAGCATGCGGCCAGCTGGACGGCGCTGGTAGTGTCCAGACGCTTAGCTATTTCGTTGAAGACGTCGTCCCCGACCTTCGTCCAGGTGTTGTTCAGCAGGTTGTGCCTCGAATCTAAAGACATCATGTCCGAATGATTGGGGGCAAGGGCGGATCTATGTATGACTGTTGGTATTATTTGGAGGAGAGGGGTGGCGGCCTGGAAGGATCGATGTAGCGGGTGAGATGGCGAGAAAAATGTGTGAAGTGCGCGCTAGAGAAGATCCAAATGCAGCCTCTCAGAGTTGGGAATGGCTCTTAAGGAGGGGGGTTTTGCCGTGCTCCTACGGCTGTCTTCTGTCGGGCGTACTGCATCGAGCATGCCGACTAGAGTTATGGTGTAGGGAGTACTATAGGTACTCTATACTGGCGCGCTGCCATGGAGTGTTCTCTCATCACATCTCAGTTATTTTTTTTGAAACCCTCATCACATCTCAGTTATTAGAACTAGGAGATGACTTATTTACTGCTTCCATTTTTATACTACTCCCTCTAGTTCGTATTCTAATGGCCTCAACTTTGTCTAGATTCACATTAGTTATACATAGTAGTTGTAAGTTGAGTCACTTACGTTTTTCGGTACTTCATAGTACGTACCAAAATACCAAGATGCTGAACCCCATATGAACTTTCTAGAAAGGTACCCCTTTGCAAAGATTGGCAAGCCTGCTAAAATTGCTGAATCTTCTAG
The DNA here is from genome assembly GCA_910589775.1 of Avena eriantha. NCBI lineage: Eukaryota > Viridiplantae > Streptophyta > Magnoliopsida > Poales > Poaceae > Avena > Avena eriantha. The sequence goes on along the minus strand of OU342743.1, from coordinate 487,586,804 downwards.
AAAGGCAAGAACCCACGACCTAAATTGCATCATGCTTGGTGAAATAATGACAGGTTCCCAGTTCATATTCACCAGCATTTCAAAGTGACTGATTCAGCAATACAAACTCTGAAATTCAATAGCAGGACAACGAGAATCAATTCTTGTTTTAGCACTAAAAACCATGGTGTAGGATCAGTCGCTTTTCTCCGAACACACTCGATCATAGGAGCAAGCAAAACTGACCATCAAGCCTGCTTTTATGTTCATACTTTCTACTCACATCAATGACTGTGTGACCCACATATGCAAACCAAAATGCCCCAAGCCTCATCTAGATTGTGACAAGGCCATGTTTCAAAAGAACAGTAAGACCATCTACTGCCCTTGATCTAAAAAAGTATCAGTATGTCAGTATTAGTTCTACAAGATACTTTAGTACTATAGTAAAAACGATAGAACATTTGACAGATTCACTACCATTTGAAATATTCAGCAGCACTGAATAAAATGGAAAAATATCAATAGATTCCAAACACATAATCAGCGGCACTTGATAGATTCAATAGCATTTCAAAGTGACCGATTTAGCAGTACAGATACTGACCAAAACTATTGACAGATTTAATAATGCAGACACTAAAATCCAATAGATGTAGCAAGGCCATAATTCAAAAGGACAGAGAGAACATATTCTGCCCATGTTCCAAAAGAAGAGAAAGACCATCTACTGGTCTAGATCTAAACAAGTACCAATACATCACTATTAGTTCTAAAAAATACTTTAGTAATAGCAACAACAGAATGTTCGACAGATTCAATGGCTCTTGAAAGATTCAGTAGTACCGAATAAGGCAGAAAAATATCATCACATTCCCAGTTCATAATAAGCGGCACTTGACAGATTTAGCACCATTTCAAAGTGACCAATTTAGCAATACAGATAATGACCAAATGAATTGATAGATTTCAGCAATGCATACATTGAAATTCGGTAGATGTAGCAAGGCCATGTTTCAAAAGGAAAGAGACACCTTATTCTGCACTAGATCTGTCGGTCTAAACAAGTACCAGTACATAGGTATTACTCCTACTACAAAATAGATTAGCAGTAATAGAACACCATACAAAATACTCAGAACTACCTTAAGCTAGGAACCACATGTCCCAAAATGGTAAGAAAAATCCGGTCGAGGAGTACATGTGTTCAAGTTAGGATCATCACAAGAAGATAAAGATGGGTTAATCACTAGGAAATAGGGATGCATAAGTGGGACAAATGGGACAACGGGGATCCTTAATTTTAGACCCCTCGACTAACTCTAAACTAAGTGGGAGAAGTGGGACCAATAGGATTTAACAAATCTCACTTATCCCGCTTATCCCAATTAGTTTAGAGTTAATTTAGAAGTCTCCCACATATCCCACCTCTGCATATACGGTAATAATCTTGTCGATACGAAGCTTGTACTCCACGATGAACTCTGATGGTTGATTCCGACGACGAACGACCAGATTAGACCGACAAACCGACAAAGAGCAAGTGGCTTTAGAATTTAGAATACCTTCTCACACAAGCCATTTGGACAAGCCAAGTCAATGCACGTGGGCAGCACCACGTTGTGGACGATGGAGAGGTTAGCCAGTCAGAGTGTCTGTGGATGGTGATGAGGCAGTGTAAAGGAGAGAGAAAACACAACTTGTTTTGCGTGCATATCTTACCACTATATAGTGTATGAATAACTTTGAATGTTGACCATTGGATCAAGCCTCGCGAATCCCAGCGTTTCTAGCCGTTGGATCTTCTTTTCCATTCTAGCTTCTAGAAGAATCTATTGTTAGTCTTCGACATAATGAATGCTATGCACAAACCTCAAAGCACACTTCTCCGTCATACTAGAAGCTTCTCCCTTGTTTCTCTAGACCATGTTATCAAAAATTTCATGTGTTAGGTAGCTAAATAATCTTTGATTTCTACATGATGATACAAAGTACAAGGACCAAATATACACCCATACTTTATAGATGTTGATCAAATTTATATTTTTTTTTGTGCTTTACCAATTATAGTTGTATATAGTGATGATGATATGGCATACGTCTACTATCCGAGTCTCACGTGCAACTTACTAGTAGCTAATAATCATTGACTTCTACATAACGTTACCACTATATAGTGTACAAACAACTTTGAATATTAACCGTTGGATCAAGACTCGCGACCCAACATTTCCAGTCGGTGGATCTTCTTTTCCATTCTAGCATCTTGAAGATTCTATTGATAGTCTTCATTACAAACCACTATATAGTGTACGAATAACTTTGAATGTTGACCGTTGGATCAATACTCGCGAATCCTAGATTTTCGAGTTGTTGGATCTTCTTTTCCATCCTATCATCTAGAAGATTCTATTGATAGTCTTCGGCATAATGAATGCTATGCACACCCTCAAAACACACTTCTCCATCATACTAGAATTTTCTCCCTTGTTTCTCTAGACCATGTTATCAAAAATTTCATATGTTAGGTAGCTAATAATCTTTTACTTCTACATGATGATACAAAGTACAAGGACCAAATATATACACCCATACTTTATAGATATTGATCAAATTTATATATTTTTTGTGGTTTACCAATTATAATTGTATATAGATATGTCATACGTCTACTATCCGAGTATCACGTGCAAGGCACGTGCAACTTACTAGTATATAGTAAAGGTCCTGAAATTTTGACAAGAGGTTCAACTTCTTGCTAAGACTCTACATATTGACAACTTACTGAAATTAGGTCAAACTTTAGCTATAAGTAAACGTGATAGATAGCTCTTGGAATAATTGTCTTTTCAAAGGTAGATGGTGGGTGCATTTTCTTTTACTAAACAATGTCGTCGGTGTGAGCTTCCAACTATCAGGAAAGAACATTCTTGATTTTCCCCTCTTTTGTGAATTTTAAAATTTCCTAGCTAACTCTGTCGACTTGAATGGGACTATGTGCCAATTTATCGAAATTGGGTCAAGTTTGAACTATAAGTAAATTGAGGTTGCTTTCGAAATTTTTCGAAAAAACTTTTTGTTGGTTTTTGATGTACTAAATTCCTGGTTAGCTTCAAAAGTTTTTTGGACAATTTGAAGTGGAAACTCTCTATCATGCTTACTTGTAGTTAAATTTTGACACGATCGGTGGGAGTATGGTTTAGATCAAAGACCTCAAAAAAGAGAAAATTACATGTAGAAGTCCATAAATTTAGCACAAAGGGCCCTAAAGTTAAGCAAGGAAAAGCAGGTGTGTCCTTCTCGAGCGAGAAACTGAGCCATACCCTTCTTACTACTCTAGTCACTTCACACAAAAAGTGCTCCTCACACTTTCGAACCAACGTGACAGGGGATGTGCTTGGTGCTTCCTCTATGTAGGGTGTGAAATGGAATAACAAGGTAGGTCGACGCATGTGGGCAGTGCCACATTGTGGACGAGGGAGAGATTAGCCGGCAGGGGTGTGTGTGGATAGTGATGAGGTAGTGAAGAAGGAGAGAGAAAACTTAATTTGTTTTGCGTGCATATATATAGTAAATAAAAGGTCCTGAAATTTTGACAACACGTTCAACTTCTTGCTAAGAAATTGCATCTTGAAAACTTAACAAAATTAGGTCAAATTTGAGCTACAAGTTAGCATGATAGATTGCTCTTGGATTAATTGTTTTTCGAAGGTAGATGGGTGCATCGTCTTTTAGTAAACAATGTCGTCGGTGTGAGTTTGCCAACTTTCAGGAAAGAACATTCTCAATATTCCCATGTTTTGCAAATTTTAAAATTTCCTAGCCAACTCTGTCACACAAGTAGAGAACAGGAGGGAGGCAGCGCGAAACTTTCAAAAAAAGCAACGCAAGATCAACGCAGAAGAGGACTTGAAGGCGGTGCGATGTCAGAGCAAAGCTATGATGGACTACTGACACGAGGTACAGGGTACACTCCCATAGTAGTAAATGTATGGACCTACTACTGTAGTAGGAGTATATGCATGCAAAACAAGTTGCATTTTCTCTCTCCTTCGCTGGCTCTCACCATCCATCCTCCATCGATCTCTTCTCTGCAGCCGCGGGTTCACAGTTCGGCTTGTCTCTTCCTCATCCACAGCGTGGCGCTGCGCACGTGTGCCTTCGTACGGCACACCGATCTACTTCCAGCAACCGTTTTCTTCCACCAAAATTCAAGCCATCTACTGGATTAATAATCATCTACACCAATAAAAAAAGTCTCAAAAGTAATAATAATAATTACAAAAGGCCAATTTTTTAGCGGGTAGTATGCCATATTAAGGTGTGCTTTCTTACACAATGCGGGAGTAGTACGTATATTTTTTTGCTTAGACATATGGTCACCTCTGTCCACGTGTTGTACATGCTGAGAGAAAATATCTACATCTACAATATTGAATGGACATATTAAGAAAATATACTTTATGGTGAATCTATTGATATTAATTTAGTACTCTAAATTTTTATATTTTTGTGTATAATCATGGTCAAACTTAAAAAATTGTTGACTTTTGACTAATCCTTAGGCGATTTATATTTTGGCGGAGGGAGTACTATTCAACACGAATCCAGTTGCTCTGAACCATTGGATCTAACAGCCCAACGGTCATGATTAGTGTTATGGATCCAATTCAAAACTGCTCCACTATAGTAGTATAAGTAGAGAGAATACAGTCTACTGTGCTATGAAATTTTGGGGTGGTGACATGATGGTTCTAGAACATGCATGGTGGAGTTTGCTCTAGGTACTATTCAACACAAATCCAGCTTCTCTGAACCATTGGATCCAACAGCCCAACGGTTAGGATTGGGTGCTATGGATCCAATTCAAAACTGCTCCATTATAGTAGTAGAGATATCTTATCTTACCTTATCTTATCTTACAATTATATAGTGTACGAACAACTTTGAATGTTGACCATTGGATCAAGACTCACGAATCCCAAAAATTCTAGGCATTGGATCTTCTTTTCCATTCTAGCATCTAGAAGATTATGTTGATAGTTTTCAGCATAATGAATGCTATTCACAAACCTCAAAACACACTTATCCATCATACTAGAATCTTCTCTCTCATAGCTAATAATCGTTGACTTCTAAATGATCTTATCTTATCTTTCCACTATATATTGTACGGATAACTTTGAATATTGACCGTTGGATCAAGACTCGCGAATCCTAGCATTTCTGGCCGTTGGATCTTCTTTTCCATTCTAGCATCTAAAAGATTCTATTGATAGTCTTGAACACAATGAATGCACTATGCATAAACCTCTCAAAACACACTTCTCCATCATACTAGAATCTTCTCCCTCGTTTCTCTAGACCATTTTACCAAAAAATTCAAGTGTTGGGTAGCTAATAATATTTGACTTTTACACATGATGATAGAAAGTACAAGGACCAAATATACACCCATACTTTATAGATGTTGATCAAATTTATAATTTTTTGTGCTTTACCAATTATAATTTTATATAGTGATGATATGTCATATGTTTACTATTTGAGCCTTACTAAGGTGTGTTTTTTACACAATGCGGGAGTAGTATATTTCTTTGCTTAGACATATGGTCACCTCTGTCCATGCACTGTACATGTTGAGAGAATAAAATGTTGGTAGGCGAAGAGGGCAGCAACGAAGAGAAGTTGAAGGTGGGTCCATGTCAGAGCAAAGTTATGATGGGTTTTCGACACGAGGTACTCCTGCGGCCTTACATTGTACACTCTACCAGTAGTAAATTTTAGGACCTATGCACGCAAAACAAATCGTGTATTTTCTCTCTCCTTCCCTATGCTCCATCTCTCCTCCCCTTTCCCCTCGCGCACCAGTTCGGCTAATCTCTCTCCCCTCGTCCACAGCGTGGTGCTGCGCACGTGTGCCTTGGTATGGCGGCTCTATGTCTCTGGCGTATTCGACATGCGCGCGTTGGTGTGGAGTAGGGACGGGGAGTACATAGGAAGGAAACCACTTTGGTCCTTGGCAGCACAAAAATTCAAAGTTTTCCGGTTTTCAAATTTTTCACTTGCTTCCCAAACATTAGGAGGGATGGTTATTCAAAAGATTGTCCATTCGCAGTACTGTATTTCTTATCTTCTATGTATCGTGTCTCATCTCTTGCAATACAGTACAATACAATAAACCACTGCATAGTGTATGGATTAACTTTGAACATTGACAGTTGGATCAAGACTAGCAAATCCAAACAGTGCCAACCTCTTGATCTTCTCTTCCATTCTTAGCATCTAGAAAGATTCTACTTTAGCACGATGAACGCTAGTATGCGCAAACCTAAAAACACAAACTCCATTGCTCAATTTTCAGGGTCCCTTTGGTAATAAATGCATGAACTTGGATGCAATTTTCATTTTTATGAGGTCCTTGATGTAAGTTGTACTTTCATCGACCGTGTTAACTCTCAAGCACCTCTCTCCTATGAGACCTACCATTTGATAGCCATTCACGGTACTTCTTATCTTCTCATTATCGTTTCTTATCTCTTACAATACAATAAACCACTACATAGTGTACGGATGAACTTTGGACATTGACCGTTGGATCAAGACTAGCAAATCGAGACATTGCCAACCTCCTGATCTTCTTTTCCATTCTTAGCATCTAGAAAGATTCTACTTTAGCACGATGAACGCTACTATGCGTAAACCTAAAAACACAAACTCCATTGGTCAGTTTTCAGGGTCCTTGTGCTAATAAATGTTCAACTTGGATGCAATTTTCATTTTTTATGAGGTCCTTGATGTAACTTGTACTTCTACTGACCGTCTTAACTCTCAATGACCTCACTCCTACGAGACCAACCATTTGATCAGCCATTCGTGGTACATCTTATCTTATCTTTATATTGTTAAATAATGACACTGGTCATGTCCATTTCGGGTAGACGGGGTGCATCTTGGCATGGCATACTAATGTTGTTAATTGGACTTTTCAACTTTTATGTATAGAATTTTGTTAAATTATTTTAGAAGTGCCACATATAATTTTTTTTAAAGAAAAGGCAAAGAGTACGGCTCCGAATGCCACAACACACTAAATTTCACACAAAATAGAGTATGTTTCATGGTTAACAAGTTTCATGAATTTTCAGGCCTTCTAGCTAATTTCACATAATTAAATGACATTTTGTCAATAAAACCAAAGTAGGTAAATTTTGAACTACAAGTGCGTGATAGATTGCCTGTAAATTTGTCACAAATTCATATAGTACTAATTATTGTATCCACGCAGTCATATTGAAAATCGACTACTGTTTTGAAAGATACAACTTCTTTGTATGAAATTTCATGCTGACACATCTGACCATGTTTCTAAAAAGTGAAAGAAAATAAGGAAACATGCACACAACCTTTTAGTAGTACTCCTATTAAAAATTCATACTTGTAAAACAGTAAAGAAGGTGTTGTTAAAGTTTCAATACAAGGGGTCTGGGCACCTTCACCGGGCCTCCACATTTAACCTTTCTTCCTCTTAGACTTTGCAGCTATGGCTCCGAAGACCGGAGCTCCCCGTGGGAAGAAGAAGACCTAGGTGGCAGCGACAATGGCCATGGAGAAAAAGAAGTCATGTCGCCGGCTTCCGAATCCTGCTTTGGCCACTCCAAGTCACAGTCTCGCACTAGGCAGCCGCATGAAGAAGCAGGTGTCGAGGTCCGTCAAGGCCGGGCTGCATTTCCCTATCGGTCGGATCAGGCGCTACCTCAAGCAAGGTCGGTAATCCCAGCGCATAGGCTTCAGGGCTCCCATCTACCTCGTGGTCGTTCTCGAGTACCTCCCCACCGAGGTGCTGGAGCTCACTGGGCAAGCAACAAAGGACAGCAAAAACATCCGCATCATTCCGAGGCACATGATGCTCGGTGTCATGCGCGACGAGGAGCTCAACAAGCTACTGGTTGGTGTTACCATCACGCACAGCGGCGTGCTGCCCAGCATCCACGAGTCCCTGCTTGGCGATGGTACCGTGGAGGACGCAACCAAGTTACCCGCGGAGGATGCTGCCAAGTCGCCTGAGAAGACCGCAGAGTCCCCCTAGAAGTTGTTAAGTTGTACTACTACTACTTTGTATGCGTTTGGGTTTGCTCGGTTTGTAGTTTGTTTAATCATCAGTGTCAATGTAATATTCAGATCTGTGATTCTAAGCAAAATCTTGTGAGGGTTCTAAAAAAATGCTATTTTCCTAATCTTATCCTACACTCCATTTATTTAATACTCCCTCTATTCACAAATATAAGACGTTTTAGCTTTGTGAAATGAATGTATCTAGACGCCTTTTAGTTTATAGGTTCACTCTGAACCTCTACAAACCCATACACTAAAAGATGTCTAGATACATTTGATTCACAAAGCTAAAACGTCTTATATTTCTAAACGGAGGGAGTATTACTCAGCATATTAAGTTTAGTCAAAGTCAACCGTTACAAAGTTTGACCAACTATATACAGTATTCAATAGTATACTCATTGAAAAAAATCAATATACAGTAAACAATGTCGTCGGTGTGAGTTTCGAACTATCAGGAAAGAACACTCAATTCTCAAGTTTCTGAGAGATGACAAGCAAGGTTGTTATTTTTCGTCAAGAAAGTCCGAAGAATATGGATCTGAATGCCACAATCTAGGTTTTTAGACATATATATATAGTGGACCGACATGTTGTACTAATGATACCCACGTTTTATGTTCTTTCAAACGTCATATCTAACTCTGCCAACTTGAATAACTTTATCCCAATTTATCAAAATTATATTAGGTTGAATTTGAACTACAAGTAAATTGTAGGTTGCTTTGAAAGTTTCATGAAAAAGCTTTTGGAGGTACCCTTCGGGGGAGGGGTGAATTAATATATCAGAAACCACTATGAGCTTTGATGATAGGTTCAACTTCTTTCTAAGATTTTGTGTAACATCCCAAAACTTTAATCCAATATATTAAGATCCAAATTCCGTAATTAAGGGTTAACAAAAACTTTTTCTCATTTAAATAATTAAGAATGCATATGTGTGTGGCATTAATATGGAATTGTTTGAAATTGCCATGTTTGTTTGTTCTAATGGTTGTAAACTGATTCTAAGGTGAATGCCACATCATCTAGATCATTCCCAAGAAAAATCCAAAGAAAAAGAAATCAGATAAGAGTAAAAAAACCAAATGGTCATTTTGACCATTTTAATCCACTTGGTCTCTTTAGGTGTTCCTAGAAGTCAAATTGAAACAGAAATAATTCTAACTCTTTGCACCCCTTGCTAGTACAAGTAATGATCTACTAAGGCCCACTTTGAAATCTTACAAAAACTTTTGAACACTAAGTTTAAATGACATTTGAAAATAGAATCAAGTGTATGTACCTAGATCCCACTTGTTCAAAAACCATTCAAATGAGTTCAACTTCACAATCCCAAGCAACCACAGATGCTCAAGCATATGATCAACAACTCCACCAAAAATCATTTCAAAATTCAAATAAAAGTTTCATGCGGCCATTTTGTCGAACAGTTCGCAGGCAAAAAAATATTGGCCTAACTAATACTGTTGCCAATTGATTTCTTGTCCCCCATCCGACCCTCTCTACTCTTCCCTGTCTCCCCTCGTTCCAACCAAGTCATCAAGGAGCTACCCCTAAGCCTGGATCAGCAGTGGCGCGCCGCCCAAATTTGGTCATCACCGGCCAAGCATGGACATCACGCTAGAGACACCACCACGCCAAACCAGCTTGCCCCTTAGCTCCACCAGACCCTACCGCACTCCCCTGTCCACCCCATGGATGCAGCCAGCCACTGGACCACCGTGGACAGCTCGCGTCCACCGCCTCTGCGCCGCGCCCAGCTCACGCCAGAGCGCCGTCCCCAACAGGCCCGCACAAGCCGCGCCTTGACCTCAGCTCACGTGCGCCGCTCCCACTTAACCCCAGCTCACCCCCAGACATGCCTTCTTCCCGCCGCGCGACCAACAGCCGTTGTGAACCGCGTCGAGCACTGCCTCTGCCGCGCAGAGCGCCAGCCTTTCCCGACCATTTGCCCCCACCCCTACCGTCGCCTTTATGCCGTAGCTGACCGCCAGGAAGCAAGCCACCGTCCACCTACACCGCCCATGCCTCTAGCACCATGTACCGTCATCACCGACGAGCTCACCGTCGCCCTCACGGTCTCCTTGTCAAGCCTATATAAGGAGCCCTTCCCCAGCCTCCATTGCCACACTCCAACACTCCCCTCTCACCACTGATCCTTACCCACCTCTCGCTAGAGCCGCTTGAGCAGCAATTCGCCAGAATTGCGCCGGAGTTCACCGTAGCAGAGAAGAAAGGGGCCCGTCGATTTCGTCCACCCCAGGAGCTGTCGCGACCTCGCCTGAGTCCGCCGTCGTCTCCTCATTCGATCTCCCCCACCGCCACACTAGCTGGAGCCCTGGTATGCCCCCATTGCACCCCCACCGAGGCGTTAGGGTTCCGTCTCGCCGATGACCTGTTCGTCATCGACGATGAGCCACATCCGTCGATCGTAGTTCTAATAGCATGGCCCACATTGCCCCGTACCGCTTCGCGTTAGAAGATCCGCTGACATGCGGGACCCCCCTGTCAGCTGTCCTCTGCGCCGCGGAGTGTAACTGGGCCGGCCCAATTAGTTTCCCGCGCTGGCCCTAGAATTCAAATAATGTTTTTTTCTATTTAAACTTAATCTAGATTTTGTCCTCTAGTTTGAAAATCAATTTAGAGAGTTCTGCTTAACCAAATTGAATGATTCAAATTTTGTTAGAAAGATAATTAAAATCTCTATCCAAGCCCGTTGGATTTAAATAAATTGGAGTTATAGATCACATATAGCAAAAATAACAAGACAGAGACGTTTCTACATTCAAACGTTTTTTAAAAATCAACCATAATAGCTTTTGAGTTGATTCCACCTCTCAAAATTCACATTTGAATATACCTATCTGAATATGTAATAATATTTAGGTTTGCATGCTGTGACTTTGGACCAGTACCAAAATAATGCTATATAGGCATTTCTAGTCACTTTAAATCGTTTAAATATTAATCTTAAACTTATTAAAATATGATCCAACATTTAAATCACATTCCCATATATTAGAATATGTGGTGATGACATGTGTCCACATGATCCCATATTTTAATTGGAGAATATTAAATCTTAATTAATTTCAATGAGTAGAAATTACTTTTCTCAAATAAAATAAATGAAACTAGTTCAATAAATCTTGTGATGAATGTGATGATACTAGATCATCAAATGTGTGCCTTAGTGTGCTAAATGTACAAGTTAAGTATTGTTTGGTGATTGTGTATTCTGTATATATTTATAGACCATAATACCAACCAAGTCTACGAGGAGGAGGAGTTCTACCCCGAAGAAGACGAGGAGAATTTCAACCACTGCACCAACCAAGGCAAGCCTAGCACTTCAAGTAAACTAAGCAAGCTAACACTTGCAAGTTTCCTAACTATGCAAGACATAATTAACAATGCAAGCTAACCCTTGCAAGCAAGTTAACCCAAGCAAGATGCATTAGGCATGCTTTGGTTATACCTCTTTGATTTATACTAATCCCAAGATTTACTTACAAGCTTTACTTTCTTTTACTTTACCAAAGTTCTTTACTTGTTTATAGATAGCATAAAGAGTATAAAACTTGGCCTATGGAGTTAGACTTAGATGTCATTCTAGGGCATGAGATTGAGATTAGCATCCCACATTAGTGAACACTCTTAACTTAGTAGTTTAGAGCTAAACCAAAACTTGATCACTTTAGATGGGAATACTTGGTGAAAATGACTTATGAAAACCTTGGAATGATGACTCATTCTATTGAGATGTTTTGACATGTGTTGAGAAACACAAATGGTTTATGATGATGAAAATGTTGAGGCATGAGCCTTAGCCCTTTATAAAAAATTGATGGCTGGGTTCGGATGTGATACCATTCCAATTTTATCATACAACCACAATACCTGAATTGGGTAAGGCTTAGCCGGAAGTTTATATGCATTAGTATGAGTTCCCTCGCAGGAGAGGTTTGAGCTGAGGCTACCTCTCAATGTTGTCCACCTATGCAGTGCCCAGGATGGCAGATGGCCATGGCTGGGAGGCCGAGCTCATAGGAGAGGTGCTTACACTAGATTGTGTAAAGGAAAGGTTATGTTTGATTATCTGCATACTAAGTATGATGATTCAGGGTTATCCCTGATAGATGTATCGAATTTTGTGGTGAAAGTGTACCACCTCTACAGAGTGTCAAACTATTCGAATAGCAGCGTCCGCGGTTATGGACAGTTGGAGTGGCCATACTGTTCCGTTGTCAGATGTTTTCCAAATGACTTATGAAATGAATTGTGACATAACTTGACCACAACAGAGTTGTGACTATGAAAACTAAGTTCCCACTTAGGTGATTTTAGAACTTTATTTTATCTTTCTTTGTTCCTCAAAAATTCTTACATTATTCCATAAAATTTGACACACTTGATCACCTCACTAACTTTCTCAGCCTAAATTATTTTAGATGGAAGTTCAGTACTGCAAGTTCTACCAGTTGGGCAACGAAGGCCAACTGATCTTAAAGAGGAATCTTGATGCACTGTCTGAGTACCTTGAGCGTCCGCATCCGGAATTCTTCGGAGCTCAACTCAATGGTCCCCTAGAAGGATATTTACAAGGGCTAATAGTTGCTGATCTTCGAGGCAAGATAGAAGCACCACTTTTGGAGAAGATTCAATTCACTGTGAGAGAGAACAACTGGCTAGTTGGATTAGCCAGGGCAATGCATGAAGCTCTCGCTCGTCTTTGCGCACAAAATGTCAACTTGATCCAAGGAACCCGCTTTTCTCACTATGCAAGGCATGATTCTATGAGAATGCCTCTGGAGATGCCAAGTCATCCGGAGTTGAAGCGTCAAGTGGAGAACCTCAACTTCCTGCTGTACGACAGACAGAAGGAATTGGACAATGCTCGAGAGTTCGCCAACCACAACCTTGCCATTGCTGCTCAGAAGGCCTAGACTTTCTCACTGCTTGTCAAGGATCGTCAGTCACTTCGCCGTCAACGCGCAAAGAAGGATCGCACCATCGACCGTCTTCGCAAGAAGGTGGCTGACCTCGAGAAGACCATCAAGTAGCAAGAAGCTTAGCTTGCAGCAAAACAAGAAGAAGAGGAGGAAGGTGAAGACATCTAGGGAAGTATTCACTCGTACCTCAGCAATGATGATGACTACCTGGAGGATGATGCCATGGACTTCTACACCGACGACGATGACTCTGACTTCATCGATGATGAGTAGATGCACTAGAGCACTATCGTAGGAGTGAGAAGTATCGGTCCCATTGTATCTTAGCTTACAGAATAGTTCTTACAACCATATGTTTTCCTTTTGTTGTGGTGTGCGTGAGTTTGTATCATGTGCTTTGCTTGAATGAATGAAAAGAAGTTAGTTTAGCAAACCTGAGTCAAACTCAAAGTTTTAAGCTTTGAAACCAAAACCATGAACCTTAGAACTTTCCCTCAATCTTTAGATGACTCGTGGAAACCAAGAAGGCAGCAGCTCATCGCAGGACTCAATGCTGCAGATTCTGCAGACGCTCATTGCAGACCGCAAAGCTAGTAGGGCAGAGCGCCAAGCAAATCTAGCCACCCTGCAGCAGATCGCCCAGATGGCCCACAACAATCAGGGTCACGGAAATCAGGATCATCATGGATCCAAACTCAAAAACTTCCAGAATACCAATCCCCCAATCTTTAGCAAGTCTGAACACCCGTTGGATGCTGATGATTGGTTACAGACCATGGAGAATAACTTAGAAGTCGCCGAAGTGGATGCCAATGAGAAAGTCGTGTTTGCCACCCACTATCTGGCCGGAGATGCAAGATCAAGGTGGAACAGCACCCGCACAATGAACCACGGTCAAGTGATTACGTGGGAAGCCTTCAAAGTCAACTTCAGCCACACCCACATGACGCAGGGTTTAGTCACCCGAATGAGAGATGAATTCAGAGAGCTAAAGCAAGGCAGAATGACTGTAGTGGAGTACCATGACAGATTCTTGTCCCTCGCCAGGCATGCACCTGATGAAATCAACACTGAAGCCAAGAAGGAGAGATTCCTGAACGGACTGCATTATGAGATGCAGATAGTACTCGTCAACATCCGTTTTGAGGATCTTGAAGAGCTAGTCGACTCTGCCATTCAGATGGAATGGAAGATCAACCAGGCAAACGACAACCGCAAATGTCGGATGATGCACCAAGATGGATCCAACAGTCACCAGAAGTATCGTCCCAACCCGTCTGTTGGATATGCCCCGCGGAACAATCAACCCCCAATGTCTCGTCCAAGCTACCCCAACCATAGCAGAGGAAATGTGAAGTCCGGAGGGAACCATAACAACCACCCCGACAACTCCAACAACATCAACCGTGCACCGCCCAAGTCCAACAACAACAACAACACTGCACCTAAAACTGGAAGCAATGCCGTGCCCGTGGCAGCAAAAGAAAAGTCTCAGATTACTTGTTTTGAGTGTGGAGTGAAGGGTCACTACTCTAATGAGTGTCCCAAGAAGATTGCCGCTACTGCCAATCTAAATACCCTAGCTCAACAGCAGCGCCGTGTTCAGCCCGGAAGAAGATTCGCCCTAGGGAACCCTCACAACCGCAACGGCCGTCTCTTCCACATGAACGTCGAAGAAGCCTAAGAAGCGCTAGATGTCATGCTGGGTATTTTTTCTATCAACTCCATTTTAGCAAGACTGTTGTTTTGATTCCGGAGCATCGCACTCATTTGTTACTGGAGAATTTGCATGCACTAGTAAGATTCACCCAACCAACCTGAAGCATGTTATGATAGTTCAAATACCTGGTTCAACCACAAAATCTAGAAAAATTTGCAAGGTTATGCCTATCAGAATACATGAGATAGATTTTTATGCCAGTCTAATAGTACTTGGAACCAAAGGTTTGGAAGTAGTACTAGGAATGGATTGGATGTCGAAGCATAAAGGATTGATAGACTGTGCCAAGAAAGCCATCACCATGACCAGTAGCTCTGGAGTATCAGTAGAGCATATATCTGAAACCTTGCCCCGTCAATTCAAGTGCAACAAGAGTCTAGCCCTACCCACCCTAGACCAAGTCAGAGTAGTCTGTGAATACCCCGACGTATTCCCAGATGAATTGCCCGGTATGCCCCCAGATCAGGATATTGAGTTCATTATTGAACTGATCCGTGGAACCGGACCCATAGCTCAGAGACCCTATAGCATGAACCCATCAGAGTTAGCGGAGCTGAAGAAGCAATTGGATGCTATGTTGGCAACAGGATTGATTCAACCAAGCGCATCGCCATGGAGATCGCCTATGTTGTTCGTCGACAAGAAAAATGGAGGCAACCGTTTGTGCACAGATTACCGGAAGCTGAATGACGTCACCATCAAGAACAAGTATCCACTGCCCAAGATAGAGGATCTGTTTGATCAGTTGACTGGTGCCAGAGTGTTCTCTAAGATTGATCTTAGGACTGGTTATCACCAACTTAAGATTCATGCAACGGATATTCCAAAGACCACCTTTACCACAAGATATGGATTGTATGAGTATACGGTCATGTCTTTTGGATTAACCAATTCCCTCGCTTATTTCATGAATCTCATGAATAAGATCTTTATGAATTTCCTATATAAGTTTGTCGTTGTGTTTATCGATGATATTCTTATCTACTCCAAGTCAGAAGAAGAGCATGAGCAACATCTGAGAATCATCCTTGAAACCATTAGAGAGCATTAGTTGTATGCCAAATTCAGCAAATGTGAGGTTTGGTTGAAAGAAGTAGGATTCCTCGGACATATTGTGTCTGTCGGAGGAGTCGCTGTTGATCCTGCCAAGATCAAAGATGTCGAAGAATGGGATGCCCCAACCACTAAAACCCAAGTCCGTGCATTTCTCGGATTAGCGAGATATTACCGCAAGTTCGTAGAAGGATTTTCGAGCATCGCAAGACCCATGACCCAACTGTTGAAGAAAGACAAGAAGTTCGAATGGACCAACAAATGTGAAGCAAGTTTCCAAGAACTCAAGAAGAGATTGATTTCAGCCCCAATATTGATTATGCCAGATATCAAGAAACTATTTGATGTGTATTGTGATGCATCCAAGATTGGTCTCGGATGTGTATTGATGCAAGAAGGCAAAGCCATCGCATATCTGTCCAGACAACTGAAGAAGCATGAGCATAACTACCCCACCCATGATCTTGAACTAGCAGCCATAGTTTTAGCACTAAAGACATGGCGCCATTACCTTATGGGTAATCGATGTGAGATTTACTCAGATCACAAGAGCTTGAAGTATATTTTCACTCAGAAGGAGCTGAATATGAGGCAAAGGAGATGGATAGAGTTAATCAAGGATTATGACCTTGGCATTCACCATCACCCCAGCAAAGCCAATGTGGTAGCGGATGCTCTTAGCAGATTGCCGTGTAGGCTAAATACCATGATCAAGGAGAAGCAACCAAGTTTGCATGAGGAGTTAGAGAAATTTAGAACTGAGCTAGTTAGTAAGGGATTTTTAGCTAGCATTGAACTTCAACCCACTTTGATCAGTCAGATCAAGGAAGCCCAAAAGGGAAATGCAAGTATCGACGGAATCAAGCGTCGTATTGATATGGGAAAGGTACCTGGATTTACCGAAGATGAAGAAGGAGTTATGTGGTACAAAGGACGTATCTGTGTGCCTGCAGATTCGGAGCTGAAGCAAGTTATCGTGCAAGAAGCTCATGATACTCTTTATTCTATCCACCCCGGAGGAACGAAGATGTATCAGGATTTGAAGGAGCAATTTTGGTGGGACAAGATGAAGAGAGAAATCGGAAGCTACATCGCCAAGTGTGACATATGTCAGAGAGTCAAAGTGGAACATCAAAGACCCGCGGGACTGTTGCAACCATTGCAGATTCCGGAATGGAAATGGGATTCTGTCGGAATGGACTTTATCACCGGTTTGCCTAATTCTAGTAGGGGAAATGACTCAATCTGGGTCATCGTTGATAGACTGTCCAAGGTAGCCCATTTTATACCTGTCAAGACAACAAACCATAGTTCAAAGCTAGCAGAGATGTATATTGCTAGAATCGTCAGTTTGCATGGAACCCCCAAGACCATAGTGTCAGATAGAGGAACCCAATTTACCTCGAGATTTTGGAAAAAAGTCCAAGAAGGATTAGGAACCAAGTTGAATTTCAGCACAGCTTATCACCCACAGACCGATGGACAGACTGAAAGAGTCAACCAAATCCTAGAGGATATGTTGAGAGCTAGTGTGTTAGAGTACGGATCAAAATGGGAAGAGTGTCTGTCGTTCGCAGAATTCTTATACAACAATAGTTATCAAGCGAGTTTGCAAATAGCCCCATTTGAGTTCTTATATGGAAGAAAGTGTCATACCCCTTTGAATTGGTCGCAAGTAGGAGAGAGTTAGATTTTCGGACCCGACATCCTACGAGAAGTCGAAGAGAAGGTTCAAAAACTCCATCAGCACCTCAAGACCGCCCAATCCAGACAGAAGAGTTATGCTGACAAGAGAAGAAGAGACCTGACTTTAAATATCGGAGATTTTGTGTATCTGAAGGTTTTGCCATTGCAGGGAATGCAACGTTTTAGTCTGAAAGGAAAGCTAGCCCCTAGATATATTGGACCCTTCAAGATTTTGAATCGTCGAGGAGAAGTATCGTATCAACTGGAACTACCAGAGGAGATGTCAGCCATCCACAATGTGTTCCATATCTCGTTACTTCGCAAATGCTTAGAAGTACCGGAGAAGACCGAAGTTTTCAAGAACATCTATCACCGAGCCGTTGATATCAACAGGGATCTGACGTATCGTGAAGTCCCCATCCGTATCTTGGAATAAGCTTACAAAACCACCAGGACCCAGGGTATCAAATTTCTCAAGATCCAATGGAGCAACCATACCGAAGAAGAAGCCACTTGGGCGCGAGAAGATTACATTAGGATTGAGTTTCCAGATCTCTTTAGTTACTAGTTTTCTTTCTAAAATCTCGAGACGACATTTTGTTTAAGGGGGGAAGGTTTGTAACATCCCAAAAGTTTAATCCAATATATTAAGATCCAAATTCCCCAATTAAGGGTTAACAAAACCTTTTTCTCATTTAAATAATTAAGAATGCATATGTGTGTGGCATTAATATCGAATTGTTTGAAGTTGCCATGTTTGTTTGTTCTAATGGTTGTAAACTGATTCTAAGGTGAATGTCACATCATCTAGATCATTCCCAAGAAAAATCCAAAGAAAAAGAAATCAAATAAGAGTAAAAAATCAAAATGGTCATTTTGACCATTTTAATCCACTAGGTCACTTTAGGTGTTCCTAGAACTCAAATTCAAACCACAATCCCAAGCAACCACAAATGATCAACCATATGATCAACAACTCCACCAAAAATCATTTCGAAATTCAAATAAAAGTTTCATGCGGCAATTTTGTCGAACAGTTGGCAGGTAGAAAATATTGGCCTAACTAATACTATTGCCAATTAATTTCTTATCACCCATTCGACCCTCTCTGCTCTTCCATGTCTCCCCTTGTTCCAATAAACTCATCAAGGAGCTACCCCTAAGCCTGGATCAGCAGTGGCGCGCCGCCCAAATTTGGTCGTCACCGGCCAAGCATGGACAGCACGCCAGAGACACCGCCGCGCCAAACCAGCTTGCCCCTTAGCTCCGCGGCACCCTACCGCACTCACCTGTCCACCCCACGGACGCAGCCAGCCCCTGGACCACCGTGGACAGCTTGCGCCCACCGCCTCTGCGTCGTGCCCAGCTCACGCTAGAGTGTCGTCCCTGACAGGCCCGCACAAGCTGCGCCTTGACCTCAGCTCGCGTGCGCCCCTCTGCCTTAACCCCAGCTCACCCCTAGACACGCCCTCTTCCCGACACGCGACCAGCAGCCGCCGTGAACCGCATCGAGCACCGCCTCTGCCGTGTAGAGCGCCAGCCTTTCCCGACCATTTTCCACCGCCCTACCATCGCCTTTACGTTGTAGCTGATCTCCAGGAGTCAAGCCACCGCCCATGCCTCTAGCACCCTGTATCGTCGTCACCGACAAGCTCACCGTCGCCCTCACGGTCTCCTCGTCGAGCCTATATAAGGAGCCCTTCCCTAGCCTCCATTGCCACACTCCAACACTCCCCTCTCACCACTGATCCTTCCCCACCTCTCGTCGGGGCCGCTTGAGTAGCAATTCACCGGAATTGCGCCGGAGTTCGACGTAGCAGAGAAGAAAGGGGCCCATCGATTTTGTCCACCCTAGGAGCTGTCGCGACCTCGCCTGAGTCCGATGTCGTCTCCTTGTTCGATCGCCCCCACCGCCAGACTAGCTGGACCCCTGGTATGCCCCCATTGCACCCCCACCGAGCCACTAGGGTTCTGTCTCGCCGGCGACCTGTTTGTCGTCGATGACGAGCCACAGTCGTCGATCGTAGTTCTCATCGCACGGCCCACATCGCCCTGTACCGCTTCGCGTTAGAAGACCCGCTGACATGCGGGACCCCCTGCCAATTTTCCTCTGCGTCGCGGAGTGTAACTGGGCCGGCCCAATTAGTTTCCCGCGCTGGCCCTAGAATTCAAATAATGTTTTTTCTATTTAAACTTAATCTAGATTTTGTCCCCTAGTTTGAAAATCAATTCAGAGAGTTCTACCTAACCAAATTGAATCATTCACATTTTGTTAGAAAGATAACTAAAATCTCTATCCAAACCCATTAGATTTAAATCAATTGGAGTTATATATCACATATAGCAAAAATAACAAGATAGAGACTTTTCTACATTCAACCATTTTTCAAAAATCAACCATGATAGCTTTTGAGTTGATTCCACCTCTCAAAAATCACATTTGAATATACCTATCTGAATATGTAATAATATTTAGGTTTTCATGCAGTGACTTTGGACTAGTACCAAAATAATGTTATATAGGCATTTCTAGTCACTTTAAATCATTTAAATATTAATCTTAAACTTATTAAAATATGATCCAACATTTAAATCACATTCCCATATATTAGAATATGTGGTGATGACATGTGTCCAGATGATCCCATATTTTAATTGGAGAATATTAAATCTTAATTAATTTCAATGAGTAGCAATTACTTTTCTCAAACAAAATAAATGAAACTAGTTCAATAAATCTTGGGATGATACTAGATCATCAAATGTGTGCCTTAGTGTGCTAAATAGACTAGTTAAGTATTGTTTGGTGATTGTGTATTCCGTATATATTTATAGACGATAGTACCAACCAAGTCTACGAGGAGGAGGAGTTCTACCCTAAAGAAGACGAGGAGAATTTCAACCACTGCAACCAACCAAGGCAAGCCTAGTGAAGGAAATATGCCCTAGAGGAAATCATAGAGATGATTGTATTTCATGTGTATCCATGAGTTATTATAATGTTCCTTGAATATCCATATACTAGGCAACTTGTATTGATTGGCAATTATGTGAATTATTTGTGAAACTTTTTACTTGTATGGTTATCTAATAATTGTCCCTAGTCGGAGTTCATGTGAGGACACACGTGAATATTAGACTAGCACATCGATTGGTTGATGACTATGTTTCACAATTCATAGACATGGAGATATCAAACCAATGATGTGGACACATGTTATGAACATGGGGTTGGACTGACCCAACTTGATACTAACAATAATAATTGCAGTTCGCTCTACACATCGTGTACATTTTGTCCTTAGACCTGAGATTGTCGCATGTACTTGAGATGTGGATCGACCTACTTTGGGGCTATCAAACACTACTCCGTAGCTGGGTAGTTATAAAGGTAGCTTTCGGGTTTATCATGATACATGCTGCAAGGCATCGGTCAATCAAGATGGGATTTGCCCCTCTCTACTTGAGATAGATATCTCTGGGGCCCTCGAGTGATCGGATCCAGAAATGCATGGCCGTGCTACATATGGTTAAGAGTTAACCTAGTAAAGGGATTTCCGAATCACAGTATCGAGAAAGAGAGGTTAGCTTGGAGCTAGACCAAATATCGTGAGGCAAAGGGAAAGACATGTACTCAACCTTGTGATGGTTCGTCTGAATGATCTTTATATGCGTTTAGGAGTTGGCACGTCTTGCTAGAGGCCGCTACCAACTATTGACGGAGTAAGTGTACTTGTGTCATGACTATACGTGTAAGAACCTATAGGTTCACACACTTTAGGGGCTGGAAGCCTAATGAGGATTGGATCCGAATTAGACCAGGCTTAGGCTGCTAATGGGCTGCTAATGTAGAAGCTCACAAGGGATGCCTATATAGGAGAGAGTGAGTCGAGCTGAATAGGTTTGAGCATTCCACCCAGCCGCCACTCCTCTTCCGCCTGTGTTGCATGTGCAGACCTAGCAGTCTGGCGTGTGACGGCTTTCACTCCGGACGTGTGGATACCTCGGAGGTGCTGCATCTATAGCACTTGGACGAGCCGCGCAAAGGGGAGATGCTCGTGGGATGAGGGCAAGGAGGATACATAGAACATCTACACTGTCGCGACGTGCTTCAACGAGTTCCGCACATGCGCATCTAGCGGTAATCCCATGATCTATGACAATAGTATTCCTGGTTGACGCGGTAGAAATTTTGATTTTTCGCTAGTGTAGCCTACCCGTTACCCTACAGTGGTATCGGAGCCGATGTTGTTCAGTCATAGGTTCGGGAAGTTTGCATATGGTGATATGTAGATTGATATGGATGATGTGATCGTCTGTATGGCGGTGGTTTTGGATTGATCTATGATCTTATTTTCCGTGATTGTGATTCTAAGGTCGTTGAACGACTTACCACTACCGGTCGGTTTCTGCCATCGGGGTAGACAGTGACACATAAATCCTTTTGAATCACGCGAAGATCAATATGATTGATCGAATCGGGAATTAGATCTGAATCGACGTGCCATGATCAAAGGAATTTGGTCGAATCGAATCTATGGTCAGTTTATGGTAAATTCGATTTGCTGATCAAAATCCTTAAAGAAAATTGTATAGATTTGATCTCTCATTTTTCAAATCGGATCTGCGCTGCCCCTTCGAACCCCGTAGGGGGAGACCCCCTAGACCCTCCTTACTCGTAGCCCCTTTTTTCGCTAGAGTAGCCTACCCGTTACCCTACAGTGGTATCAGAGCCGATGTTGTCGAGTCATAGGTTCGGGAAGTTTGCATATGGTGATATGTAGATTGATATGGATGAAGTGATCGTCTATATGGCGGTGGTTCTGGATTGATCTATGATCTTATTTTCCATGATTGTGATTCTAAGGTCGTCGAACGACTTACCCCTATCGGTCGGTTTCCACCATCGGGGTAGACAGTGACATATAAATCCTTTTGAATCACGCGAAGATCAATATGATTGATCGAATCAGGAATTAGATGTGAATCGACATACTGTGATCAAAGGAGTTTGGTCGAATCGGATCTATGGTCAGTTTATGGTAAATTTGATTTGCCGATCAAAATCCTTAAAGAAAATTGTATAGATTTGATCTCTCATTTTTCAAATCGGATATGTGTTGCCCCTTCGAACCCCGCAGGGGGAGAACCCCTAGACCCCCCTTACTCGTAGCCCCTTTTTATCACGTTAAGGTTCATAGGTGCTACGATTTCAAATGATCCGATAGAATGCGATTCTATGCATGTTTTTGTAGGATGTATGTGATCAGTGTGGCCCAAAAATGTATGTGATGCATGTATGTATTTTTCATGACCTGCGTGTCGTGAGTAGGGCAACACGGCAGGAGCCATATGTGTTGTCAATTATTGTAATGGCTTGCGTGCCAACTTGTGATGATCCCAATACCATGTAATTTTGATTACTAGATGTTAGGAGTAATAGTTTCTATTAGTTCTTGGAGAACTCATCACTTGGAGGATGGCTCGCATAGAGCATGAAGATGGAGATCATCATGGTGGACAAGTTCTATGGTGATGGAGATCACCATGAGAAAAATGGGCCATACTGTATCACATCTATGTGAATGCTATTCTTATACGTTTTACTACTATGCATGCTTAGATGATAGAAGTAGAACGATCCCTCACAAATTAAGTTAAACCATGCTCTCCCAACCAAACCTTGCACCATCTGATGCCCTGTACAATCGTTGGTGGGTCTATGAAATTAGGGTGCCGCGGTTTTCCTTGGCTGGATGGGTTTGTATCGGATACCTACACGCATAACAGTTGGTGAGCTTAACAAGGTCATCTTAATAGTTAAGGACCTTGGGGCATAAAGGTTGGGCGCCTAGTTTTGACATAGAGATGTCACCCAACAATAAGAGTCATATGTGATATGATTAGCAAAGGTTGCTTACCGATTTACCTTGTCTTCTAGCAGTGATGCTAAAGCTCACTAGTCGACTTGTTAATTGTGGATCTTGAATCACTTAGTATGAATAGAGGGAAGTTGATTTAAGTGGGAGTATATGCTATTAAATTGTTTAATATGTTTTACTCTTTCATGGTTACATGGCTTAGTATTTTGCATATTTTTGTTGTAGATCAATGGCACCGAACAATTCATCACCTTTTGCTTTGCGTTCAATTCTTGAAAAGGATAAACTAAATGGAACAAACTATTCGGACTGGGTCCGTAACCTGAGAATTGTTCTCAGGGCTGAGCAAAAGGAAATTGTTCTGGATACCCCAATCCCGGATGAACCTGCTGATAATGCAACTGCTGCCCTTAAGAATGCCTACAAGAAAGCATGTGATGAATCTCTTGAGGTTAGTTGTCTTATGCTTGCATGCATGGAACCTGATCTTCAAAAGCAGTTTGAGGATCAGGAAGCGTACGATATGATCGTTGCGCTTAAGGACATGTTCCAGACTCAGGCTAGGACTGAGAGGTAGAATGTCGCTAAGTCCTTTGTGGAATGCAAGATGGTAGAGGGAGCAGCTGTAGGCCCCCATGTGATCAAAATGGTTGGTTACAGTCAGACTTTGGAAAAACTTGGTTTTCCATTAGGCCAAGAGTTGGCCACTGATTTCATTTTGGCATCTCTTCCATCTAGTTATGGGCATTTCATTTCGAACTACCATATCATGGGGTGAAGAGGGGCCTTAATGAATTATGTGGGATGCTGAAAACAGCAGAATGTAACATTAAGAAGTGTGCAGGGCATAGCCATGTGATGGCTGTGCAAAACAAGCCTAGATTCAAGAAAAAGGGCACTTCTTAGCAGAAGAAGAAGGGCAAGGCTAAGGATACGATCCCTAAGACAAACCCTTCACCCAAGAAAAAGGCTGGACCTGCAGGAGACACTAAGTGTTTCTTTTGTCATGAATATGGCCACTGGAAGAGAAACTGTAGCAAGTACCAGGCTTCTTTGAAGAAGGGTGGAAGTAGGAGTACTACCCACTCAGGTACGCTTGTTGTAAATGTTGTGGACATTTTTCTCGCAGATTCTTATGTTAACTCTTGGGTATTTGATACCGGATCGGTTGCTCATATTTGCAATTCGATGCAGGGGCTAATAAGAACTAGAGAAGTGCAGAAAGGCGAAGTAGATTTTCGCGTCAGAAATAAAGCAAGGGTTGCTGCATTGTTTGTCGGCGTCATGCAACTTCACCTTCCGTCAGGATTTATTATGGAGTTAAATAGTTGTTATTACATTCCTAGTATGGGTCGAAACATTTTATCACATTCATGTTTGATGAGGGATGGTTATTCATTCGCGAGTGCAAACAATGGTTGTGTAATCTCTAAGAATGCTATGTTTATGGCTGATGCTCCCATTGTGAATGGGTTATTTATTTTAAATCTTGATGATGCATCTGTTTACAATGTTAGTGCTAAAAAGCTTCGGCCTAATGATTTGAGTCCTACCTATTTACGGCATTGTCCTTTGGGGCATATAAATGAAAAGTGCGTGAAGAAGCTCCATAGTGATGGTCTTCTAACTTCGTTTGATTTTGAATCATACGAGACATGTCAAGCTTGTTTACTTGGAAAGATGACCAAGACGCCTTTTACGGGGTTTCCTGAGAGAGCGACAGACTTGTTGGAACTCATACATACTGATGTATGTGGACCAATGAGCACGACAGCCAGAGGAGGATATCACTACTTCATTACTTTCACTGATGATTTCAGTAGATATGGCTATGTCTACTTGATGAAGCATAAGTCAGAAACTTTTGAAAAGTTCAAAGAGTTTCAGAATGAGGTAGATAATCAACGTGGCAAGAAAATAAAGGCCTTGCGATCTGATCATGGAGGTGAATATTTGAGTCACGAGTTTACCAATCATCTTAAGAGTTGCAGAATTGTTCCACAGCTCACGCCGCCCGGAACGCCTCAAAGAAACAGGGTCTCTGAACGGCGTAATCGAACTTTGTTGGACATGGTTCGATCGATGATGAGCCAGTCGAATTTACCATTATCATTTTGGGGTTACGCGCTAGAAACAGCAGCTTTCACACTAAACAGGGTACCGTCTAAATCCGTAGTTAAGACACCATATGAGATGTGGACTGGAAAGAATCCCAGTTTGTCTTTTCTAAAGATTTGGGGTTATGATGCATTTGTCAAGCGACTTCAGTCGGACAAGCTAACACCCAAATCGGATAAGTGCATTTGTGGGATACCCAAGGGAAACCTTAGGGTCTAACTTCTACAACCGAGAAGAGGGCAAAGTGTGTGTCACTCGTAGCGGTGTTTTCCTAGAGAAAGAGTTTCTCACAAAGGGAACGAGTGGAAGGTAGGTGCGACTTGAAGAAGTTCAAGATGAGCCAGTCGGGGATGCTTCTACGAGTGATGCTATTGTAGCAGAACAAGTTGAGGAACCCGTGGCAATAGAAGCACCACAACCACGAAGGTCGGCGAGGCTCCGCGAAGCGCGGGAATTATTATTGTTAGACAATGATGAGCCAACGAGCTATGCAGAAGCGATGGTGGCCCTAGACTCTGAGAAATGGCTGATTGCCATGAGATCCGAGATAGAGTCCATGGGAGAAAATCAAGTTTGGAACTTGGTTGATCTGCCTGATGGTTTCAAAGCCATCGAGTGCAAGTGGATCTATAAGAAGAAGATTGATATGGATGGAAATGTTCACATCCATAAAGCTCGACTTGTTGCAAAAGGTTTTCAACAAGTTCAAGGAGTTGACTACGACAAGACTTTCTCGCTAGTAGCGATGCTTAAATATATACGGATCATTCTAGCCATTGCTGCATATTTCGATTATGAGATATGGCAGATGGATGTCAAGACGGCTTTCTTAAATGGAATCCTTACTGAGGACGTGTATATGATGCAGCCCGAAGGTTTTGTCGATCCAAACAATGCTGGAAAGGTATGCAAACTTCAAAAGTCTATTTATGGGCTGAAGCAAGCATCTCGGAGTTGGAACATTCGATTTGATGAAGTTGTAAAGGAGTTTGGCTTCACCAAAAACGAACAAGAACCTTGTGTGTATAAGAAAGAAAATGGGAAATCACTTGTGTTTCTAATCTTATATGTGGATGACATATTACTGATTGGAAATGACATTCCTATGCTCGAGTCTGTTAAGACCTCATTGAAAAATAGTTTTTCTATGAAGGACTTGGGAGAAGCGGCATATATTCTGGGCATCAAGATCTATAGAGATAGATCAATGAGGTTAATTGGATTAAGCCAGAGTACGTACATTGACAAAGTGAAACGGTTCAGCATGGAAGAGGCTAAGAAGGGGTTCTTGCCCATCTCTCACGACATTAAACTTAGCAAGACTCAGTGTCCTTCGACCACTCATGAGCGAGAGCGCATGAGTAGGGTTCCATATGCTTCGTCTATTGGATCCATCATGTATGCGATGACATGTACTCGCCCAGATGTTTCCTATACTCTAAGTGTTATGAGCAGATACCAGGCTGATCCAGGTGAGAGTCACTGGACAGCGGTAAAGAATATCCTTAAGTACTTGAGAAGGACTAAGGATATGTTCCTAGTTTATGGAGGTGAGGTTGAACTCAGTGTAAAGGGTTACATAGATGCGAGTTACCTTAACGACTCAGATGACTTGAAATCGCAATCAGGTTATGTGTTTGTCATGAATGGTGGTGCTGTGAGCTGGAAAAGTTCCAAGCAAGATACAGTGGCCTCCTCTTCATTAGAAGCTGAATATATTGCTGCCTCGGAGGATGCAAAGGAAGCTGTTTGGATTAGGAACTTCCTGATCGCTCTTGGTGTGGTTCAGGGCTCATCCAATCCCTTAGACGTTTATTGTGACAACAATGGTGCTATTTCACAAGCCAAGGAACCTAGACAGCACCAGAAGAACAAACATATTCGCATGCGTTACCATCTGATTCGTGAGTTCATTGATGATGGTAGTGTCATGTTATGCAAAATACATACGGACTCAAATGTTGATGATCCCTTGACTAAGCCACTCCCGCAGCCTGCACATGAATCGCACACAAGAGCAATAGGTATTAGATACTATCTAGATTGACTCTAGTGCAAGTGGGAGACTCAAGGAAATATGCCCTAGAGGCAATCATAGAGATGATTGTATTTCATGTGTATCCATGAGTTATTATAATGTTCCTTGAATATCCATATACCAGGCAACTTGTATTGATTGGAAATTATGTGAATTTTTTGTGAAACTCTTTACTTGTATGGTTATCTAATAATTTTCCCTAGTCGGAGTTCATGTGAGGACACACATGAATATTAGACTAGCACATCGATTGGTTGATGACTATGTTTTGCAAGTCATAGACATGGAGATGTCAAACCAATCATGTGGACACATGTTATGAACATGGGGTTGGACTGACCCAACTTGAGACTAGCAATAATAATTGCAGCTCTCTCTACACATCGTGTACGTTTTGTCCTTAGACATGAGATTGTCGCATGTACTTGAGATGTGGATCGACCTACTTTGGGGCTATCAAACACTACTCCGTAGCTGGGTAGTTATAAAGGTAGCTTTCGGGTTTGTCATGATACATGCTGCAAGGCATCGGTCAATCAAGATGGGATTTGCCCCTCTCTACTTGAGAGAGATATCTCTGGGCCTCTCAAGTGATCGGATCCAGAAATGCATGGTCGTGATACATATGGTTAAGAGTTAACCTAGTAAAGGGATTCTGAATCACAGTATCGAGAAAGAGAGGTCAGCTTGGAGCTAGACCAAATATCGTGAGGCAAAGGGAAATACATGTACTCAACCTTGTTATGGTTCGTCCGAATGATCTTTATATGCGTTTAGGAGTTGGCACGTCTTGCTAGAGGCTGCTACCAACTATTGATGGAGTAAGTGTACTCGTGTCATGACTATACGTGTATGAACCTATAGGGTCACACACTTTATGGGCTGGAAGCCTAATGAGGATTGGATCCGAATTAGACCAGGCTTAGGCTGCTAATGGGCTGCTAATGTAGAAGCCCACCAGGGATGCCTCTATAAGAGAGAGTGAGGCGAGCTAAATAGGGTTGAGCATTCCACCCAGCCGCCACTCCTCTTCCGCCTGTGTTGCACATGCAGACCTAGCAGTCTGGCGTGTGACGGCTTCCACTCCGGACGTGTGGATACCTCGAAGGTGCTGCATCTGTAGCACTTGGACGAGCCGCGCAAAGGGGAGCTGCTCGTGGGACGAGGGAAAGGAGGAGACGTAGAACATCTACACTTCTACGGCGTGCTTCATTGAGTTCCGCACCTGCGCGTCTAGCGGTAATCCCGTGATCTATGACAATAGTATTCCTAGTTGACACGGTAGAAATTTTGATTTTTCGCTAGTGTAGCCTACCCGTTACCCTACACCTAGCACTTCAAGTAAACTGAGCAAGCTAACACTTGCAAGTTTCCTAACTATTCAAGCCATCATTAACAATGCAAGCTAACCCTTGCAAGCAAGTTAACCCAAGCAAGATGCATTAGGCATGCTTTGGTTATATCTCTTTGATTTATACTTATCCCAAGTTTTACTTACAAGCTTTACTTTTTTTACTTTACCAAAGTTCTTTACTTGTTTATAGATAGGATAAAGAGTATAGAACTTGGCCTATCTAGTTAGACTTATATGTCATTCTAGGGCATGAGATTGAGATTAGCATCCCGCATTAGTGAACACTCTTAACTTAGTAGTTTAGAGCTAAACCAAAACTTGATCACTTTAGATGGGATTACTTGGTGAAAATGACTTATGAAAACCTTGGAAGTCATTTTATTGAGATGTTTTGACATGTGTTGAGAAACAAAAATGGTTTATGATGATGAAAATGTTGAGGCATGATCCTTAGCCCTTTATAAAAAACGGATGGTTGGGTTCGGATGTGATACCATTGCAACTTTACCGTACAACCACAATACCTGAATTGGGTAAGGCTTAGCTGGAAGTTTATATGCATTAGTATGAGTTCCCTCGCGGGAGAGGTTTGAGCTGAGGCTACCTCTCAATGTTGTCCACCTATGAAGTGCCCAGGATGGCAGATGGCCATGGCTAGGAGGCCAAGCTCATAGGAGAGGTGCTTATACTAGAGTGTGTAAAGGAAAGGTTATGTTTGATTATCTGCATACTAAGTATGATGATTCAGGGTTATCCCTGACAGATGTATCGAATTTTGTAGTGAAAGTGTACCACCTCTGGAGAGTGTCAAACTATTCGAATAGCCGCGTCCGCGGTTATGGACAGTTGGAGTGGCCATACTGTTCCGTTGTCAGATGTTTTCCAAATGACTTATGAAATGAATTGTGACATAACTTGACCACAACAGAGTTGTGACTATGAAAACTAAGTTCCCACTTAGGTGATTTTAGAACTTTATTTTATCTTTCTTTGTTTCTAAACTCAGCTTAGGTTTCAAACTTAACTTTACAAATAAACCTAGAACTTAGCATTCCTACTAGAACTACCTTACTTGTTAGTGATAATTTGTGAGTACTTAAAGAGTACTCATGGCTTCGTCCCTGGCTATTCCCGTGGCTAGACTATGAGGAGGACTATCCAGAAGAAGGACAGCAGGACGGCTACGACAACTAGGATCATCTCCCATCACCGGCGTTGCCTGTGACACTGAAGCGGAGCCCACCGCTATGCTATTTATTCCGCTACTTGTTCGTATTAAGACTGGATCATGAGATCCTTTATTTGTGTAAGACCTTATTATGATTTGTAATGGATGATGTACTGTGATATCCAATTTGTTATGTCTCGCAAAAATGGTAATCCTGGGATTGCGATGTATGGCATAACAGGCATCTGGGATTAAAAATCTGGGTGTTGACATTTTGTATCTTGACAATTTAACAAAATTAAGTCAGAACTGAGCTACATGTAAGTGTGATAGATTGCTCTTGAATTAAATGTCTTTTCAGAGGTAGATGAGTGCATCTTCTTGTAGTAAACAATGTCTTCGGTGTGAGTTTCCAATTATCAGGAAAGACCATTCTCAATTTTCTGAGTGATGTCAAAATTATTATCTCTCGCAAAGGAAGTTCGAAGAATATCGATCTAAATGCCAGAAGCCAAGTTTTCACACACACTTATGATTTCCTGTGTTTTATGAATTCTCAAACTCTCTACCTAACTTCGCCCACTTGAATGACCTTATGTCGATTTATCAAAATTAGGTCAAATTTGAACTACTACAAGCAAATTGTAGGTTAGGGTGAAAGTTTTACGAAAAAAATTTTGAAGGTACCCATCGGGAGGTCACAATTAATATATGAGAAACCATCCAACGAGATTTTTGACGACAAATTCAACTTCGTGCTAAGATTTTGCATTTTGCCAGTTTAACAAAACTAGGACAAACTTTAGCTATAAGTAAGTGCAATAGATTCCTCTTGATTTAAAAGTCTTTTCGGAGGTAGATATAGGTGCATCTTCTTGTAGTAGACAATGTCGCCAGTGTGAGTTTCCATCTTAGGAAAGAACATTCTTAATTTTTTGAGTTATGACTAGATTGTTCTTTCCCCCAAAGAAAGTCCAAAGACTATGGATATGAATGCCACAAGCCAAGTTTTCACACATATATAGTGGACCAACACGATGCACTTACAATTTCCCATGTTTTATCAGTTCTCAAAATTCCTAGCTAACTTCACCCACTTGAATGATTTTATGTCGATTTATCGAAATTAGGTAAAATTTGGACTACCACAGGTAAATTGTAGGTTGCTTTGAAAGTTTTACGAAAAAGCTCTTGGAGGTACCCATCAGGGGGAGGGTCAATTAATATATATCAGAAACCACCGAGAGTTTTGATGACAGGTTCATCTTCTTACTAAGATTTTGCATCCTAACTATTTAATGAAATTAGGTCAAACTTTGCTCACTGTTTCATGAAATTAGGTCAAACTTTGCTAACCGATTAACTTTGAACATTAACTGCTGGATCAGGACGGGAAAATCCAAACATTGCTAACTGTTGGATATTCATTTCCATTCTTAGCATCTAGAAAGATTCTACTGATAGTCTTTAGCACGATGAACACTAGTATGCGCAAACCTCAAAACATACAGTACTTCATTATTACTCGGTTTCAGAGTCCTTGTGCCAAATGCATGGACTTGGATAGAATTTTCATTTTTTATGAGGTCCTTGATGTAACTTGTACTTCCACTGACCACTCGAGCACCTCGCTCTTACGAGACCTACCATTAGATCGGCCATTCGCGGTACTTCTTATCTTTATCTTGTCTCTTATCTCTTACAATACCATATATATATATATACCACCACTACATAGTGTAGGGATTAACTTATTTTGAACATTGACCGTTGGTTCTCAAGACTGGCAAATCCAAACATTGCTAACCCTTGGATCTTCTTTTCCATTCTTAGCATCTATATTCTATTGATAGTCTTCAGCATGATGAACACTAGTATGCACAAACCTCAAAACACATAGTACTTCATTACTTGGTTTCAAGGTCCTTGTGATAAATGCATGGACTTGGATGCAATTTTCATTTTTTATGAGGTCCTTGATGAAAATTGTAATTCTACCCACCGTGTTTACTCTCAAGCACCTTGCTCTTACGAGACCTACCATAAGATCGGCTATTCGCGGTACTTCTTATCTTATCTTTTATCTTGTCTCATATCTCTTACAATACCATACCACTACATAGTGTAGGGATTAACTTTGAACATATTAATCGTTGGATCAAGAGTGGCAAATGCAAACATTGCTAACCGTTGGATCTTTTTTCCATTCTGAGCATCGAGAAAGTTGAAGGCGGGTCCATGTCAGAGCAAAGTTATGATGGGTTTCTGACACAAGGTACTCCTGCGGCCTTACAGTGTACACTCTACTAGTAGTAAATTTTAGGACCTATGCACGCAAAACAAATCGTGTGTTTTCTCTCTCCTTCCCTATGCTCCATCTCTCCTACCCTTTCCCCTCGTGCACCGGTCCGGTTGATCTCTCTCCCCTCGTCCATAGCATGTCGCTGCGCACGTGTGCCTTGGTATGGCGGCTCTGTGTCTCTGGCGTGTTCGACAGCCGCATGTTGGTGTGGAGTAGGGACGAGGAGTACATAGGAAGGAAACCACTTTGGTCCTTGGCGGCACAAAAATTCAAAGTTTTCCGGTTTTTGAATTTTTCACTTGCTTCCCAAACATCAGGAGGGAAGGTTATTCAAAAGATCGGCCATTCGCAGTACTGTATTTCTTATCTTCTCTTTATCGTGTCTTATCTCTTACAATACAATATAATAGAATAGACCTTTGCATAGTGTACGGATTAACTTTGAACATTGACCGTTGGATCAAGACTAGCAAATCCAAACAGTGCCAACCTCTTGATCTTCTCTTCCATTCTTAGCATCTAGAAAGATTCTACTTTAGCATGATGAACGCTAGTATGCGCAAACCTAAAAACACAAACTCCATTGCTAAGTTTTCAGGGTCCCTGTGCTAATAAATGCATGGACTTGGATGCAATTTTCATTTTTATGAGGTCCTTGATGTAAGTTGTACTTCCACCGACCGTGTTAACTCTCAAGCACCTCTCTCCTACGAGAACTACCATTTGATAGGCCATTCGTAGTATTTCTTATCTTATCTTTATCGTGTCTTATCTCTTACTATACAATAAACCGCTACATAGTATACGGATTAACTTGTAACATTGACCGTTGGATCAAGACTAGCAAATCAAAACATTGCCAACCTCTTGATCTTCTTTTCCATTCTTAGCATATAGAAAGATTCTACTTTAGCACGATGAACGCTACTATGCATAAACCTAAAAAACACAAACTCCATTGCTTAGTTTTCAGGGTCCCTGTGATAATAAATGCATGGACTTGGGTGCAATTTTCATTTTTATGAGGTCCTTGATGTAACTTGTACTTCCACCAACCGTGTTAAGTCTCAAACACCTCTCTACTATGAGACCTACCATTTGATAGCCATTCGCAGTACTTCTTATCTTCTCTTTATCTTTTTTTATCTCTTACAATACAATAAACCACTGCATAGTGTACGAATTAACTTTGAACACTGACTGTTGGTTCAAGACTAGCAAACCCAAACATTGCCAACATCTTGATCTTCTTTTCCATTCTTAGCATCTAGAAACATTCTACTTTAGCACAATGAATGCTACTATGCGTAAACCTAAAACACAAACTCCATTGCTTAGCTTTTAGGGTCCTTGTGCTAATAAATGCTTGAACTTGGATGCAACTTTCATTTTTATGAGGTCCTTGATGTAACTTGTACTTCCACTGACCGTGTTAACTCTCAAGCACCTCTCTCCTACGAGACCTACCATTTGGTAGGCCATTTGCATTACTTCTTATCTTCTCTTTATCATGTCTTATCTCTTACAATACAATAAATCATTGCATAGTGTATGGATTAACTTTGAACATTGACCGTTGGATCAAGTCTAGCAAATCCAAACATTGCCAAACACTAGAGCTTCTTTTCCATTCTTAGCATCTAGAAATATTCTACTACTTTAGTACAATGAACGCTAGTATGCGCAAACCTCAAAACACAAACTCCATTGCTCAGTTTTTCGGGTCTTTGTTCCAATAAATGCGTGGACTTGGACGCAATTTTCATTTTTATGAGGTCCTTAATGTAACTTGTACTTCCACCGACCGTGTTAACTCTCAAGCACCTCTCTCCTATGAGACCTACCATTTGATAGGCCATTCGTAGTACTTCTTATCTTCTCTTTATCGTGTCTTATCTCTTACAATACAATAAACTACTTCATAGTGTACAAATTAACTTTGAACATTGACCGTTGCATCAAGAGTCGCAAATCCAAACATTGCCAACCGCTGGATCTTCTTTCCATTCTTAGCATCTAAAAAGACTCTACTGATAGTTTTTAGCACGATGAACGCTAGTATATGCACAAACCTCAAAACACACACTTCATTCCTCTCAGTTTTAGGGTCTTTGTGCTAATAAATGCATGGACTTGGATGCAATAATTATCATTTTCATGAGATCCTTGATGTAACTTGTACTTCCACCGACCGTGTTAACTCTCAAGTGCCTCACTCCTACGAGACCTACCATTAGATCGGCCATTCGTAATACTTCTTACCTTATCTTTATCTTATCTTATCTCTTACAATATCATACCATCACTATAGAGTGTACAAACCATTGACCGTTTGATCAAGACTGGCAAATCCAAACATTCCTAACAACTATTTCATCTTATTTTCCACTCTTAGCATCTAGAAATATTCTACTGAAAGTCTTTAGCAGGATGAACGCTAGTATGCGCAAACCTCAACACACACACTTCATTGCTCAATTTCAGGGTCCTTATGCTAAATGCATGGACTTGGATGTAATTTTTTATTTTTTACGAGTTCCTTGATGTAACATGTACTTCCACCGACCGTGTTAACTCTCGAGCACCTCGCTCCTACGAGAACTAAAGTTAGATCGGCCATTCGTAGTACTTCTTGTCTTATCTTTATCTTGTCTCTTATCTCTCACAATACCATATATACCACTGCATGGTGTACGAAATAATGAATGTTTGATCAGGACAGGCAAATCCAAACATTGCTAACCATTGGATCTTCTTTTCCATTCTTAGCATC
This sequence comes from Avena eriantha, assembly GCA_910589775.1. Taxonomy (NCBI): domain Eukaryota; kingdom Viridiplantae; phylum Streptophyta; class Magnoliopsida; order Poales; family Poaceae; genus Avena; species Avena eriantha. Next base: position 487,551,661 of record OU342743.1, on the reverse strand, counting down.
TAGAAAGATTCTACTTTAGCATGATGAACGCTAGTATGCGCAAACCTCAAAACACACACTTCATTGCTAAGTTTCAGGGTCCTTGTGCTAAATGCATGGACTTGGATGCAATTTTCATTTTTATGAGGTCCGCTTGTACTTGCTTAACAAAGAAAATCAGCATGGTGCTCACTCCTGCAGCCTTACAGTGTGCTACTCCTCCTCTATGCAAGGAAAAAAATTGTATACTACTCTCTCCTTTGCTGCATCACACCCATCCTCTAGCTGATATCTCCTAGTGTGGCGTTGTGCACGTGTGCCATGGTACTAAAGGGACTATGTTTCTATATTTTTTTCATAACTTTGCTCTGACATCGAACCGCTTTCAACACCTCTTCGCTGCAGCCCTCTCGGGCTGCCTTCTCTAACCCCATAATCTCTTCTACAGTAGCTTGTAATAACCTTCGCTGCAGCCCTCTCGGGCTTCCTACGTGTATATATTTATATATACATACCAAGTATAATATCCCTTCTCTAGTGTTGTGAGTGTTGATCCTTGTAATAACCTACCATGCGATGTTTGGGATGAAGCAAGTGAAAAAATCGAAACCCAAAAAGTTTGATCCACGACTACTTTTTTGCCGCCGCCCCAACCCAACGCCCAAAGTGGTTCTTTCATATGCACACCAACACAACGTAGCTGATGAACACACGATAGACAGACATAGAGCCGTCGTACCAATGTTAGAGTTGAAATCAGCATCCCGCAGAAGTTCTGCTTATAGTTCATTTTGAAGTACTAGTATGGAAACTTCAAAATGAACTAGAGGTGGGACTTTTGAGGGATCCCGCTCGTAGTCCTAACCATGGCACATGTGCTGAGCACCACACTCCGGACGAGGGAGAGATCAACTAGCAGGTGTGCGCGAGGGTGCCGAGAAGATACATACTTGATCACATTGTGTAAAATTTGACCGAATAAATAGAGTAACTAATACACTTGATTAATTTGTGTAAATTAGTACTCGTACTGTTGGAGGTAGAGTAAAACTTTCCAATAATGCTAATTTTCTACCAACATTCTTTATACTATATATTTAGAGTAAATCTTGGTCGAAGAAAAAACACCCAAAACGAGAACGCCTTATTATTCCTCGGTACGGAGGTAGAGTAATACTCCTACCTACTACTCCTACTTATGCAAATAGTACTACAGTAGAACCTGTAAATAAATAATGTGTCTAGTCAAATCGACGTGATGAGACTATACTGCACCAAGAGGTGACATGGTTAATTTATTACAAAAAAGAAAAAACCTCTTTCAAAGAGCCATCGCATCTTCCCCATCTCCGTTTAGTTTTTCCACACTCGCCGACACCGCCTGGCCACATTTGGGATTCTCTCCACCGTGCTGATCACACATTTTCCTTGCCATCTCGCTTGGTGCATCTCTCCTTCCAGACCACCACCACTCTCCTCCAAAAAAACCAAATAGTTTTATATAGATCCGCCCTCACCCCCAATCCTCCTTGAAACAATGGCGGATCGTCTATACAAAATTTTGAGAGGTTCGAGGGAGAGACGGTGGTGCAGCGGCTTTAACAAGGTCGGCGACGACGTCGTCAACCAAATCGCTGAGCGTCTCGACGCTAAAAGCGCCATCCGGCTAGCCGCATGCTCCAAGCAGCTACACCTCTAAGTCGTCGGCGAAGAAGGTTATAGCTACCCGAACTAAAACTACCCGGAAGTGGTCTCCTTCAACGAACTCTGTGCACACATGATCTCCTGCATCCACAGCCTGTTTATCTGCACGGAGCTAGGATGCAACTGGGTCGGTAACAAATTAACATTGTATCTGTACCTCAAATCCACCCACTCGATCGAGGTGCCCACAGTCCTCTACAATGTCAAACAATGGGACCCGTCTAAGCCGGTGCCTGCAGGGTGCTCATGGAGAACAAATGTCATCGGCATCGGGAAGATGGGCATGCTGTTCATCGGCCAGATTGACAGGCACAACATGAAGATTGCCTGTCTGTCAGCCACATAAGGTCCGCGGCGTGGGAATTGGAGGACTACAAGGTGAGGATATCATCATTGGTCGATTGTCATGGGTTCTATCCGCTCGAGTTTGATTCTGAGCCAAAGATTGGGCAGCCTCTGGTGCCGGCCGAAGCTGCGCTGGAGGCACTCAACCATTACCTGTCGATAGCAGGGACTTATTGTCAAGCTCCTCGATTGTTGGTCGGAGTTCCTCATGGAGTTCCAATGTTGGATCGACGACGACATCAACCCATTGTGATATATCACATCTTAATATTCTCCTGATGATCCTAATATGAATGTATATGTAATTTTCTAGTCCCTCTGTTCTAATATTAATTACTTTATTTATTTTAGTGGCAGATTCCTTTCGCAATCGGAGTGGTGGAAATGGCTGGAAAGGTCCGTGAATTTTACATCTATCTTGCTAAGGGTGAACAGGCGAAAGCCTATTACGAGGATCCACAAACAAAGGTAAAACGAGAGAAGCGTGCCAGGCGGGAAAGCAAGCGCTACCCGGCCACTACGTGGACACGCTGAATCATTGGCATACAGATCTTGTGGTGATTCTAACCTGTCTCTTTCTCTCATGCATGTTTGGAGTATATGATGGGACATGTAATCGTTCCTAGCTAGATTAAGGTTTTACTAAGAGTAGTTTTATACTTCTACTGAGTATTTTGTATGGAGTTCTGCAACTGCTAATATATTTTGTAATAATTCCTATGTACTAGGAATTATTCAGATCAAGTGCGGAATATGGCTTGTACTGCTGAATCATTCAAAAGCTACCGAATCTGTCAAATGTGCTGATGTTGCTATTATTAAAGTATTTTGTAGAACTAATACTCTTGTACTGGTAATTGTTTTGATCAATGGCAGTAGATTATTTTGCTTTTCTTTTGAAACATGGCCTTCTCAATCTAGATGAGGCATGGGCTTCTTGGGTTGCATATATGTTGGTCACACATACATTGATGTAAGAACGAGGTATGCACACAAATGCAGACTTAATCGTCGGTCTTGCTTGCTCCAATGAAGGAGTGTGTTCGGAGAAAAAGGGTAAACTCATCCCTTGCCCGTTAAAAAAACAGGCCCAATGTTGAGACTCCCACCGATAACATTTCCTACTACACCAAGATGCATCCATATACCAAATTAATGTGGGAACAGTACATTAACTATGATGTGGATATGGCCATGACCTTTTTTGGTCATCAGGGTTGAAACCTAAAAATATTCATTCATGGTGGGAAAATATGGCGTGGTTGGTTTCTAGAAGTTGTCAAATCCCATGGTTATCAGTTTCCTGGCAGGCTATACACATGACGTGATAGGATGCCATACATAAATAATTGTTTTTCTGTTTTTCTTTATTACATGTGATTGTTTCAAAACAGGTTCAAAATTGTCAAGATACAAATTCTTAGCAGGAAGTTGAATTTGTCGAAACTCTCGATTGTTTTCAATATATTAACTACCTGATGCGTACCACCAAAAGCTTTTTGTATAACTTCGATAGAAATCTACCACTTTCTAGAGCTTCTAGTTCAAATATGACAAGATTTTGTGTAGCATCCCAATTGTCTAACAATTGTAATGCTACTTGGTCTAGTAAGATATTGGCTACTTCCTATCTATAATTGTTGCATCATAATTATATCATGCTCATGTCATCATGCCACCTTGCATTTGAGCATCAGATAAACCCTTTTTCTTTTGGTTCTTCTCTCACATGCATTATTAATTGTATTTGCCTCTTGATATTGTATTTGGTTATTGATATATTGTCTAAATGCCCAAGTTGAGTTGGGGGCATATCTTTTATTCACCTCCATTATCTTTTCTTCTCACCACTTTATAATTCCACCATCCTACTAGTCCATGAGCTTGCAATTATTTTTCTTTTGATTTTATCCCAGCTCATGTGGTGGGGTGGATCTAATCCTACTTATCCTTTGCTTGGTTTTCTTTTGGGATTTAGTGATTCTTTTCTTTGTGTATCATCACCATCTTTACCACTCCTTTACTCTCATCAACATCTATTATTTCAATTATCTCCATTCATGTTCTATATGAGGGGTTCTTCTCATACATCTTTCTTTCTCTATCTCTTGTTATTCCTCCACCTCATCTCATGATAAATCAAATGCCTCAATCTTTTTCCTCTTGGTTGGATCTCTAAACAAACTCAAAATAAACCTAAAACTCTAATCCACACCTAACCTAGCTCTCTCTCTCTAATTTTCTCCTAACCCTAGTTCTACTAAACCCTAGGCCTCCTCTCACCACTCTCTCTTACTCTCTCTCTCTAGCATGATCTCCATGCCCAAGCCTCTCTCTCTCCCGGGCCCACACCTAGCTAATCCTACCCCTCTCTCCAACCCTACAAAAAACCCTAACCCTAGCCCATGTCTACCCTAGCCCGAGCTACCCCCCTCTCCTCCCTTTCTTTCTCTACCGGTCGAGCCAGCCCCACCTGCCTGTCCCTCTCTCTCGGCCAAGCCCCACCTGCAGCCCCCAGGTCGAGCCCCAGCTCGACCATGTGAGGAAGATGGTAAAAGGTGGCACCCAAGACCATCCTTTTTATCTACCCCTGCCACGGCTGCTCCTCCTCCCTCTTCCTCCTTTTTCCTCCTCCCACACAACTCTCCTGGCTCGCCCAGATCTGCCCGAGCCTGCCCTCCTCTCCTCCTTCTTCCTCTCCGCCACCAGCACCTGCCGCCGGTCGCCGCCAGCACCACCTCGCCCCGGTCGTTCCAGCCGGTCAGCGCGACGTGGAGGTGGTCAGGAAGACCGAGGACGCTCCTCTACGTCGCCCTGCATGCGCCGACTTGGACGAGAAGCCCCAGATGCTCCAGTACCGCGCCGTCCTGTCGAAACCCTAGCCCGCCAGAGCGTCTGCGTCGTCGTCGATCCGCCGCACTTCTCCCTGATCTGACCCCACCGGCCAACCCGCGGTGAGCCTCTCTCCCTCCCTGACATGCTCCGCCTCGCTGTCACCGTCTAGCGTCGCCGCGTTTTCCATCGAACGCTCTCAGTGCGCGCCGCTCGCTGCCGTCTATAACCTCCCCGCGCCACCTAGCACCTCACCTAGGCCCCAGCCCCCCTCCTGTCAACTCCCCTCGCCCCGCCGCACTGGCTAGCCCCCTCAGCGCGGACGCCCGCGACCCGGGTTCGATTCCCCCGCTCTGCGCTGCGCGCCGATTTCCGCCAGACGGTGGAGACGAAGAACAGTACCGGGCCGTGGTCATATTACATTAAGCCCCCTCTTTTTATTTTCGTCTCAACCCGTGGTACCTCCTGGCCCACTAGTCAGCCGCCCTGGCGATCTTGCCGAAAACCCCCCAGGTTCCTCGGGCCGTAACTCGCGGTCCAGCTTGCACCCCACCTGTCAGCCTCTGCTAGCCCCACCGCTGTCACGTGGGCCGTGGCCAGTTGGCCCCACCCCGCAGTCGCACGGGCTAGACAGAGCCGCGGTAGAAAAAGATTTACTGCGCGCGTGGCCCCAGTCCATTTGGTCCCACTCGCTAGTGGCTATGGCTGGGACGGGCTGAGTAAGAAAAGTATTTCCTCTGCCTGTTTTAATTAAACCTTTTCAAAAAATTGTTTTAAATTCAAATTCAATTCAGATTTAAATAACTTTTCAAATATAAATCCAAATAATACAAATAATATATGTTTTTGAATCAGGAAAATGTGAGGAATTCAAATATGACATTCAAAATATTGTTTGAGCACTTTAAATTTTCGAGATGATTAAAATTACAATAAAATGCGCTTTTCCTTAATTAATTGATAACTTTAATTCTATAACTCCAAATTGGGCAAATAATATGTCTAAATCGATCAGCGCGACGAGCCCGTTCTATCTATGCAGTCCTTGTTCTGAATTGAAGCATGCATCATGTTGTTATTAAAAATCTGAACTGTTTATGACAATAAAACTTGGGTAAATAAACGCCAAAATGCTTTATTTCTTGTATTCACCCCTCACCTTTGCCATGCTACTTTAATGCCATGTAAATTGTGCATCATTCATCATGGCATGCTTGTTTGCTTGTCGCATTTTAATTCATATGCTTGTGCACTTTATTTATGTTGGCCCTTGTTTGTTTGGTTCTTCTTCGAATAGACGCCCAGCAGGAGAATTATCAGGAATCACAGGAGTACTACCCAGATCCATCTCTCGCTTCAACTGAGCTGCCAGGCAAGCATTATCACATGCTTGCATACATACAGTACCTATTGCCTCTATCTTATTCTTGCATCATTGAGTCGCGATTGCATTAAATTGAATCCCAAGTACTGCATAGCCTTTACTTTTAAACCCCACCTAAGCTTGTTCCTCCATCCCATGAGCCATTACTACAGGAGTTGTTTGAGCCATGCGAGTCGTAGAAAAGCATGTGTAGGGTGTGTGAGTGTCTAGTGGATAACGAGGTACTTAAACAACTTAAACTGAGTAGTAATGGGATAACTAATGAAAGAGGCACCGGTGAGCAACAGCTGCTATTTGGTTTTTCATGCTCACTTGTGTCCCGTAGGACCCCGAGTACTTGATTCCTGTTCCTTGACTATTCGCACTATCCACATCCGGGAGGCCTTATGGACCCCCCTGAGCCAGAGCTTGATTCATTCTTATTTCTTGGGGCCACAATTAGTTTGGGGCTTTATTACTATCCTGTACTTATGCCATGTTACTGCTTTATTTAAGATTGTGCGAGGAGCACCTGTACTATTTTGGATCGCGCCACGTTTTCGCTGTATCGACAAGCCTAGTCACATTTTCAGGTTCCTAGTCGTTTACCGCCATCGTCGCAAACCCTGGGTCCGTCTCGGAGCCGGCCAACTTCGTTGCGGGTAGCTTATTGTGGTGGCCCCCTGAAATATTTCTGAATCCTGTGATTGCTTTGTCGCGAATGCCTCGTTGGGTTTTGATTTGGTTTTTCCGAGGTTGATCGAGTGTGTGTTGCTATTCGTGCACCCCTGCAGGGTAAATCTTTCTGAAAGCCGTGTCCGCGGTTATGGACGACTTGGAGCACAGTTTCTCGATCATAGACAAGTATAACTAAAGTACCGCTTTTAAATTGACTAAGTACTTGACTAGTAAATAGTGCAATACTCATGGAATGGTTAATAAAACTGCCAACAGATGATGGGGGTTGTTCGTCCGCTTCCTCGTTGGTAAGCGAGGAGGAGGATGGATTTGTTAATTAGACTGTTATCACTGTTATTCTTGATTCACGGACTTCCGTCTATCATTGGTTAGGCGGAAGGTTAGCGAGTATCTGTAGAATTGAGAGGTATTATCTTTTGCTGCAACTGCGTCACCCCAAGTTGTGTCCCCTTTAGCGGCATAAAGACTTGCTGAGTACCCCTAGGGTCTCACACGATAAATTGTTTGATTCAGATGAACAGGTGTACCCGCAAGATGGATACTGGGTGGAAGAGACAGATGATGTTGGCAACGATCATTCGGTGTAGAGATTCCGGGAACAGGGATCCGTGAGATCTGTGGGCGGGATGTGTTTATTTATGGGGCATCTTATGCCAATTTGCTTCATATCCGTACTCGGATCTTGTTTTCCGCTTCCGCCTGATACTCTGATGTGTGATGTATGAGGAGCTATCCTAAATTATTATATCTATCTAGGACATTTGGATCTTGTCGTATGGCGTTGCAATATTTCTATTTCTTTTAGATGGAATGGCTCTGAGGACTGTTGTATGTGGCTTGCATACATACTCATTTGTGTATCTAGTTGATCCCTTCGTCTGCCGATCGTTCTTGTCCCGTTGTCTGAAAGTGGTTAGGACGGCCGAAAGGTCTACCGTGAGTGGCCCTGGGCCCCACCGTACTATTTTAACCACTTTCATTCATCCAGGCATGTAACTAAGAGCGTAATTCACCGAGGTAGTTACAATTGGTATCAGAGCCATCCCGCCCTTCAGGATCTCAGCCAAAATGGTCGTTGTCAGTCTAGCAAATATTTTGGTAGTTATGTATACTAGGGAAAAACAAACGTGAGAGTAAGAATGCTTCCATTTTTCTTCTTACCCACCCACCCACCCTTTTCTAGTAAGGAAGTGTAACGTTTTCAATCCTCTTCTAAAATTCAAACTAGGATTCACATGTTCTGGATTCCGTAGTACCATAGGTTGTGTTTGTGTTTGTGTTTGTGTTTGTGTTTGTGTTTGTGTTTGTGTGTGTGTGTGAATTCCTTGTCTATCTGTTGCATCCAAATGTTATCACTGTCTGCCTTTTGGTTATCAACTGTTGGTATATTCCATACCGACAGGCCTTTGTACACCGACGTGATCTATTCTGATTCGTTGTATACCGATGCGATCTATCTTACTCTTTGTTATCCGACGTTATCTTGTTGGGGTGTTCTCTTTCGTAGTTACCAATCCTTAGGTTCATCTTAAGAAGAAGGTGTTGGGATATGTGTTTTACTGATTCATGTGCAGAGTAATGATTTGAGTGCGGGATGGAGTCGCGACCATACCACTACTTCCATCATTTGCTTTTGTATATTCAACTAGTAGAGTTACTAATCTTGATTCGTTAAGTGGTTTTGCGCATATACTGGTAATTTAATGCCGAAATTTGCGGAAAAATTTTCTTTGTTAGTTTGTGAACCACACTCCTTGTTCAGTCGTGTGCGTTATGCTTAATATCTTCTAGTTGCCTTGAACTTTGTTGATATTTTAATATCATCTCAGTGAATTGCATTCTTTAATCTTGATTAATTCCATGTTGGTACTATTTTGGATTATTATCATTCTCCATTATAGTATTGACTTGTGTTTTATATCAATCACAGGATGGCACCACCACGCCGTTCTGAGGAGGACATACCACCTGAACTTGGGGCTGCTTTGGCAAGTATTGCAAATGCTTTGGGCACTATGCAGCAGAACCAGCAGCGCTTCGAGGAAAGCGTGAGGAGGAACGAGTTTGCTCCGCTACCTCCACCTCCCAAGCGAGGAGACATCAAGAATTTTCTCAAGTTCAACCCACGCCAATTTGAGGTGTCTGATCAGCCACTTGATGCGGATGATTGGCTTCGTGAAGTGTCAAGGTTGCTGATGACTGCGGATGTTCCCGAGCAAGAATGGGTCAAGTGTGCTACTCACCTTCTGAAGGGAGATGCAGCTCTCTGGTGGGAAAATTACCTCAAGGCAGATCTTTCTGGTTTTCAGCCTACTTGGGAGCGGTTCACTGCTGCTTTCAAAGAGCAATATCTGTTAGAAATTGTCATGGAAAGGATGAAGGAAGTGTTTCTCAACCTCAAGCAGGGCACTGACAATGTCAACACCTACATCAGAAACTTCATGAACCTGTCTCGTTATGGTGGCGATGAGATCTCTGATGACAAGAAGAAGCAAAAGAGGTTTCGGTAAGGCATCGATGCTTCCATCAAATATGCAATCACTCATGCAAGGCCGGCGTCTTTTCTAGAACTTCAACACACAGCTCTGCAGGAAGAAGCAAGTAGGCAAGTGTTTGAGGAGTCAAAGAAACACAGCCGTGATACAGCAAACTCTTCTGCTATGTCAGCTCCTTCTAAGCGTCGTGTCTGGGTTCCTAACACCCCACCGTCGCTCCCTGCTCCACCAAGACCGTCAAGCTACGCACCAAGGCCACCAAACTCCTTCACTGCGGCTCCCAGGGGCTACAACCACAACTACCCTGGAGCGCCTGGCGGAGTCCCTGGCTATGTTGCTCCACGTCCACCTGGTGCTTGCTATACTTGTGGAAACACTGGGCATCAGCACTGGAATTGTCCAATGAACAACAAAGCTCTTCCACCGCCACCTCCAAGACCTGCGGCAGGTGCTCCTATGATTCGTGCACCTCCACCTCGGGTTCTCAACATCAACACTAAGCCGGGGTCTACGGTTGCTCGTGCCAACTGTGTCAACGTCGCTCAAGCTGAGCATGCCCCTGGAGTTGTCATGGGTATGCTTTCTATTAACTCAGTTCCTGCACGAGTTTTATTTGATTCTGGTGCTTCACATTCTTTCGTGTCATACAAGTTTGCGGAGAGTAATGGGTTACCTTCTGATGCTTTACCAACTCGCCTTATGGTGCAATCTCCTGGTTCAAACATGAGGGCTTCTAAAATCAGCTGTGACAATCAAATTGAGATTGGTGGCTCTTCATTTCCGGCTTCTTTAATTATTCTAGGAAATTCTGACATTGATGTTATCTTGGGCATGGATTGGTTGATAGCAAATGTAGCTGTGATTGATTGTGCTGAACGTTCGGTTTCTTTGAAAATTCCTGAAGGCCATATAGTCTATTCTCCAAGTCTGACTCCTACAATTCAGCTTTATTATTTGGCGGCTCTGAATGATGATGCTATGGAAGGTATTCAGAGTGTTCCTGTAGTCTGTGAATTTCCAGATGTCTTTCCTGAAGAGTTACCAGGTATGCCTCCGGATCGTGAGGTTGAGTTTGTCATTGAACTTGAACCTGGTACCGCTCCTATCTCCAGCGGCCTTATAAAATGGGTCCTGCTGAGTTGGCTGAACTCAAACGTTAGTTGGATGAACAAGAGAAGTTGGGTTTCATTCAGCACAGTACTTCTTCTTGGGGTAGTCCAACCATCTTTGTGAAGAAGAGAGACAAGACTGATAGACTTTGTGTTGACTATTGGGCACTCAATGCTAAAACCATCAAGAATAAATATCCCCTTCCACGGATTAATGATCTCTTCGATCAGCTAGCTGGAGCTGTGGTATTCTCTAAGCTTGATTTGAGAAGTGGTTATCATCAAATCAAGATTCACAAGGAAGATGTTCCCAAAACAGCTTTCACCACCCGCTATGGCCTGTATGAGTACACGGTCATGTCTTTCGGTCTCACCAATGCACCTGCCACCTTCTCGAGGCTTATGAACTCGGTTTTCATGGAGTATCTTGATAAGTTCGTTGTGGTCTATCTAGATGACATTCTAGTCTATTCTAAGTCCAAGGAAGAACATGAAGAACACCTTCGGTGTGTCCTAAACAAGCTTCGTGAGAACCGCCTATATGCAAAGTTCTCCAAGTGTGAATTCGGGCTGCCTCAAGTCACATACCTTGGTCACGTCATCTCTGCCAAGGGCATTGCCGTCAACCCAGAAACTATTAAGACAATTATGGACTGGCTTCCACCCATAAATGTCAAAGAAGTCTGAAGTTTCCTTGGTTTGGCCAGTTACTGCCATCGCTTCGTTCAAAATTTCTCAAAGATTGCGAAGCCTCATACCGATCTCCTCAAGAAAGGCAAGAAATATCTTTGGACTCCTGCATGTCAAGCAAGCTTTGAAACACTCAAAGAGAAGCTCACTTCCACACCAGTCTTAGTTCCTCCAGATACATCAAAGCCTTTCCAAATATTCTGTGATGCTTCATTGCAAGGATTGGGTGCGGTCCTTATGCAAGAAAAGCAAGTTGTTGCTTATGCATCTCATCAGTTGAAGACGCATGAGATCAACTATCCTACACATGACCTCGAACTCACAGCAGTTGTCTTTGCTTTGAAAGTATGGAGGCATTACTTGCTTGGCAACCGTTGTGAGATCTTTTCTGATCACAAGAGTCTGAAGTATATCTTCACACAGCCTGATCTCAACCTTCGTCAGAGGAGGTGGATTGAAACAATTAATGATTTCGATTTGACCATCAACTACACCCCGGGCAAAGCCAATGTCATGGCAGATGCTCTCAGCCGAAAAGCTTATGTCAACAACCTCATGGTGGAAGAACAATAGCCTCTCTTGTGCGAGGAATTCCGCAAGCTCAACCTTGAAATTGTGGATCAAGGGTATCTTCTGAACCTTCTAGCAACACCTCTCTTGGAAGAAAAGGTCTGTTCCATTCAGCTTGGGGATCCTTACACTAAAAAGATCATCTCCAACATTCAACTTCCGAAGTATGAGTCTTTCCACGTAGACGACCAAGGCACTCTTTTCTTTGAACACCGGATGTTTGTTCCGAACTACCCGGGTTAAAGAGAGCAAGTTCTCAAGGAGGCGCATGATTCTGTTCTTTCTATCCACCCTGGCAGCACTAAGATGTACATGGACTTGAAAACACAGTATTGGTGGCCTGGTTTGAAACGATATTGTGCCAAGTATGTCTCGGAGTGTGATGTCTGTCGCAGAGTTAAAGCTGTCCATCAGAAACCTTCCGGTCTTCTACAGCCATTGAAGCCTCCGGAATGGAAATGGGAGAAAGTAGAGATGGACTTTATCACTGGTTTTCCAAGGTCGCAGAAGGGCAACAATGCAATCTTTGTTGTCATTGACAGGCTTTCCAAAGTAGCTCACTTCTTTCCAGTCAAGGAAACAATTTCTGCAATTCAGTTGGCTGAGCTCTATATCAACAGAATTGTCTCTCTGTATGGAGTTCCTCTTGAGATCAGTTCAGACCGTGGAAGCATCTTCACTTCCAAGTTCTGGGGAAGTTTCCAAAATGCTTTGGGAACAAAACTAAACTTCAGCACAGCTTACCACCCTCAGTCGCAAGGACAAGTTGAAAGGATCGATCAGATTCTGGAAGATATGCTCCGTGCTTGCGTTATCTCTTTCAGCATGAAGTGGGAAGAATGTCTTCCTTATGCTGAATTCTCTTACAACAACAGCTTCCAGAAAAGTCTAAAGATGGCACCATTTGAGGCTCTCTATGGTCGCAAATGCAGAACTCCGATTGGTTGGTCGGGTGCAGGTGAAAGAATATTGTTTGGCCCCGACATTGTAACTCAAGCGGAGGAGAAAGTTCACATCATTCTTGAAAACCTGAAGATTGCTCAAAGTCGCCAGAAGAGCAATTATGACAGAAAGCACACGGACATGGAGTATGTCCCTGGTGATCTCGTTTACCTTCGTGTCACTCCCATGAGAGGCACGCACCGCTTTGGTATCAAAGGAAAGCTGGCTCCTAGATACATCGGTCCTTTCAAAATTCGTGGAAGAAGAGGAGAAGTTGCTTATGCTCTTGAGCTCCCTGAACAACTCAAAGTCCATGATGTTTTCCACATCTCTCAACTCAAGAAGTGCTTCAAGGATCCCGGCAGGACCGTGGACCATGAACTCATCAATCTCCAAGAAGATCTGTCTTATCAAGAACACCCCACAAAAATTCTTGAAGTCGCAGAAAGAAGGACTCGCAACAAGTCCATCAAGTTCTGCAAGGTGCAGTGGTCGCACCATTCTGTTGATGAAGCCACCTAAGAACGTGAAGATGAGCTCCTTCCTACTTGGTCTAGTGGGGGAGAGTTGTAGCATCTCAATTGTCTAACAATTGTAATGCTACTTGGTCTAGTAAGATATTGGCTACTTCCTATCTATAATTGTTGCATCATAATTATATCATGCTCATGTCATCATACCACCTTGCATTTGAGCATCATATAAAGCCTTTTTCTTTTGGTTCTTCTCTCACATGCATTATTAATTGTATTTGCCTCTTGATATTGTATTTGGTTATTGATATATTGTCTAAATGCCCAAGCTGAGTTGGGGGCATATCTTTTATTCACCTCCATTATCTTTTCTTCTCACCACTTTATAATTCCACCATCCTACTAGTCCATGAGCTTGCAATTCTTTTTCTTTTGATTTTATCCTAGCTCATGTGGTGGGGTGGATCTAATCCTACTTATCCTTTGCTTGGCTTATATTCCACTTATGGGAAATGCATAAGAATAATGCCATCATATTATTATTGTTTTCACAAAATAAATCATGGCAGTATTATTTTTGCATGGGCCATGCAAAAGTACCACCACCTTTAGCCATTTGGTTTTCTTTTGGGATTTAGTGATTCTTTTCTTTGTGTATCATCACCATATTTACCACTCCTTTACTCTCATCAACATCTATTATTTCAATTATCTCCATTCATGTTCTTTATGAGGGGTTCTTATCATACATCTTTCTTTCTCTATCTCTTGTTATTCCTCCACCTCATCTCATGATAAATCAAATGCCTCAATCTTTTTCCTCTTGGTTGGATCTCATAAACAAACTCAAAATAAACCTAAAACTCTAATCCACACCTAACCTAGCTCTCTCTCTCTCTCTAATTTTCTCCTAACCCTAGTTCTACTAAACCCTAGGCCTCCTCCCACCACTCTCTCTTACTCTCTCTCTCTCTCTAGCATGATCTCCATGCCCAAGCCCCTCTCTCTCTCGGGCCCACACCTAGCTAATCCTACCCCTCTCTCCAACCCTACACAAAACCCTAACCCTAGCCCATGTCTACCCTAGCCCAAGCTACCCCCCTCTCCTCCCTTTCTTTCTCTACTGGTCGAGCCAGCCCCACCTGCCTGTCCCTCTCTCCCGGCCAAGCCCCACCTGCAGCCCCCAGGTCGAGCCCCAGCTCGCCCACGTGAGGAAGATGGTAAAAGGTGGCACCCGAGACCACCCTTTTTATCTACCCCTGCCACGGCTGCTCCTCCTCCCTCTTCCTCCTTTTTCCTCCTCCCACACGACTCTCCTGGCTCGCCCAGATCTGCCCGAGCCTGCCCTCCTCTCCTCCTTCTTCCTCTCCGCCACCAGCACCTGCCGCCGGTCGCCTCCAGCGCCACCTCGCCCCCGTCGTTCCAGCCGGTCAGAGCGACGTGGAGGTGGCCAGGAAGACCGAGGACGCTCCTCTACGTTGCCCTGCACGCGTCGACTTGGACGAGAAGCCCCAGATGCTCCAGTACCACGCCGTCCTGTCGAAACCCTAGCCCGCCAGAGCGTCTGTGTCGTCGTCGATCCGCCGCGCTTCTCCCCGATATGACCCCACTGGCCAACCCGCGGTGAGCCTCTCTCCCTCCCTGACATGCTCCGCCTCGCTGTCGCCGTCTAGCGCCGCCGCGTTTTCCGTCGAACGCTCTCAGTGCGCGCCGCTCGCTGCCGTCTGCAACCTCCCCGCGCCACCTAGCACCTCACCTAGGCCCCAGCCCCCCTCCTGTCAACTCCCCTCGCCCCGCCGCACTGGCTAGCCCCCTCAGCGCGGACGCCCGCGACCTGGGTTCGATTCCCCCGCTCTGCGCTACGCGCCAATTTCCGCCAGACGGTGGAGACGAAGAACAGTACCGGGCCGTGGTCATATTACATTAAGCCCCCTCTTTTTATTTTCGTCTCAACCCGCGGTACCTCCTGGCCCACTAGTCAGCCGCCCTGGCGATCTTGCCAAAAAACCCCCAGGTTCCTCGGGCCGTAACCCGCGGTCCAGCTTGCACCCCACCTGTCAGCCTCTGTCAGCCCCACCGCTGTCACGTGGGTCGTGGCCAGTTGGCCCCACCCCGCAGTCGCACGGGCTAGACAGAGCCGCGGTAGAAAAATATTTACTGCGCGCGTGGCCCCAGTCCATTTGGTCCCACTCGCTAGTGGCTATGGCTGGGACGGGCTGAGTAAGAAAAGTATTTCCTGTGCCTGTTTTAATTAAACCTTTTCAAAAAATTGTTTTAAATTCAAATTCAATTCAGATTTAAATAACTTTTCAAATATAAATCCAAATAATACAAATAATATATGTTTTTGAATCAGGAAAATGTGAGTAATTCAAATATGACATTCAAAATATTGTTTGAGCACTTTACATTTTCGAGATGATTAAAATTACAATAAAATGCCCTTTTCCTCAATTAATTAATAACTTTAATTCTATAACTCCAAATTAGGCAAATAATATGTCTAAATTGATCAGCGCGACGAGCCCGTTCTATCTATGCAGTCCTTGTTCTGAATTGAAGCATGCATCATGTTGTTATTAAAAATCTGAACTGTTTATGACAATAAAACTTGGGTAAATAAACGCCAAAATGCTTTATTTCTTGTATTCACCCCTCACATTTGCCATGCTACTTTAATGCCATGTAAATTGTGCATCATTCATCATGGCATGCTTGTTTGCTTGTCGCATTTTAATTCATATGCTTGTGCACTTTATTTATGTTGGCCCTTGTTTGTTTGGTTCTTCTTCGGATAGACGCCCAGCAGGAGAATTATCAGGAATCACAGGAGTACTACCCAGATCCATCTCTCGCTTCAACTGAGCTGCCAGGCAAGCATTATCACATGCTTACATACATACAGTACCTATTGCCTCTATCTTATTCTTGCATCATTGAGTCGTGATTGCATTAAATTGAATCCCAAGTACTGCATAGCCTTTACTTTTAAACCCCACCTAAGCTTGTTCCTCCATCCCATGAGCCATTACTATAGGAGTTGTTTGAGCCATGTGAGTCGTAGAAAAGCATGTGTAGGGTGTGTGAGTGTCTAGTGGATAACGAGGTACTTAAACAACTTAAACTGAGTAGTAATGGGATAACTAATGAAAGAGGCACCGGTGAGCAACAGCTGCTATTTGGTTTTTCATGCTCACTTGTGTCCCGTAGGACCCCGAGTACTTGATTCCTGTTCCTTGACTATTCGCACTATCCACATCCGGGAGGCCTTATGGACCCCCCTGAGCCAGAGCTTGATTCATTCTTATTTCTTGGGGCCACAATTAGTTTGGGGCTTTATTACTATCATGTACTTATGCCATGTTACTGCTTTATTTAAGATTGTGCGAGGAGCACTTGTACTGTTTTGGATCGCGCCACGTTTTCGCTGTATTGACAAGCCCAGACACATTTTCGGGTTCCCAGTCGTTTACCGCCGTCGTCGCAAACCCTGGGTCCGTCTCGGAGCCGGCCAACTTCGTTGCGGGTAGCTTATTGGGGTGGCCCCCTGAAATATTTCTGAATCCTGTGATTGCTTTGTTGTGAATGCCTCGTTGGGTTTTGATTTGGTTTTTCCGAGGTTGATCGAGTGTGTGTTGCTATTCGTGCACCCCTGCAGGGTAAATCTTTCTGAAAGCCGTGTCCGCGGTTATGGACGACTTGGAGCACAGTTTCTCGATCATAGACAAGTATAACTAAAGTACCGCTTTTAAATTGACTAAGTACTTGACTAGTAAATAGTGCAATACTCATGGAATGGTTAATAAAACTGCCAACGGATGATGGGGTTGTTCGTCCGCTTCCTCGTTGGTAAGCGAGGAGGAGGATGGATCTGTTAATTATACTGTTATCACTATTATTCTTGATTCACGGACTTCCGTCTATCATTGGTTAGGAGGAAGGTTAGCGAGTATCTGTAGAATTGATAGGTACTATCTTTTGCTGCAATTGCGTCACCCCAGGTTGTGTCCCCTTTAGCGGCATAAAGACTTGCTGAGTACCCCTAGGGTCTCACACGATAAATTGTTTGATTCAGATGAACAGGTGTACCCGCAAGATGGATACTGGGTCGAAGAGACAGATGATGTTGGCAATGATCATTCGGTGTAGAGATTCCGGGAACGGGGATCCGTGAGATCTGTGGGTGGGATGTGTTTATTTATGGGGCATCTTATGCCAATTTGCTTCTTATCCGTACTCGAATCTTGTTTTTCGCTTCCGCCTGATACTCTGATGTGTGATGTATGAGGAGCTATCCTAAATTATTATATCTATCTAGGACATTTGGATCTTGCCGTATGGCGTTGCAATATTTCTATTTCTTTTAGATGGAATGGCTCTCAGGACTGTTGTATGTGGCTTGCGTACATACTCATTTGTGTATGTAGTTGATCCCTTCGCCTGCCGATTACGCTGCTCGTTCTTGTCCCGTTGTCTGAAAGTGGTTAGGACGGCCGAAAGGTCTATCGTGAGTGGCCCTGGGCCCCACTGTACTATTTTAACCACTTTCATTCATCCAGGCATGTAACTAAGAGCGTAATTCACCGAGGTAGTTACATTTTGTTAATAGAGACATAAAGTCATTTGAGTGGTCCGCGTTAGCTCGGAAGCTTTGAAAACTCATAAAACTTGGGAATCGTGCATAAAACATTGTCCACTATATCTGGAAAATTGGCTTGTGGCATTCAAAACCATGTTCAATGTACTTTCTGTGCATAGTATATTCATGGTGCTAGAGGCCAACAATAATGGGATCTTCTATATGCTAGACATGACATAATCAAATGTACTGAAAGAGATCTAATGGTCAACAATGTTGGGTTTTTCCAATCTATATCCAACTGCCGATGTTCGAAGTTATTCGTACACTATATAGTGGTATGGAAATTGTGAAGCAACATAGTCATTTTTTGTTTTGAAAAGAAGTGGCAAGCACTATATAGTGGTATGGCAATTGTGTCAAGTGCCTTTTACTAGTATGGATATGGATGATCAGTTGATGTGACTCTCAGCTTTGAATTCGTAAACAGATAGGTTATGGTCTACTACCTTTTTATATTACTAGATGGACGCTAGCCAAATTCAAAATCTGAATCGAGCGGCAAAATCATCCACCGACCTTGAAGCATTTCCCGCCCTACCTATTCAAAACCTTTGAGCCAAAATCTCCCACCGGATAGTACCATTTTTCTATTATTATTAGCTGGACGCGGGCCAAATTCAAATCTAAATCGAGCGGCAATATCACACACCGACCTTGAAGCATTTCGCGCCCCTATATTTCAAAAACTTTTGTCTTTAAATTTCCTGTTCTACCCGTTGTTCAGATGATAGATGGGCATGCTAAAGTCAGAACCTCGGGGGCACGATTGTAATTATATTGCTATTCAGCTATACTATGGTCCTGATTCGCATAGTTTTCCCGCTGGCCCTCCCAAAAATCCCAAGCTCCTTTGTCACCTCCACGGCCACCGCGCGCACCGGCTTGATCTCTGGTCTCGTGCGCCATAGCAGAGCCGCTTCACATACACTCACCCACCGGATCTAGTTCACCAGGTCTCTCTACCACTGCACCGGAGATGCGGTGTTGTTCACCATGCTGATGGCATGATCGACCGCTCAAGCTCTGCTTCCTCGCTGCCGAAAGCTACCCAACCGTACTGGATCCGCTTCACCGGTGTCCACCTGACGTGATCTAGTTGAAGGAGTTCCATGTCCACTACTCCAGACCAGTTGCACGACCGTCGTAGTTCAATGCACCGGATCTTCCTTAGCGACGCTCTTGTCCACCATGTTCGAGCTGGCATCGACCGCCCAAGATCTGCTTCCCCAACGCCAACAGCCACCGAAACCGCAGGACCCTCGGTGACCTGGAAGTCACTAACGCGGTACCGATGATGCTTAGACGCCTCTCCAACCAAGGTTAACCTAATCTCCAACCCGTTTTTGTTTTGTCAGCGGTATAGCAGGTTCAAGCCTATCGCAGTGAACTGCATTTTTGTAATCGTGCTAGTACGTACAAGTCACTGGGCACACATGTTCTTCGTGCTAGTACATGCAAGGTCATTAGACATGTTGGTTTGCATTCACTCCTCTACAAATTTCAAGTCATGCACATGTCTATTATTTTGTCATGCACATGTTCTTAGCTACTCTATACAATAGTAATTGCCTACCACCGTGTAATTCTTGTAAAATCTGTAGTCAGTGGAAAATATTAGTGTGGATTCCCTGCTCTACATTTGCTGAATCTATCTGGTTCGTCCTAAGATCAGTTCCTGCTATTATTTCCTCCTTGGCATCATTCTGCTATCCTGTAGTAGCCGCTTAAACTCTTCGTACTAATTTGATTCTAATTTTTTTTGTCATAATGCCATCTGGCTCTTCAAAAGCTACATCACTAACTAGTTCCGTTTTCTTGCATAGAGCTCAAAATGGAACAATGAACATGTTGATTTGCATAGCCTATTCTGCAGGTTCACAAGGGATGCCATTACTTCCTTATCTGGTGCTGGTTCGTCCTGAGCAACAGCATAATTGTCCTCTACTATATAGTTCACTCGTGGTTTGTATTCCTGCTCTAGGATTTCTCTTCTAATGCCATTATAATTTCTATCTGGTTGATTATTTTTATCTATGACAGTAACTAGTTGCCATTGTGTAGCTCACCGCAAATTCTGAGTCACCCAAAGACTCTATGCATTCCAGGAGATGCCACTGCTTCCATATATATATGCTGAAATTCTAAGAAACACTTTGTTTGATTGCTCATTTCATTCTAGGCACACTTGTCTAATGCTTGGTTGTCCTGTTCTACAGGTTCACGAGCGTCGCCATTATATCTCGTATCTAGTTCTGGGTCTGGTTCATCCTAAGTCATGACATAACTATCCTCTACAATATATAGTTCATTCGTGGTTTGCATTCCTACTCTACAGGTTCTCGTATGATGTGGTTATAATTTCTATCTGGTTCATTCTTCGCTATGACAGTAACTGCATGCCACTTTGTGGCTCAGCGCAAATTCCGAGTAACCCAACGTCTCTCGCATTTTAGGGTATAGAACTGCTTCCATATATATTTGTTTAAAATGACATGGCTAGTTTATATCTGCTGAAATTCTAAGCCACACACACATTTTTTGATTTCTCATTTCACGGTAGTCACACTTGTTTAATGCGTGCTTGCTTGTCATGTTTGTTTGACGTGTTGGTCAATAATTCAACCATTGTCCAGTTGGTCAATACTACTTGATTACTCCAGTTCATAGCTCCTGTCATATCAGTCAAATGAATAGTTTGTCTTGTTTGATGTATTAACTTGTTATTACTTAGTTTCAGACTGCAATTATTGCTAGCCCCACCAAAAAAGGGGGCTGCAAGATCATGTCTCCTCCAATGTAGCTGTCACACTCAATGGAAGATACATGTGATCGATTGAAAAAGCAAATTGAGGACTCTGCTATTAACTTGATTATCAACTGAAATGCCGATTTTTCTTTCCCATGAGTTGATAATATGTAATAATTTTAAGAAGTTTGCAGCTGATGTAATATCTAGATAACTCGTGTAGGCCATGTAGGCATTTAATTGACATTGTACACACATTGCGGTAGTTGTTACGTAACTACGCCAGGCAGGTCGATTAGGGAACAGTACCGTGTTATATTCGGCCGACGACGAACGGTAAAAAAAATGCTGGATTATTATACACGTTTTATGATATTGGCATGGGCTTCAGAATTGACGAAACTGTAAAAGGCCGTAAACGTAACGGGCCAATGCGCATGTGGTAATAGACCGTAAATGTAACAAGCCTAACGGGCCGTAACAGAAACATGCCGTTATTGAAGCAGGCTGTAACAGTAGCAGGCCAGAACAGAAACAACCCATTACAGTAATAGGCAAGAAACTGCACAAATCGCAAAACTGTAACAGGACAAAATAGTAGCGGGCCAAAATAGTAGCGGGCCACAACAGTAAATGGCTGGAACAGTGATGAGCCTGAACAGTACGGGCGGAGAAATTCCCGGATGAGTGTAGTAACAGGCTAACAAATTTACCAGGCTAGAACAGTAAAGGGACTTTTTGTGGGCCTAAACAGCTAAAGACCAGAACAGTAAAAGGCCAGAACAGCAATAGGCTAGAACAGTAACGAATCATCTCAGAGAAGGGCCATCAGTAGGCGGTCGACGATGGGCTACGATAATAGTGATGGGCTGACAACAGGCCTTATGTTTAGAGGAGCGACTTGGCGCAGGCTGCTAATGGGCCGCATAGTGTTGGACCAACATGGGCCTTCTATAGGACAAAACAAAATCAGGCCTGAAAGTTCGTGGGCCACTGCTGGCTGCATTTTTGGGCCCATTTCAAACAGTGCAGGACAAAACAGTAACGGGCCATTTTCTTATTGGGATCCCCTTATGGGCCGGCCTAGTTAGTATTTAGCAGGTCTTGGCCGGGCATGGCTTCTGCCACGGTTTCTATGGTCGTTAATGGCGGTAACCGGCCGCTAACGACGGCTGCCACCTGGCAGTTCGCATAACGTCAGTAATCAGCGTGGCTGGTGAACAGATCTACGACAAAACAAGTTTTCATGGCTGAAGGGTGCGATCCACCACGGTCAAAAAAACCATGGTTAATTCATTTGTGATGGGGCTTTTACCATGAAGGCCATCTGTCGCGGAAGACTCTTTGGCCACGAAATACGAGCCTTCAACCACGAAAATCGTCCGTTGTAAAAGCCAACTTTTCTTGTAGTGAATGTCACTCTAGCATGTGTCCAACTATGTCCAAGAACTCTAGCAACATCCTGGGAATCAACTGCCACATGTAGTGGAGCAACATTTTGAAAGATGTTGCATCACCACACCCACTTGGATGTGTGTGGCTGGCCATGTGGATCATTATGGTTTGAAAAAGAACACATGCAATGTCACTCAAGCATGTGTCCAACCATGTCTAGGAACCCTAGCAACATGCTGGGATTCAACTGCCACATGCAGTGGAGCACCAGTTTGAAAGATGTTGCATCACCACACCCACTTGGATGTGTGTGGCTGGCCATGTGGATCATTGTGGTTTGAAAAGGAACACATGCATCGTCACTCCAGCATGTGTCCAACCATGTCCAGGAACCCTAGAACATGCAGTGGATTCAACTGCCACATGTAGTGGAGCACCAGTTTGAAAGATGTTCCATCACCACACCCACTTGGATGTGTGTGGCTGGCCATGTGGATCATTATGGTTTGAAAAAGAACACATGCAATGTCACTCCATCATGTGTCCAACCATGTCCTAAAACCTTAGCAACATGAAATGGATTCAACAGCGACATGTAGTGGAGCACCAGTTTGAAAGATGTTGCATCACCACACCCACTTGGATGTGTGTGTCTGTCCATGTGGATCATTGTGGTTTGGAAAATAACACATGCAATGTCACTCCAGAATGTTTCCAACCATGTCTAGGAACCCTAGCAACATGCTGAGATTCAACTGCCACATGTAGCGGAGCACCAGTTTGAAAGATGTTGCATCACCACACCTACATGGATGTGTGTGGCTGGCCATGTGGATCATTGTGGTTTGGAAAATAAAACATGCAATGTCACTCTAGCATGTGTCCAACCATGTCCAGAAACCCTAGCAACATGCAGTGGAGCACCAATTTGAAAGACGTTGCATCACCCCATCGCAAAGAACACATGCAAGGTTTGATTGCAACCTTTGCGCCCAATGGTGGCCGTTAGATCGATTCTTCTAGAAGGCATGCCCCAAGACACTTTGTTCTTCATCCCGATTGTTACAGACCGTTCGATCAGGGCGCCTGGATGATTGAGATGGTTCTTCATAAGAGTGACCTATGAGTAGGCTATTGCGACATGATTGGTCACGCTTACTGTCCCATTGCTCTGGACAGACTAGAAATAACACACGCTCCCACTTGCCAGTGTCACGTCTTTCTTGGGCTCACCTACTAGTGTCACGTCCCATTTACTTCGGTTCCTCCCCATGCCTCTCTTCCTTCCCCTTGAAGCCACTTTCCCCACTTCTCTTCCATCCTGTCATAGTCGCAAGCCGACGGCGCCTCTAGCGATCTCTCCCGCAGCCACCGCAGTCCCCCACCCCCCTTTCTCCATGGGTTTAAGGGGAGACGGTCAGGAAAGGCGCCGTGCTGACAATGATGGTGATTTTGATGTGATTCGTCTCATCTCTAACATCTATGGTCATTTATCTATTTTGAGCTAGATCTACATTGATTACTCATGCACGTATGATGTGTTAGGCCAATCAGACGTTGTACAACTCCAACTATCATGGTTTATCGGAGGGAGACAGTCCTCTGCTATGTGAACATGGAGATGCGCCCGCTACATTTGTAGCGTTCGAAGGACGCAATGCAGGAAGGAGGTTTTTAGGGTGTCAAGGATAGGGTGTAATGTTGCCACGCAGAAGTTGTGGTATTGTCAAATGGGTAGATCTAGAGTTGCCCAAATCGATGTTGAAAACTCTAGACAAACTATGGGATATGGATGTTGAGTTGAAAGAAACCATACCCAGCTCAATTCTTGAGAGTGCTGATATGAAGTTATTTGACCATGGTGACACAACCAAGCTTCACCGAAATCTTAGGAGGGTGCACGACAAGGTTAGCAAAGTCGAGGAGGAGAGGGGCATGGCGTTGGCCCTAAAGGCTAAAGCAGAGCAAGAACTGACTCAAGCAAGGATTGAACTTCACAGTCCCGCAGTTCACAATTATGGGTATTGACAAGTTCATGAGGATAAATGCAGAGAAACAATTGAAGTTGTACAAGATGCTAAAATCATGGCACAGACGATTCAATCCTTGCGCTCGCAGGAAGATGTGCATCGGGCTAAGATTAGGAAGATCAAGGAGATGTTTGATAACTAGTTATATTTAGCTAGAGCTCCGTACTTTTTTAATTGTAATAGTAGTACTTGTTGACCAAGTGGTCTGAACTAGTGGTCTCAGTGTCCTAGGAGAACAAATTGGTCGTCCGTTATTTTGTCTTAGCCCTTTATTACTTCCTTTTGTCTGATGATGGTGGTAATCTGACTTTGGTGGTTTATTTAAATGTAATCTACATGGGTTCTTCTGCATGAAAATGGCATAGACACAATTTGTAAAGTGGAAGCATGTACACCTTGTTATTGGAGATCCGGGATCTTCGCCAGATGCAGGGGAGGCAGGAGCAGTGAGGTGGTGAGATAGACGGGCTCAATATTAGGACAGAAAGTGGTACCGATTTCCTCATTATCTGGACATTATCGGTTGCTATTGTTGTTTATGTTGCCATGTTGTTGTCCACCAGCTAAAATAAGTTGCTGCTTTGTGGATTGTCGCAGCTTACATAATTAATTTATGTGCCACTAACATTCCATCGAATTTGGAGACCCCCTCCACCTCAGCAATCGTGGTCCTGGTGCTGCGAGTTTTCAGATAGTAGTGACACAATCACAATTTCGGATTCAACTAGTGACTTGGCCGTTTCCAAACCTCCAGTCGCGGTACATTTAATCTGAGAATGGGGTAGATTGTTTCACCCAACAAGTTCCACACACACAACTCCAGAATTTAACCAAATGACATATATAGGTCCAAGTTCAACACATTATTATGAATCTTCATTGCCAGCTTTATTCCCCTGCTTAGGTGCCAAGCCTTCACGTCCACTAGCTTCTTCAGTTCCTGCCTTCTTCCACTTCCTGGGTGCCAATTTTCTTACCTTCACGTACTATGCATCGCCGGGACAATTAGCACCAGAATCATATCCAGCATCATCACTCCACTCGTTTTGATTTTCTTCCCGTAGCAAAATGACTAACTCGACAGTCATGTTTCTAACCTTGTGGTGCTTCCTCCCAACGAAACAGGACACGGCTAACTACATAATATCTACAGAGTAAACCCAAAAAATACAATTCAGCATAAACATGCAAACCCCAAGAGACTTTTGCTTACCAGGAGCAAGGGTTCGAGTGACCATCCTGTCCAAGAATAGCAGGGCGACTCCAGTAGCAGCAGCGTCCACATCCAGTACATCACAATTCAGCGTAAACATGCAAGCCAAAGCAGACCTTTTCATCAACCCAATTATCTAACTGTCACACGTTAGAGGAACCATGATGCCTCGTTCATCCATGAAGCTGAACTTTATAGTCTACTTTGGCCTATTTCAGCATGTTTACGCAGAGCAGCAACCATATTAGGGATAGTGCAGATCTGCGCAGGCGCTTCTTCCATCATGAGACAATGGTGTCCATCCCACTTTCTATTCCCATTTGCTAATTTAGAGTCGTAGCTGAAGAGGGCTACCGTAACCAGGTAAGGGTGGTCCGCGGAGATCCCACTTGACATCAATGGCTTCTCAGGGAACATTTTCTCATATTCATCAACCGGCCCCGATGATGGAAGTCAAGGACGCGGTGGAAGAGTTCTCCATGGATGACACCAACAACCCACGAGGGATGAAGCTACTAGAGAATGCATGGAACAAGCTCACGGGCCCCAAGAACTACTGGCGGTAGGCATACCGGAAGATCTTTGCCAGCTGCGGCGAGATCATGGCTCGGCAGTCGCGCCTAATGTGGCACCTCAACAACTTCTTTCAGGAGAACTCTAGTCGACGACATTCGCGTCCTACGCCGCCGGCTCCAGGATGGTGACTACCGCAAGCACCTCGGTGACTCCGAGAGCAAGGTGTTCTTGGAGTTCTTCGTCGAGACTAACACCCTGTGCCACGAACTGCAGGCCGAGGCGTTCAAGCACAACATGAAGGGGCTCGTGAACAAGCTGAGGAGGTCGTAAGCTGGAGGTGATCGAGGAAGGTCAGATCAGATCATCAAGGAGTCGAGGAAAGTTCACGACGCGCTCATGTGGATTGGTGCACACGCAGACCGTCTAGCGAGACGTCGAAGCACGCCGTGACACGACGACATGTTGGCGCACTCCAAGATGATCTCCGATCAGTGTACCGCCAAACATGCAGTGCTAAGGAAAGGCTTTTCTTCCTGGGGTGATGCTCAGGGGATAAAGATCGGTAGCCTGCAAAGAAGCCAAGGTTGATTAGTCTCTGGTATATCCGTCTACCCCTATTTGTGGTAGCCTGCAAAGAAGGCCGGAGCGGTACATCCGTCTACCCCTATTTTTGATGCTATTTACGTCAAAATGGTACCGCACTGCACATGAGGACCTCCCAAGTGACCGAAACGTTTTCTTCGGGCCGAGCAGAACGTCAACGAATCTCTCCTCTCCCTCGTTAACCCCAGAGCAGAACCACAACCAATGGGAAAACTCTGCCCCCCCCCCCCCCCCCCCCCCCCCCCCCCCCCCCCCGCGCGGATGTAGTGAAGCTCAAGGCGTTAGCCGGGGCTCGATCTGTCGTGGCCGTCCGCCGGCGTTGTTTCCTCTGGCCTCCACTAGCTCGTCGGCCTGGATAGAGCGTAGAGCGGAGCTCCAGCTCGCCGGCAAGGGCTCGATCTTCTGCGGCCTCCACCAGCGTTGGCTGCCCCGGTCAAACTACCGAGTACCCACCTCCTCCACGCCGCCAGCAGCTTGTCCACTACATCCTCACAATCGTAGACGCATGGCTGAGCTGGTCCTCCACGGCCACTCCTCCGCATCCTCGCTCGAGGCGAGAAGGTTCAGAGATGCACAAACGGATGCACAACTAGTTCAGAGAGGGGTCGCAGACCGCCTAGCGAAGGACCTGATGCTGCCTCTATATTGAACAGTCAACAGGTGGGTATAAAAATACAACAAGGCCCATTACAACTATTGCACTAAAGGCCCTGTAATCTCTGCAATTCGAAGATAATGCCTTGTACTTTGCGAAAAAGACCCTAGGACTAAAAATAAAAAGCAATCGAGTCCTAGTTCTTCTCCACCTCGGGGGAGCCTCCATCGCCGGCCGCCAATGCGTCGCCAGGGGTGAACCAATTGGTTGCGTATCGATGGGAGATCCGGAGAGAAGCTCCAGAAGGGGCCTCCATCCTAGAGGTTGAAGAAACGATCGCTCTTGCGGCCAAAGATCACAGTGGACACCATGGCCAACGCGAGATGAGCTCGGCGAAGCAGCAAGCAAAGCCGCCTTCGAGAGCCAGCAGCATATGTGTATCCTCCTCCCTCATCCTCGCCACAATGGCCGACCAAGAGAGAGGAGGAAGCACCAAGGCCCACTAGAGGGACAACGACAGCCGCACATGATGAAGAGGGAGTTCGTCGTCTGCCCCCGCAATCCCTTCTTGTTCCCCCTCGCCACCTCGGTCGGCTAGAAGAAGAAGAGCAATAGCGGACGGTGAAGCCAACCACCAGCAGGCGTCGCACACATATGCCAGCCCGGAGTCACTCCCGCCGCGACCTGTACCGCGCCTCAACTCACTCTCCATCTCCTTCCCCCGCCTCCACGGCCGGCCAGAGGGAGATGGGAGAACGCATCAATGGCGAGGAAAAGGAAGCAGCCCACAACGGTCTTATTGGAAGACGCGGTGGCCGTCGTCTCTAGCTCCGGCCGGAGGAGCTTGAGCACCACCAAGATGAATCCTATGCTCCAGATCTGGCCGCAACAGCCTGGAGCTGCTGCATCATCAGGCTGAAGGCCCACTACTAGCATATAGTTACACCATCTAAACCTAGCTACTCCAGCGTCTCCTCCTGCCCAACTCCAGCCGGCTATTCCGGCGGACCGGCCTGCAAAAAACAGATGTACTTTTGTTGATTTTAATTTTCAACTGATTGTATTGTGTTGATTTGTGGCAGCACTAGCTGGTGCATTTTAGGGGTGTTACAGACTTTTTATTAGACAACTCAGAGGACAAGCTAGAACAGTAAAAACTAAAATTGAAACTGGACTGGAGTTTCTAGCGATCTTATATTCTTATTTTCACTGCTGTTTCTACGAGTAGCTTTCTATGGGCAGCTCAAGCCATAGCAGTTTCTACACGAGGCGAAGCCGGAAAAAACTGAGGCTTGCTGTCCCCACTCCCCAATCTGCGCGCGCAAGGCCAGCCAACGTTAAGAGCGCGCGTATCGTAGGGATCCACGGCAATTCTGGTCGCATCTAGATCTTGGCCGGTTATGGATCAGAAAGAGTTGATTAAATAAAAACAGAGTTTGGCACGGCGCCGCGGCAGATATCTCGAGGCAGGGGACCCTACGCAATGCAGGGACTCGCACACAGGCGCAGCACTTGCATCCATCCATCCATCCGGTGCGTGCGTGTCAGGCCTGCCGTCGCGGGCCCGCGAGGTGCAGCGACCAAGTTAAAGAAATACAATATAGTATTATAAGAGATAAAATAGTACTCCCTCCGACCTAAATTAATTCATTGACTCAAGTTTATTTAGATTCGGATGTATCTAGCACTAAAACATATCTAGATGCATCCGAATTTAGAAAATCTGAGTCAACTAATTTAGGTCGGAGGGAGTATATCAGATGAGGTAGAGGTAGAGAATGTAAACGCGTTGTAAATTAAGAGTCGGCCCTAGCACGTGTTCTTAGACATTTTGTGAGAGTGAAATATAAGCTACTCCCTCCGTTTCAAAATAAGTGACTTCAGTTTATCTAGATTCGTATATATCTATATACAGCCGAACCCACGTCACTTATTTTAGAACGGATACAGTATATATTAATTAAGTACAAGACTTTTATAGTTAACTATTATATTGGCCATAGAGCTAGCTATAACTGGCTATAGATGAAGTGTCATTTTCTTTTCTTACGGTCAACAACTTGCTCTTAAACTGCACCGCACGCACTAGCCTCTGTGACTGTACAGTTCTCTTGTCCTGATGCTGTCTGCCTGTAAACTAAACGCCCAGAAATCATACAGCTTGCAGGAGCGTAGTATTACACGCGATCGATATTTCTGCTCTGCTGCTCAAGGCTCAGCGAACAGAGGCAGAGAGGAGGACCAGTTCCAGATGGTCGGTCAGGGAAGCCAAAGTTTTCAACGGCTGTATCATGGTTCATGGGACTTGGAGTTGTCAGACATAGACGTCACTTGTTTTACCATATTCATTTTCGGTCCGTGCGTTGGCTACTACTCCTAGTTGCGTATATTTTATTTCTTGACCCATAAACCCGTATTTTTTTGTCAAATCTAACTAAACTGAAGAACTTCAACCAAATCTGACATCTAAGAAAAACTAATTCGAAATCTAACTCTTGGGATCGGCGTTATTTAAAACGGCGTCAAAATTGTGCAGATCAGAGCCAATAAAGAGCAGCTAGGAGCTAGGCAAAAGGGCCGCCGCCGGATCAGATTTGGTTGAAGTTTCGTGCAAAGATCAGATTTGGCAAAAAATACGATAAACCCGGTACGTACCTGAGGAGAGACGAACGCGATCCCACGGCGGCTCCAGGTTCCGTTCCCCCTCGCCGGTGATATCGTTGGCAACTTAGTGTATCGGAGACATGGCAGACCACCGTTTCTCGGCTTTTTTTAAATAATACACTTTATTTAATGATTTTGATATGTATAACACGATTTTAAAAATTTACAAAAGTAGCACATGGCCGACTTCGCCCTAGCCGAGTGGACTAATTTGGCCTGGGTCTGACCGAGTGGGCCGTCGGCTGACAACCCAACATGTAGTATGTCAGGCCCTGGCCGAATGCTCCATTCGGTCAGGCCCTGGCTGAATAGACCATTCGGTCAGGCTCAAGCCGAATGCGCAGGAGAGAGAGGAAGAAGCTGGCCACAGGAGGAAAAGAAGACGTCGACCTGGTGACTTCCATTCGGCCTCCTCCTGACCGAATGTGCATTCGGCCTGGGCCTGATCGAATGGAGCATGCAGTCGGTCTCGGCCTGATCGAATGGGTATTCGGCCTGGACCTGACCAAATGAGCATGCAGTCGGTCTCGGCCTGACCGAATAGGCATTCGGCCTCGGCCTGACCAAATGGAGCATACGGCCCCGTAATCCCACACATCCACATGCAGTCGGTTTGCTCTGGCCGAATGGAGCTGAATCGGCTTGGCCTACACTGATTGGCCTATTCGGCCAGGCCGAAGCCGACTATGTGCTAGTTTTATAAATTTTCAAAATCGTACAATATATATCAAAATCATTAAGTAAAGTGTATTATTTTAAAAAAATGTAGTCTCTCGCTATCAGAAGGTTTTCATTCTTTTATTAGACTGTTTTTTTTATGTTTTTTTTCGAAAATGGACGTTTTATTGCTTATTAAAATAACGATTACACTCGGCCTCTGCATAGCTAGGATGCACACAGCCGATCAACAACAAAAGTAAACAAAAAGAAACTAGGTCAATATTACAACAAGCACTATTTTAATAAAATGCCTAGAACTATGGAGGATCGATCCGCAAATTACACGGTCATCCATGTCGAGAGGTAATATCCCTCGCCGTATCCTCCAATCGCGTATACCCATCCGCAAACAAGTTTCAAAACTCCACTCGTTGTAGAGTAGTCCATAAGCGGAGACTAGTCGTGACTCGGTAAATAACCTGCAAGTTAGAAGACAGTTTGTTATTAAAGATCTTTTCATTTCTATATAGTCATAGCGACCAAATATTGGCAAGCGCTTCCACCCTAAATAAAGTATTGTATTTATCATCAATCTCATACAGATAGTTACCAAATACATTGGCAACTGAATACGGAGGAGATAAACTGACTACTTAGATAATTAACCATATAGAGCGAGCCAATTTATGATGGAAGAATAAATGACGAATTGTCTCATCATGGTGACAAAAACGTATTGTGTACTTTCATGCCAATTCCTCTTTACAAGATATTTTTTGTAAGAATAACACCCTACGAAGGTACCATGTAAATATCTTTGTCTTTAGAGGTATCTTCATCTTCCAAATTTTACTATTATCATCGATTGAAATATCAGGTTGTATCAAACCTCTATATATTGAGTCAACAAAAAAATTACGATTTACTAACATTTCCATTTAAACTCGTCTACACTATCCGACAACTGTATCATGGATAAACGTAGTAAAAATTTATTCCAAGATAGCAATTGAGGACCGATGAGATTTCTTCTTAAAGCCACATTCGGAGGATTAGATTTTATTAATGTGGAAAGTGTATCCCCTTTGTGCCTACAATCGAATATAAAGCTAGATATTGTTCGCGAAGAGTAGTGTGGCCGAGCTACTTATCTTCCTAGAATCTAAATTGTGATCCATGCTTGATATTGAAAACTCCAAATCAAAAGAAATTCTTTTTGGACACCATTAGTCCAGCCCAAAAGTGTAAATCACTGGGTTTCCAAACCACTTGAGATACAACTTTGAAGTCAACATATTTTCTCCATATAATGGTTTGCTAAACACCATCTTCTGTAAGTAGCTTGAAAAGCCATTTACTAGAAGCGCAGTATTTTTGACTTGCAAACCATAAGTGCCAAGTTTGCTATATTCTTTCAGTCAGCAAACCACACTCCATCTGGCTAGCTGCTATTTATTTTTCTCACTGTCTCCCTGCCAAAAGAATCTTGAGCAGAAATAATCCACTTTATTCAAGACACCTTTAGGTAATTGGAAAAACGAGATCATACACAGTACCATGTTAGTGAGTACTAAATTTATGAGTACAAGTCTTCTCCTAATAGGTAATAATTTGTCTTTCCAACTATTGAGACGTTTTTGAAGTTTTTCCTCCACGAGTTTCCATTCAGCATTCCTGAGACACCAATAGTGAGATGATGGCTACATCCTGAAATCACAATAAGGGCTTTCTGGTCCTATCTTTGCTCTGGTGACGTGTCTAGCACCGGTGGAGGAGCGTGGAGTCGTGTGTCTGATGGATCTCATGGGATCTAGTCAATTTCCATACTCATTTGTGTAGTTTTAGGTCAGTCCCTATTTACGATTGTCATCATTAACAATGGTTGTTGTTCTGATATGTTGGTCCTTTGACGTCTTAGCACGACGATTTTTCGCCTGTCTACCACAAAAAACTCTATTACGACAAGATTGCCCAGCTCTCTAGTGATGGAGGGGTGTAAGTACACGAATGTCACCTAGAGGGGGTGAATAGTCCTTTAAAAAATATAGTCCAGGCTCTAATAAATGCGGAATAAAATTATTGTTTAATTTATCAAGCATAAAACCTAAATTCACTAGATTCAACTAAGTGCACCAACATCTTATGTTAAGCAAGATAAGCAACAAGATAAGCAACAAGATAATAACAAGATATATTACTTCAAGCATGAAGGCTATCATAATGTAAAGTGCATAAGTAAAAATCTCGGGTATAAAAATAAAAGAGACATGCAGATACAATGATTTTATCCCCAAATTCACTTTAAAAGAAGTTACATCTCTATTGGAGAGGTGCGGCGATGTAATGTTCTCCGAACGCCACATAGGGCTCACCTTGAGGTGTGATGGCTTGATGCACACCCAACGCCACTCAAGACCTCAACCCATGCAGAGGCACACCACTCACCGACAAAGCCTTGCCTTATTCTCCCATATGTGCACCACAAAGACAGGTACACAATCCACTATGGAACACTTGAGGCTGTCAATCTTGGGGTAATCTCCACAACTCAACTGGAGGTTCCTAAGATAATTTCACAAAATGCCACAAACTTGAGGTAATCTTGACAAATAAATTTGAGGCCCCAAGAAACACCACCAAGGCCACAACCATCTAGGTTTCCAAACCCAAGAATAAAAATCTTTCTTGATTTCACCAACCAAATCCTTCGTAAAGAACTTAAACCGGTGCACCTAATGAAAGGCAAGTCTTTCACTCTTAAATTCCACCAAAGCTACGGAAGTTATTGGGTAAATAAGAGAGGAAAAACACAAGAAGAACTCCGCAAAACAATCCAAAATCTAATCTAATAGGTTCCTCTCAAAAAGAGGATATTTGATTTGTAGGATTGTAGATCTAGGTCTCCTCTTCCAATACCCTCAAAAAGATTCAAGAAAATTGGAGGTATAGAGAGTATGCAAGCTCCAAAAGGCCACCCTATGGGCAAGAACGAGCTCAAGGGTTGGGAAATCATTTAGGAAGAAGGTCCCCTTAAATAGGGCAAGAGAAATCTGCTTGTTTGGGTCAGATTCACGCATTATCGATACTACCAATAAACAAAAATATGAGTTACTGCAAGGAAACATGTTTTTAGCACTAGTAGATCAGAAGTTATCCAGTACTACCGCCCATGAAAAAACACTAGACAACATGTATGATAAGTTCAATAACTTTTGCATCCGTATTTTGATTTTGATGATCTTGAACTCGTTTATAAAAGGAAAACATAATCTACAAGATTATGTAAAGAAAAATCATATTTCAACATGGTAGGACAAAACCAAATGGAGAAAGGTATGACCTCTCTAAAAATGATGAACCGGTAAAACCTCCAAAAAATGCAATAAGTTGAGCTTGAAAACTCCGATTAGGATGAAACCAATTTTGTTGGAAAGATAAATATAATTAGTATCCAAAAAATATCAAGTAGATAGATTGGTGGAACCTCCATCATAGAAGAACCGATAAATACTTCAACATAAAATACACAACAAGGTTTTCGTACGGGATGCGTTTTTCATGAACGAGAGCTTGTCATGAGCATGGACAAGATCCAAATAACAACCAAGAAAGATGATGCCAAGTATGCAATGGTTTGAGCTCTCTCTCCGAAATATATGATCGAGTTACTCACTCGTGATCCCCTCTTGATAGTATCACTATCTATCCTAAATCCTGTTGCCCAACTAACAATATGAGACCAGTAAAAAATAAAACCTAACAAGATTATACTTTTGTCTTGTACATTACACTTGAGCTTGATGAAGGTGATCTTGTCCCTCTCAAGATGGAACACCTTTCTTGATTGCTCTTGCGCATGATAGCTTGATGAAGACTTGTGAATGGATCCCTCATGCTCCCACGAGAGAGTATCTTCATTGGGTATGTCTTCACTTATCCATGATCACCGAGGATGGCAAGCTTCAAACATATGATATTCTCGAGATGTCTTATCTTGAACTTGCACTTCATATATTCTTTGTGTGTTGATCCATATTGAATCAACTCTTTGCAATTCATCTTGATCAACCTTAAATTATCTTCTTTCGTAAACATGATGTCTTGAAGTAATGCAAGAAAGCTCACTATATCTTCTTATTCCATACATGCTTCCAATAGGATCAAATCTCAAATGACCATTGAATATTTCCTTGGTCATTGCTTATTCTTCTTTGTTTCTTCATCCTTCAACATTGGTCCATTGATATTGTCATTAATTACCAAAACCACAAAAGGGGGCACATATGCACTTTCAATCTCCCCCATTTTGCTAATTGTTGACAACCCCTTTGAGAGGGTTTGTATAAGGAATTTAACAAATAAAAACGGTTGTGCCAACATCAACTACCACACAAGTATGTGATGTTGGTACAATCACAATATATATATAAAACACCCCCACAATCTATGCACGGGTGGTGAACTTGAATTTCATTGTATATATTACCAATCATTACTAATGGTTGAGTTTCCTCTGTATAATCAACATGCAAAGCATCAACAAAGATGCAATAGCGTGAAAGGAAAATGCTTAAGGAAAAACTCAAAGCATAAACTAACTTTCCTTAAACCCTCCAAAGCTTCTCCCCTATTAGCGTCGATTGCCAAAATGGGTGAAAAGTTATAAAATACCAATATAGTGAGAATTCCTCCAAAGGTGTGTAGTTGATGCCAATTTCTTATGATTGGAAATATTTGCACATATACAATGATGAATACTAGGAGGAAGTAAAATTATATTGAAGACCCAAAGATTGCAAAATAAATAAAAACAGAAGAAGCATTAACAAATGAAGCAAGCAATCAAAAGAATCCGAAAGAACCTATTGAATACAACAACTTATTATGATAAAAGAAAATCAGTGTTTAAATGAAATAGGGAAGCTGCCCTAGATTTGAGAACAAATTAGAATAACTAGTTGAATGCCCGTGCATTGCTATGGTTATATTTTTTAAGTGTAAAACATATAATGCAACACAGAAATTAGGTGGTTAACATTTTTGAGAGTTCTTAATATAACTCCATGCATTAGAAGGTATATCTCTTCTCCCTTTAATTGAACATAGGAAATGGGAATCAATCACCTTTTGGATCCAAGGAAAATGAGCACTAACAATGATATCTCACAGGAAAAGTGATGCGGTTTTCTCTATAGTCTATGGTACAACATGATCGCAGGTAAAGCTTTTATCCTACCAACACTTACAAAACTGCCCTATAAAGGCATGTTGTAATCACTCTCATACACTGTAGTCTTGCAGTAAACTATGGCGGAAAGCCAAAAAAGTAAGCCAAGTCGAGTTTAACAAACTTATCAACCTCAGTTCTCGTCATCCACATCCATATGATTGAGAACAGGCTCTTCAGTACCTCGTAGTTCATGAATGCTATTCCACCCCTTGGAACAACCTTCAGGTACTCGGGGACTATGCCTCGGTAGAAGCCAAACGTTCCAGCTATACTTGATTTGTCAATAGGTGCTGCACCAGCAACCCCATAGAGTTGCACCCGTCGTTTTACAAGATCAAGAGGAAACTTGGCTGCAATGTTGAATGAAGCATTGATCATTTGAGACAAATTTGGTGATGATTCAATACAAGTTTGAGTCGTGTAAGATGATTAATGTAATTAAGTGTTTGAGTAATGTAAGATTTTAGTCATTGACCACTTACCCGTTGATGCCGCAATACCAGATAGTCTTCCATAAAACAAGCTCACAACAGCATTGGAATCATTCAGCCTGAGGGCCATCAGATGGAATCAAACCACGAAGAAATGGAGAACAAAGGGGTCTGATAATATCCAACATGGCTAAAAATGATGTTCACCTTTGCATTTGCCAACAAGACCTCAGGAATTCATATACATAAAAGTTGATTGCTATACCAGGTCCAACTCCTTGTAACTCGTAAAAGTAACTAGCAACCCAACTTAAAAAAAAATCTTAGTAGAAGTGTACGGCTTACCAATAACATGGCCCCAAGACCTTTATACAATCCTTTTCCATTCTCTTCTTTAGAAATTGTAGGCAATGTGTGAAAGATACATGTTTTAGCTTGAGACGGTCAAACTACACATTAAAAATCTACAAAGGGAGTAACTGGATACCAAATGTGTAGAGTATTCCAAATGAACAACTGTTTCATTAGTGTCAACCAAGGATACACGATTTCTATGTGACAACCAGCTAGCTAATGAGTATAAGGAATGAAATTGAGTACAAGTCTGTAGGTACTCCTATAACAAAAATGTGAATCTATTATGGTACTATCAGCATCCAATTGCTTTCAAATTTTCAATAGCTGAATACCCGTGCGTTGCTATAGGACCACCAAATTATGCAACAAACAGTAAATATATGGCAACATGCTCCTGACTTGGAAAGCAACTTGCTTAAGCACACGCCATTGGTTCATATATCCTTACACAGTTAATTGAGACATGTTTTCTCTCACATTAGTCTGAATATATGGGTTGCTATGTTTTCTATTTTTTTCATGGAAATACTGAAAAACTGAACAAACCTACAGAATATGAAACAAGTTAAAACACTACCTATCTATCGCGGCAGAATATATCTTTCAGGAGGTGTGCTCAGCTATACACCTGCCCATCAACTTCATCCATACCCTTCAACATAGCCATGGGCAGTACGAGGGATACATGGGAGGCACAAAGTCTCTGCATGCTTGCTTCCGATTAAATCATAGGAAGAGGCACAAAGTCAATGGCTAGCTCATTTGTCTCTCGCAAGGTATATGTACAACAGGCGTGAATTGGTCGTAGTTACCTCATTGTGACACTATTTTCTTCGAGCTTTTCAAAAGATATACTGTTATTATTTGTCTTCTATTTGACTATGGCATAAAGTAAGTTTTAGAGTTTGTTCACACGCAAAGGATGACTTGAGACTTACAATTCTATTGATCGGTTTATCCCATGTGTTTTTAGCTCCCAATTTCTCAGTCAACTAAATTTCAAGGTACGCATAATCCAACAACATTAACATGTGGATTCCTCTTCAGTCAAATCATCCCTTAATTACCGTGACGAGAGCAACCCAGAATCATGCAAAATCCAACAAATACACCTAATCAACAAATTAGCCCAGAATCTCCTCTGGTGCTTCGTGTTCCTTGGTAATCCCATCACCAACCAACAAATTAGTCCAAGAGGGCAACCTTTTCCCCTCCCATCTGAGCTCCCCAATCCATACGAACATCAACATGTAATGGCAAAAGGGGGGATGGAAAACCTACCTACCTAGAAGAGGATGGTGAGGAGCGAGAGGGGCGTGGTGCAGGTCCTGCTGACGACGCCGGCGAGCCCTCCAGTGGAAAAGTGCAGTGTCGTGCCGATGTTCTCCGGGCGGCACGCCACCACATGCGGCCCTGCCTCCATCCATGACCGCGCCGTGCACCCGCGCTTCCGTCTGCATCGGCGGCCGGCAGAGGTATGAAGGGATTGTGGCTAGGGTTGGGTCATGGGGCTGGATGGTGTGGTGGTGGATGATTCATGCGTGCGTGTGTGCTCGGAGTTCGGAGCAACGACGGGGGCGCGTAGGCAGGGTGTGCGTAGGATGCTCCGCCCGACGTCGTTCGCCTCCATGTGCCGCCCTGGGCCCTGGCCCTTCCTGCTATCCCCCGTCGCCTCGACCACCCCGGGCGAGCCCCTCCGTTTTCTCGTCGTGCACTTCACGGGCGGAGGGATCAGAGGACTTAACTTGGCGGTGGCACGTGTTGTAATATGGCCAAACAGTCAGGTGCAAATCCGTCAAAACACAGCAGACGGGAAATTTTGCAATGCGACGAATGACGTCAATCTTTTTAATAGTATAGATTACGTTTGAATACAAAATGCACAAATATGGAATCCTCGCTCCCTCATAACTATTTAAGACACAAAATACATGCAAGAAAGCAAATAATCTTTATTAAATTAATTATGAAAGCTCTCAAAGGATTATGCACCAATTATAATAACTGCATTTGCGAACAATGTGCACAAGCATGGAATCCTCACTCCCGCAAACTCATTTTACAACACAAGGCATGAGAGATCAAATATGAGTGACCTAACATGCAAACGAATGAGACAACCACTCACTAACAAATTAGTTTGAGAGCCACCAAAAAATCAAATGACATAAAAGGTGGTCTCCAAGAAATTGGAATATCAACTAAATGAGTAACTAATCTCATGTGTATAAGTTTTTAGGTGGAAGACAATCATGAAGATATATAACCACAGAGAAACATGTACACATATAATAGCTACTAAAGAAGAGAAGAACATATCCAAAAGAAGTCATACAATATACTAATAAGATTTTTACTTGAAGGCATGGTCAAAGGCTCAATTTTATCTTATTGCATATTAATGAGCTTCAAACACAACCACACAAAATACATCACAATCAACAAAGGAAACATGGATAGTTGGAATGCATTGAGAAAGGCAACAAGTATCACAAAGAAAATTCAACTTTGAAAAGTCATCAATATTGCACACGAGAACATTTGATAAAAAAATAGGCAATAAAAGTGCTAGATTGATATATTTGGGATTTGTGAATCATGAGCATGATTTTGTATAGTTCCCATTATGTGCACTCATCTCAATTTTCTTAGATTTGCAATAAAGAGTTTTGTTTAAGACCAAAACAAGGACCACAATAATTTAAAATACAAAAGTTCATGCCAAGATGAAACTTATAAGAGGTTAAAAGCAAGATATGTGTGCATGAAAAATAAGAGATACTTTTTATCAAGAAATCATTGTGTCAGGGGGTTTCAATTTCCAAAAAAATAGATTTGTAGGTATAAGGGTTTGTTATCACGGTTCGATGGGCTAACAACCTAAAGGTATGCAAGATTTATACAGGTTCGGGCCCTAGGTGATGATCCGATAAATACCCTACTTCCTATGTCATCTATATTTGTATATGGAGTGTGTGAGGTGCTCAAATATTAAAAGGGGGTGTTCCGACTAGCAACCTGCTAGGCCGAGAACTATAGTGGATGACGGTTAGGGAGTTTACTCGGCGGATGATGCCTCTACCTGGCGATGCACTATCCCCGACGTAGATATCTTAGGCAGCTTTTTTTGTGGTGTCAGCGCAAACGTGCCGATTAGGCGTGTGCTTCAGTATCTGTAAGCCCTAGGTCCCGACATTCATGTTGTAGTGTTATCCATGATCATTGAGGATGGCAAGCTTCAAGCATATGTTCTTATTGATATAGCTCATCTTGAACTTGCACTTCTTATATTCTTTGTGTGTTGATCCATCTTGAATCAACTCTTTGCACTTCATATTGATCAACCATGAATCATTGATGAGTCCAAAATTGAAGCATATGTACCTTTTCTTTTTGCATAAGTAGAGTAGGGTTTTTGGTATTTTACTGCATTTGTGCACACCTTTTGTCCTTGTTTCAACATTATCCTGAATTACTAAGTCTCTTATGAAAATATCAATTGGAACTATCATATTATGTTGTAATATGATATTTTTAAGTGATAAGAGTCATTTAATTGATTTATCTTTGCACCTGGGAGATTTTCACACGCATTGGAGGACACATGGGTCTTAACGACCACTAGTAAGGGCAGGGACCGCCCGTGTGAGTAGTTTCCTTCGTTCTTAGGGAGATGGAGAAACCCTAGCAATATTATGAAATCAAATAAAGATGATCTATTACTTGTGCCCATGATCTATTGATCTATGATGTGTGTTTGATCTCTCTCTCTATCTCTTTAGATGGTATGTGTAGTCGGCCACATATCATTTGCCTTCGGGTCTAAGGAAAAGATTTAAATCCTTTGGACATGTTTGAAAGTGTGCCTAGAGCTATTGTGACTAGAAGCACCGGCTAGCAACCTGGACGACCGAAGGAGGAATAAAGATAGATTCACTAAGCTAATTATGATATCCACATGGAGACCCTTAATTAAGGTGGTCTGTATGGGTGACCACTCTGAGACATCACGGTGGTTATTTATAGATGACCTCATTCTTGGATCAACAAAGTGACTGCCTATGAGCCTTGTAGTGAACATCTTATTATGCAGCTCTCTCCACACATGTCATGACATAAGAAATGTCTTATCCTAATTATGATTAATTACAACATGCTAGTGGTGTATCCTACATCCTCGAGAACGCTTTAGCCTTATTGAGTTCAACCACCTTTCTAAACGCTTTTGTTACTTGTTTTCTTTTACTTGTTTTAATTACTTTTCTGTATTCAACCAAAAACCTTTCAAACACCCTTTACTTGAAATCAAAGGCGGCTTACAAGTATCCTTTGGTAGAAAGTGATGAGGGGCATAAAGACCTTAACCAAATAGCTCTTTGTGGGTTCGATACTCTTATTTTGAAACTAGCTACAATCGATCTGTGCACTTGTAGTCATCAAGCTATTTTCTGGCACCGTTTCTAGGGATATAAGCACTTTTGGTCTTTGTTCTTTGTTGCTTGTTCTACTAATTATTTTACTAGTTTCAGGTAAGCACCATGACTACACTCGGACTGATGAATCGGCTCAATGTAGTTAAATACCTCGGGAAGTTCAATAGAGGACTTGTCAAAGAATTCCCGAGCGGGAGCGCACTAGAATACGAGGTTAACCCTCACTTTATTACTATTATTAAAGAGAAAACTTTTGCAGGAGATGATCCAGATGAGGATACTTACAATCATTTAATGCATTTTACCGAGTTATGTTGGATATTTAAATTGAGAGGTTGATCTGTTGATGAATTGGAACTTAAATTGTTTAGCCAATCTCTAACCAACACTGCTTTAGCTTGGTATAGAATTTGCCCTGCAGAGAAAATTGATACCTGGGAAAAACTCAAAGTGTTGGAAATATGCCCTAGAGACAAATAGTAGTAAGGACTATTATCATATTTCATATAGTTTATGATTAAGTTTTATATCATGCTATAACTGTATTGAGTGGAAACATCAATACACGTGTGATATACAAACAAACCAGGGGTTCCTAGTGAAACTCTAGTCACTGGTTCATTGGTCAACAGATGATCATGTTTCCTGATCATGTGGCATTTATGCCAGTTGGAAATGAGGTCATCTCATTCTAAGAATGAGATGATGAACCAATACCCAACCTAAACATCGTGATTCGATCATGTCACGAAGTTCAAGTTACGATGATTAGAAATGGATCCTCGTAGACTATTCCTTAGACCGTGAGGCTATATCAATCACTGTCTCCCAAGAGTGCTTAGATAGCATCAAACGCCATCTGGTAAAATGGTGGTTATAAAGGTGTGTTCAGGTATTCGGAGGAAACCGTAGAGGCAATATATGTCAAAAGCGGGATTTGTCCGTCCATATGACGGGAAGATACTCAAGGGCCCACTCGGAGAAGTTATATCCAATAGCTGCACAGCGTGTGATTAGATCACGGGGATATCACCTATCGGAACGAGTCAAATAGCATTGTTCAGTAACGAGATTGAACTCGACATGAAGATGTAATTGATCAGGTCTCGGGCAATGCAAGTATCAAATTACAAAGGGAATAAGACACGACTGTCCCGGTTCAAACGACGAAAGATCTTCGTGGAACGCACAGGGGTCACATGGCCATCCAGGTCCCTCTATTGATCATTGGTGCGGGAGTGTCCCGACCATGTCTGGAGTGTTCCCGAACCATAGGGTATCACGCTTAAGGGCTTGATGATGCTTAGAGAGTGTTTATAGGATCAGTAGAATCACCGAAGAAAAGAAGGGAGAAAACCGGAAGGGTTTCGGTAAGTCCGGAGGATGTCCGGAGTAGAGGTGGAAGGTGTTCCATGGCCACGGAGATTAGATAATGTGTGA
Source organism: Avena eriantha (assembly GCA_910589775.1). Lineage (NCBI taxonomy): Eukaryota > Viridiplantae > Streptophyta > Magnoliopsida > Poales > Poaceae > Avena > Avena eriantha. Next base: position 487,509,505 of record OU342743.1, on the reverse strand, counting down.
ATAAATGTTAAATATTGATTTAATCATTTATTCATAATTATTTAATAAAGAGAAAATCAATTAAAAAGGTCAAAGGCTTAATGGGCCAATTCCGGAGGGAGAGGGCCCATTAGGGAAAATGAGAAGGGGAGAAGGGGAAAGGGGGAGGCCGGCTGGGCCTAGCCCCCCGCGCGGGGCCCACTAGGTGGCCGGCGGCCACCTCCTCCCCCCTCCTCTCCTTTAGTCCCACCCCGGGACTTGAGGGGAGGTAGTACCTCCCCCCTATATAAGGTGGGGTATTTTGCCTAGAAAATACACCCAATAATCAATAAAGGTCTCCCCACTTTTGGGAGGACCTCTAATTGATATTTTCTCTCTTCCCCTCTCTCTCTCGTGACCGTGGTCCCAAGTCTGGACTGCGCGAGCGAGAGACATCTTCACCGCAGAGCACCGTCGCACTGCGGGATTTGGATCCGGGAGCTCTACTTCCGCAACTGCTGCTGGATCGGGGAAGCGGGAGTCATCGTCAGGCACCGGACGTGTGTAACTCCCACGAGGTGTCACACTTGAGGCACTCAAGTCGTTGGAGCCAGAAGGAGCGCAAGGACTTCATCACGACCTTGAGGTCGGATTCGGCTTGTCTACATCAACCACGCTCTCCTGAGCGTTGACAACGCTTTTCGGTCTTCGAGGGTAAGTTCGCGAAAAGCGCCTCCCATTACTGTATTACTAATAGATAGGTTCTGGCAGCTTCAAGGGTTCAGGGGCGTAGGGTAAAATTTTATTGTTTTCATGCGCGGAACCCCTACACAAAGGAGAATTCATATTTCGATTCTTTCCCAAGGTTAAGACAGTTGAGGTAAGAAGGGCGGTCACGAACTTCAAAAACCGTCCAGGTGAAGGCTTGGTAAGGGCTTTCAAAAGGTATAAGTACATACTTAATAAATGTCCTCACCATGATTAACCTAAATGGTATGATTTACATATTTGCTATGAGGGACTTAATCAAGAAATTAAACATGAGCTAGACACAAATTTCGGAGGCTCTTTTATGGAGCTAGCTATAACTAAAGCTTGGGAAATCCTAGAATGTATTCATTGCAATAGAGAAACTTGAGGATTTGATTTAGGCGGCGAAGGAGGTATAGAAATTTAATATGATTGTCTCAATGCTTATAAGGAATCTGGTAAGGTAAGAAAAACTGCTAATGAACTTCAACTTGATAATGACATTATTTTTCAAATCTTTCAGTCTTTTACAGAACACATTGAAGCTCCTAAAAAAGATTGGCTTCAATATATTCCCCTACCTGAGCTATTTGAAGATGTTGATTCAATAATTGCAGCTCATATAGAGCCATTAAGAGGGATACCCCCATATGTTGAACCCCTTCCTTTTCCAAGGACCACGAGAAAACATATGATGGCCCAGCTGCTCAAACATCAATGTGAAGAAGAAAGAATGTTCCTCAATATGCTAGAAGATGAGGCACAAGCAAGCAAAACTAACGAAGTAAGTATGAAGGAGACCGGGGAACCAACGAAAGAAGATATCCTAACCATGTTTGCACATTGCAACATGATAGAGCTAGTCTAACATACCACCTCTATGTGTAATAAATAAACAACATGTTTGTGTGCATTTCATACATGTATTACATTTGCACTCGGTTCTAATCAAGAGACAAAATAAAACCCTAATTTCCCCCCCTTTGATATACCTTCAAATGTCTTTGGTATTTAAAAAAATCCAAAACAAATGGAGCCCAAATTGTCTACAAAGGCTCTAAAATATTTTTATAGTTTTATAAAAGCCTCTGGTATTTTTGAAATGGCACAAAACAGTTTGAAATAAAATTCAAAATATAAAATAGGGAAAAGTAAATGGAAAAATAGTTTTTAGAGAAAAAAATAAGAAAAACCAGCCTGGCTTCTCTCTCTTCCCCCTATGCCTTTCTGCAGCCTAGCAGCAGCCCTAGCCAGCCCACCCGGAGCCCAGGTCAGCCCAGCTGTGGCCTGGTACCACTTCGTCCCTCTATCTCCCCTTCGTCTCCATCGTCAACGATGCAGAGCAACTGCGTGGCACCGCCAACGTCGTCCGCCACGGCAGGATGCTCGCCCGCGCCATGATTCGTGCTACCGCCTCCCCGAGCATCTACAAGACCCCCAAACACTGCCAGGACAAACCCTAGTTCTTCTTTTCCCCTTTCTCCTCACCACGCCAGAACCCTAGCTCCCAGGAGCTCTGCTGCCTCGCTGCCTCCGGCCTCCCCTCGCGCTGCTGAGATGCCTAGGAGAAGCCCCTCGTCATTCTCGTGAAGCCACGCAAGCCTAGACGCTTCCCTCTGGCCGGAATCGAGCTCGGCGATGTCGTCTTCCTGAAGTGCGGCCGTCGTTGATTCTCCTCCACCCGACCTTCCATGTCCCCTCCACCACCTTTGTCGTGCTCGCGGTGAGCGTGCGGTGCTCAGGCACATCCTCCCTTTCTCCCTCTCGCTCTCATTCGTCCCTGCGTAGACCAGCGTTCACCGCCGCCACAGAAGCTCGTCACCGGCGTGGCTCCGGTGACCTATCGAGCGGCGCAGCCACCAATTGGTTCAGCGCGTAGGCCCGCATCTAGCGCCCTTGCTCTCGCTGCCCGACGCGCAAAGGATCGGGAGATCCTTGATCAGTAGAGGAGGTCCTCCATTGATGACATCAGGGTGACGTCATCATGAGGTCATAAAGGGTTTTCTTTTTATTAAATATTTTTGTAATTGTTTTATTAAATAAAAATGCTTATAGGTGGGCCCTGTCTGTCAAGGTTTTATTCATTTTGGAATTAATTTCTAAAATTAATAAAAGTTTGACATGTGGGGCTAGCTAGAAAATAATTTTAATAACTCCAAAAATGTTTATTTATTTTAAAATGATTTAAAAATGGATTAAAATTGGGAAAAATCATAACTAATTCATTTTAAATCTGAAAAATGTGTACAATATATCAAAATGTTCAGAAAAATGAGCTCTACCATTTAAATATGTAAGCATTCATATTCATACAACTTTGAACCTTACTTTACATAGAGGAACACCTACACCCCCTAAGCACTATGGGTCCAATGGTTTGTTCACCTAGGGCATTCTGAATCCATTTAAATCGATGTGGCACCTAGGGTTATTCTAATACATGCAATCCATCATATCATCCATATTGTATGAGCATTGCACATGCCATGTGTTGATTGTTTCTTCTTCTTTCCAATGTTGGTTCTTCGCGAATAGGAACCGAGCCTGAACCTGAAGTCAACACCATCGAAGAGCAGTACCGTTTCAACGACGGACAAGGTAAGCATAGCCCCATCATTCTGAACCTATGTTTTCAAAGTATTTCATTCTTGCTATATGCATATGATTCTAATGTGGTCTTTTGTTTAAGATAGAGTATCCTATCTGTTGCATGTTTTCCTTTGTATACCAAGATACCTATCCACCGCTCCTAGCATAACTAGGGTTGAGCTTATGAGCATTGCTAGTGCCATATCTCATTCAAGATTAGTCATGCTTAGTGGTACAAGACCGATCCATCCAGATGATGCATCAGAGATGCGATGAACCTAGTTTGATAGGATGTTGAGGTATGATCGGAGATGGTTAATAAACATGGTAAGGCAGGTATGGGAGGCCACATTGGGTGTGATTTTTTAGTCCCATGCTAGCCACCCATAGGACCTGAGTTCTCGTCTCTTGAACCAAGACGAGCGTACAACCACACGGGGGCCTAGAAACCCCCTCGACTCACTAACTTTCCTAGTAGATTACACGAGTCACAAAGTTCGGGCGTTCCATTCGACATATGCATTCAGTTGTTCTTGAAGGCGGTGTAGGAGGTGCATTCATGCAGGTAGGTAAGCGTGGTCGGGAACAAGAGAGGCACGACATCCGTAATCTTGGTCCCTACACACATCTATAGGGACCGGCTTCGGGACTTGACCCTTTACAGCGGCATCTCCTTAGAGTATGATTCATGGTCTCAGCAAAAGCAAGGTAAAGGTCATGGTCAACCACCCTCTGCCGGCCTTCCAAGGAAGAGGGCTAATAATTTGGCATTAAGAGTCGGTTGGTACGTGTGGGTAAAGTTGTGCACCCCTGCAGGGTAATAATCTTTTCGAAAAGTCGCGTCCACGGTTATGGACGACTTGGGAACGAATTTTGTGATCATAGATAACTATAACCTAATGATAAAACTTGGCAACTAATGAGTGTTCTGGAATTACTTCCTCCGGGTCCTTTGAGTGGGTATTCCAAGTTGAAAGGTTCTTGGATGATGATGAAGGCGATCTTAAAGAGCTAGAGTGTAGTCTTCTTATCCCTTTTGGAAATGATCTGATTAGACGAGCCTCTTCTCTCCCTTGTTTTCAAACAAAGCTGGCTTTCGCAAAGTAACCACAGAAAGCCTCTCTAAACCAAGCATGTAACTTATGTTATTAAGTCTTGCAGAGTACATCATGTACTCAGCCTTGCCTCATTGATGTTTTTTTATAGATGAAGCTACTCCAACTGAAGGTGGTTTCTATGTTGACATCGATGAGTAGTTGGAGTTCCCGAGCAGCAGCCTAGGATCTATGGAAGGGTCAGTTGCTTATGTTCAAGGCCTCTTAGGCCCTTTGCTAAGTTTTTTCTTTAGAACAACTTATTTGCTTCCGTTGCTTGGTGTTTGATGGGTCTCTAACCCCTGGTTTGTAATACTTGTATGTAGCTCTACTAAGAGCATACCTTAATAATGTATGGTTTGTATGTTCTGTAATGTTACCGAATTTTTTCCTGTGCACTTTGATCTTGAGGTTAGGCTTATGTCAGATGAAGATCTGGTATTTGTCTAGCCCTAACCCCAGGTCGTGACAGATTTTGGTATCAGAGCAGGACTGCCCGTAGGAAATCCTTCTTACTGGTCGATGTCGAGTCTAGTACTTGTGAACACTATTTGAAAGTTAAAATTATTTGCAAAACTCTAAATAGTACTCTTTTTACTCCTTATCTAGGGTTGTTCTATTGTTGAGTTATCTTACCTTGTTTGGTTTGAAAGGTTTTCACTTCTTGTCTATCATTTCAAATTACTAGGAACTACGGGGTTGGGTTGTTCCTCTAGTACTCCGTATCCGGTTGCAAAGCTCGGAGTTTCCAAGATATGTCTGTGCATCTGAAGAACTGTTCTCAATCTTGCTAAGGGTGTTTGGAATTCAACTATTTTCTTCTCCTATGATTTGTTGGTATCATATTGCATTCCATTGTTATGGTTTGTATTTATGTTGGTAGCGTATACATTTCGTATGCTTGTTCTACTGCCATGTAGTGTTATGATGTGACCTCAACTCATATGGTTGCCTCTACTATGAACGTTTGATGTGGTTCATGTCATCTTTTGATGTATTTCTCATGGTGATCCACTCTCACGGGTTCTGTTTTCTCCTTAGGATGTCTTCCGATAATCGTGGTTCCGTTGGCCATCGAGGCCACAACAATGCTGGTGAGGAACTTCCGCCACTGCCCACAATGGCTGAGGTTCTCAACAATATTGAGACCAACCATCTGAGGAATGAACGCCTTCTCGAGCGTGTGGCTCAGAACACTGAACATCACCCCAATGACTGTGTCACACTTGGGGATTTCATTCGCTCGTATCCTCCAATCTTCAACCACCCCAAGGAACCTCTTGATGCTGATGATTGGCTTCACACAATTGAATGCAAGTTTAGTGCTCTTCATGTTCATCAAAATGATTGTGTCAACTTCGCCACCTATCAGCTAGAAGGTGAGGCTAGTGTTTGGTGGGATGGGTATCTGAGTATGAAAGCTCAAGGACATGAAGTCACCTAGGAGGAGTTCATTGCAGAATTTCGTGCCTCCTATATTCCTAAGCCCGTCATGGATCTCAAAAGGAGGGAGTTTTGGATCTGACTCAGGGTCGTATGGATATTGAAGCATATGGGTGTGAGTTCACTTGCCTGGCTCGTTATGCACCTAGGGATGTGACCAATGATGAAGATAAGCAAGAGCTATTTCGTGAGGGACTTAGTCCTACAATTAGCTATGATTTGCTGCCTTTCAAGTTCAGAACCTTCTAGTAACTGCATATCTAGGCACTTACCCTGGAGCATTGAAGAAAGGAAATGGAGGTTTCCTAGAAGCGTGAAGAAGGGAACTCTCGTCCGTCTTCCTCTGGCAACAAGAAGCGCCGAGTCTTTGTTCCATACAGTGTTGTGCCTCGGGCTCCTTATGAACCCAAGTCATCTATCAATGCTCCTCGTCAGCCATAGTCAAATACTGGTGGAGGAAGTTATCGCCCTCCTGCTGGTTCCTTCTCTAAAACTACATGTTACTCATGTGGTCAGCCTGGTCACTATTCAAGGGAGTGTCCTCAAAGGGTTGCTAGTCGCAATGATCAACCAGTGAAGAAGTATGATAAAGCTTAGGGTGCTGGACGTGGTTGTCTGACTCATGTGAGTGCTGAAGAAGCTCAGGAAGATCCAAGCGTCATTCTGGGTATGCTTCGTGTTAATTCAATTCTAGCAATACTTTTGTTTGACTCTAGAGCATTGCAAACATTCATATCACAAGAGTTTGTGCAAACACATGATATCACCTTTGAAGCTATGTCTTCACCTCTAGAGATTAGAACTCTTGGGTCTCGTTGGAAGACCATCTGGGTTACTCATAGGGTTGAGATAGATATAGGATACCAGAAGTTTCCCACTTCCCTCAATGCACTTAAGTCAATTGACATTGATGTCATTATGGGCATGGACTGGTTATCCAAGTATCAAGCCTTCATTGATTGTGCACTTAGGACTGTTACCGTGACCTCCCCTACTAGCATAACAATCAAGTATTGGTCTGATGGGTCGAAGTCGCCATCGGCAATTTCTGTTCCATTTTCGGAGTTGTATGACATGGATGCTATGGAAGAGTTACCCCCTCTAGAAGTTCAAGATGTACAGGTAGTCTGTGATTTCCTGGATGTCTTTCCTGAATAATTGCCTGGCATGCCACCTGATCGAAGTGTGGAATTTGTCATCGAGCTGGTTCCTAGAACTGCTCCTATCTCTAAAAGACCTTACCGTATGCCCCCTCATGAGTTGGTGGAGCTAAATAAGAAAATTGAAGAGCTAGAAGGCCTGTGTTATATTCAACCTAGTACCTCCTCTTGGGGTTTTCCTACCATCTTTGTCAAGAAGCGGGATACAAATATTCCAAGATTGGTCATTGATTACCGTCCACTCAATGCAGTGACTATTAAGAATAAGTATCCTCTTCCTTGGATCAATGAACTCTTTGATCAACGAAGTGGTGCTACCTTCTTTTCCAAGATGGATCTAAGGTCGGGGTATCATCAAATTAAGATAAAAAAATAGGATATCCCAAAAATGGCATTCAGAACTCGTTATGGTCTTTATGAGTATACAGTGATGTCCTTCAGGTTAACCAATGCCCCTGCCACCTTTATGAGGCTCATGAACTCTATCTTTATGGAGTATCTGGACAAGCTCGTAGTTGTCTACATAGATGATATTTTAATCTATTCCAAGACTAAAGAAGAGCATGCCGAACATCTATGTTTGGTATTAACTAAACTTTGTGAACACCGTCTCTATGCCAAGTTCTCCAAGTGTGAGTTTTGGTTGCAAGAACTCGTATTTCTTGGACATATGGTCTCAGCCAATGGTGTTGCTTTCATTCTAGATAAGGTTCAAACCATTATTGAATGGAAGTCATCTACCTCAGTTAAGGAAGTCCAAAGTTTTCTTGGAATGGCTGGATACTACCATCAATTCATTGAGAACTTCTCCAAGATTGCCAAGCCTATGAATGATCTTCTCAAGAAAGATAAGAAGTTTGAATGGTCTGAAAAGGAAGAAGAAAGCTTTGAAATTTTGAAAACTAAGCTAACCACTGCTGCTGTGCTCGTCCTCCCGGACACAAGCAAGGACTTTGTCATCTGTTGTGATGCGTCTCTTCAATGGCTCGGTTGTGTGTTGATGCAAGATGGTCATGTGGTAGCCTATGCCTCCTGGCAGCTAAAGCCACATGAGAATAATTATCCAACCCATGATCTCAAGCTAGCTGTTGTTGTTCATTCTCTTAAGCAATGGCGACATTACCTCATCGGTAATCGTTGCGAACTCTACTCGGACCATCAAAGTCTGAAGTATCTTTTCAACCAGCCAGATCTCAATCTCAGGCAAAGACGATGGTTGGAACACATCAAAGATTATGATTTGGGTCTCAACTACCAACCCGGCAAAGCCAATGTCATTGCTGATGCGCTAAGTTGGAAGTCTTATTGCAATACCCTGATGATTTCATAAGCTCAACCTATTCTCTATGAGGAAATCAAGCGTCTTAACCTTGAAGTGGTTCCTCGTGGATTCCTCGCTAACCTGGAAGTAAGATCTACTCTTGAGGATCAAATCAAGGAAACCCAGAAGCAAGATGATGAGATTACCAAGATCAAGGAGCGTGTTGCAAGTGGGGATGCTAAATGTTTCTCCATCAATGATCAAGGTACCCTCTACTTTAGTAACCGGCTAGTGGTGCCAAACAGTAAGAAGATCAAAGAGCTAATCCTTCGAGAAGCTCATGAATCACCTTTGTCCATTAATCCTTGTGGTACCAAGATGTATTGTGACCTTCATCAAAGATTCTGGTGGAGTGGAATGAAACTAGAAAATGCTTGCTTTGTTGCAGAATGCGACATCTGTCATCGTGTGAAGGCTGAACACCAAAGACCTGCTGGACTTCTGCAGCCATTGCGTATCCCTGAGTGGAAATGGGATGAAATTGGTATGGATTTCATTATTGGACTTCCAAAGAACCAAAAGGGACATGATGCAATATGGATAGTAATTGATCGATTATCCAAGGTTGCTGATTTTCTTGCTATCCGAGAAAGTATCACTGCAAGTCAATTGGCAGAGTTATATGTGTCTCGAATAGTGGTTCTCCATGGTGTTCCGAAGAAAATTGTATCTGACCGCGGAAGCTTGTTTAACTCCAAGTTTTGGGCTAGTTTCCAACAAGCTATGGGAACTCATGTTTCCTTCAGCACAACTTATCATCCTAAAACCGGTGGTCAAGCCAAAAGGGTGAATCAAATCCTTGAAGACATGCTTAGAGCGTGTGTTATATCCTTCGGCAAGAACTAGGAGAAATGTCTTCCATTTGATGAGTTCTCCTACAATAATAGTTTCCAATCCAGTTTGGTTATGGCGCCTTTCTAGTTCCTATATGGAAGAACCTGTCGAACACCGCTGAATTGGACAGAAACCGGCAAAAGACAGTTCTTTGGCCCGGATATGATCCAAGAAGCTGAAAATCAAGTCCACATAATCTGAGAACGTCTAAAGGCTGCTCAATCTCGTCAGAAAACCACCTATGACCGTCATCACCTTGAAGTTAACTATGAAGTTGGTGATCAAGTTTATCTTCGGTTCACTCCATTGAAGGGTGTCCATTGCTTCGGTATCAAAGGCAAATGGGCTCCTCGTTACATTGGTCCCTTTCGCATTATCTCCAAGCGAGGTGATCTTCCCTACCAGTTGGAGCTATCGTCCACCTTTCTAGATGTTCATGACGTCATCCATGTGTTGCAACTCAAGGTTGCTTCAAATATCCTATTCATGGTGTGAATCATCAAACCCTGGATCTTCAAGAGGATCGAACCTACCGGGAATACCCAGTTCGTATTCTTGGTGAAACCGAGCGCAAGACTCGTCACCAAACCATCAAGTTCCTGAAAGTTTAGTTGTCTCATCACTCTAAGTGATAAGGAACCTAGGAATGAGAAGATTGTCTTCGATCTGAGTACCCTGACTTCTTTTCTAAAACCTAGGAATCTCGGGACGAGATTCTTGTAACTGGGGTAGAGCTGTAACATACCACCTATATGTGTAATAAATAAAAAACATGTTTGTGAGCATTGCATACATGCATTACATTTTCACTTGGTTCTAATCAAGAGACAAAATAAAACCTTAATTTTCCCTCCTTTGATATACCTTCAAATGTCTTTGGTATTTTAAAAATTTCCAAAACAAATGGAGCCCAAATTGACTATAGAGGCTCTGAAATATTTTTATAGTTTTATAAAAGCCTCTGGTATTTTTGAAATGGCACAAAATAGTTTGAAATGAAATTCAAAATATAAAATAGGGAAAAGTAAATGAAAAACTGTTTTTAGAGAAAAAAATAAGAAAAACCAGCATGGGCTTCTCTCTCTTCCCCCCAGGCCTTTCTGCAGCCCAGCAGCAGCCCGAGCCAGCCCACCCGGGGCCCAAGTCAGCCCAGCTACGGCCTGGTACTGCTTCGGCCCTCTTTTTCCCCTTCATCTCCATCGTCGGCGATGCAGAGCAGCTGCGTGGTGCCGTCGCCATCGTCCGCCGCACCAGGATGTTCGCCCGTGCCGAGAATCGCGCTACCGCCTCCTCGAGCATCTACAAGACCCCCCAACGCTGCTAGGACGAACCCTAGTTCTTCTTTCCCCTTTCCCCTCACCTCGCCGGAACCCTAGCTCCTAGGAGCTCCGGTGCCTCGCTGCCTCCAGCCTCCCCTCGCGCCGCTGAGACGCCTAGGAGAAGCCCCTTGTCGCCCTCGTCGTTCTCATGAAGCCACACAAGCCCGGACGAACCCCTCTAGTCAGAATCGAGCTCACCAACGTGCGGCCGCCGTCGATTCTCCTCCACCCGACCTTCCTCGGCCTCACCACCACCTGTATCGTGCTCGCGGTGAGCCTGCGGTGCTCAGGCACCTCCTCCCTCTCTCCCTCTCGCTCTCAGTTGTCCCTGCGTCGACCACCGTTCCCCGCCGTCGCAGAAGCTCGTCACCGGCGTGGCTCCGGTGACCTATTTTGAGCGGCACGGCTAGCGATTGGTTCAGCGCGTAGGCCCGCATCTAGCATCCCTGCTCTTGCTGCCCCACGTGCAAAGGATCGAGAGATCCTTGATCAGCAGAGGAGGTCCTCCATTGATGACGTCATGGTGATGTCATCATGGGGTCATAAAGGGTTTTCTTTTTATTAAATGTTTTCTGTAATTGTTTTATTAAATAAAAATGCTGACAGGTGGGCCCTGTCTGTCAAGGTTTTTATTCATTTTGGAATTAATTTATGAAATTAATAAAAGTCTGACATGTGGGGCAGATGGAAAATAATTTTAATAACTCCAAAAATGTTTATTTATTTAAAAATGATTTTAAAATGGATTAAAATTAGGAAAAATCATAACTAATTCATTTTAAATCTGAAAAATGTGTAGAATATATCAAAATGTTGAGAAAAATGAGCTCTACCAATTAAAAATGTAAGCATTCATATTCATACAACTTTGAACCTTACTTTACATAGAGGAACACCGACACCCCCTAAGTACTATGGGTCCGATGGTTTGTTCACCTAGGGCCTTCCGAACCCATTTAAATCGATGTGGCACCTAGGGCTATTCCAATACATGAAATACATCATACCATCCATATTGTATGAGCATTGCACATGCCATGTGTTGATTGTTGCTTCTTCTTTCTGGTGTTGGTTCTTCGGGAATAGGAACCGAGCCTGAACCTGAAGTCAACGCCGCCGAAGAGTAGTACCGTTTCAACGACGGACAAGGCAAGCGTAGCCCCATGATGCTGAGCCTATGTTTTCAAAGTATTTCATTCTCTCTATATGCATACGATTCCAATGTGGTCTTTTGTTTAAGATAGAGTATCCTATCTGCTGCATGTTTTCCTTTGTATACCAAGATACCTATCCACCGCTCCTAGCATAACTAGGGTTGAGGTTATGAGCATTGCTAGTGCCATATCTAATTCAAGGTTAGCCATGCTTAGTGGTACAAGACCGATCCATCCAGATGATGCATCGGAGATGCGATGAACCTAGTTTGATAGGATGTTGAGGTATGATCGGAGATGGTTAATAAACATGCTAAGGTAGGTATGGGAGGCCACATTCGTTGTGGTTTTTGTAGTCCCATGCTAGCCACCCATAGGACTTGAGTTCTCACCTCTTGAACCAAGACGAGTGTGCAACCACACTGGGGCCTAGAAACCCCCTCGACTCACTAACTTGCCTAGTAGATTCCATGGGTCACATAGTTCGGGTGTTCCATTCGACATATGCATTCTAGTAGGAAGTGTGGCCGGGAACAAGAGAGGCATGACCTCCGTAATCTTGGTCCCCGCACACATCTCTAGGGACTGGCTTTGGGACTTGACCCTTTACGGCGGCATCTCCTTAGGGCGTGACTCATGGTCTCGGCAAAAGCAAGGTAATGGTCATGGTCAACAACCCTCTGCCAGCCTTCCAAGGAAGAGGGCTAATAATTTGGCATTAAGAGTCGGTTGGTATATGTGGGTAAAGTTGTGCACCCCTGCAGGGTAATAATCTTTTCGAAAAGCCGTGTCCACGGTTATGGACGACTTGGGAATGGATTATGTGATCATAGAGAACTATAACCTAATGATAAAACTTGACAACTAATGAGTGTTCTGGAATTACTTCCTCCGGGTCCTTTGAGGGGGTATTTCAAGTTGAAAGGTTCTCAGATGATGATGAAGGTGATCTTAAAGAGCTAGAGTGTAGTCTTCTTATCCCTTTTGGAAATGATCTGATTAGACGAGCCTCTTCTCTCCCTTGTTTTCAAACAAAGCTAGATTTCACAAAGTAACCACAGAAAGCCTCTCTAAACCAAGCATGTAACTTAGGTTATTAAGTCTTGCGGAGTACATCCTGTACTCAGCCTTGCCTCGTTGATGTTTTTCTACAGATGAAGCTACTCCAAGTGAAGGTGGTTTTGACGTTGACGTCGATAAGTAGTTTGGGGTTCCCGGGAAGCATCCTAGGATCTATGGAAGGGTCATTTGCTTATGTTCAAGGCCTCTTTGTCCCTTTGCTAAGTTTGTTGTTTAGAACAACTTATTTGCTTCCGTTGCTTGGTGTTTGATGGGTCTCTGACCCCTGGCTTGTAATACTTGTATGTAGCTCTACTAAGAGCATACCTTAATAATGTGTGGTTCGTGTGTTCTGTAATGTTACAAAGTTATTCCCTACGTGCTTCGAGCTTGAGGTTAGGCTTATGTCAGATGAAGATCTGGTATATGTCTAGCCATGATCCCAGGTCATGACAGCTAGATACCGAAGCTTCACAGTTTGTTGAAGGAAAAGTAAAAGCTAAAGAAGTTGGTAAACCTATTCTCCCTTGTACTTTTGGTGGATCTTCTTATTATGGCATCTATGATATTGGAACATCTGTTAACATAATCCCCTATAATTTTTATCTGAAAATCCAAAATGAACTATCCCCAGCTGAATTAGAGGATACTAATATGACAATAATGCTTGCAAATAAACATTTAGAGTTCCTATGGGAATAATTAGAGATGTCCCAATCTGTATTGGACCATATAAGTACCCCATTAACTTTGTACTTGTTGATATGCTTACTGATGTTTATTGTCCAATTATTTTTGGAAGAACTTTCTTGAACACCGTAGGAGCGAACATTGATTGTAAGAGAGAATCTGTCTCTCTCAAGTTTGGTGAAGAGAAAAGGGAGTTTCATTTTTCCAAATTCCACCATAAGCCGGCTATCGAGGATTTGGACGAATATGAGTATGGGCAAGAAGAGGAAGGTAATATCATTAGTCTTGCCTTAGTAGTTATTGAAACTCCCGGTGATGATTTTGCAAGGAGTTTAGTCGTTGATGATTATCTTGACTCCACACCTGAGGTGGTTCCCAAGATGAATAAAAATTGTGAAGAACCTATAAGGAAAGGGGATGAGGCACCTCCACCTCCTACTCTCAAAACGTTACCAAAGGAATTAAAATATAGGTTTCTTGATGAAACTAATAATTTCCCTGTTATTATAAGTTCTAACCTTATAGAAAAAGAGGAGGAAAACTTGATGATGGTTCTCTAGATGCATTGGAATTCTCTTGGGTATTCGATGATCGACTTGAAAGGGATTAGTCCCTCGATAGCCACTCATAGAATATTTATGGAAGATGGAGCCCTCAGCCGGTTGTAGATTTTCATAGGCGACCTAAACCTCACATGAAAGAAGAGGTAAGGAAGAAAGTAGTATGTTTATTAGATGCAGGAATCATATTTCATGCGGAGGAAAGTGATTGGGTAAGTCCTATTCATTGTGTTCCTAAGAAATGTGGATTTACTGTCGTTCAAAATGAACACAATGAGATGGTACCTACTAGAAACATTATTGGTCACAAGATGTGTATCGATTATAGAAAACTTAATAAGAAAACTAGAAAGGGTCATTATCCTTTACCATTTATAGATTTAACATTAAAGAGGCTTGCTATGCATTCTCATTTTTGCTACCTAGATGGTTATTTTGGTTTTTCTCAAATTGTTGTTCACCTTGATGACCAACTAAAAATAACCTTCACTTGTCCTTTTCGGCTTATATGCTTATTAATGTATGCCTTTTGGTCTTTGCAATTCCCCTGCCAACTTCTAAAGGTGTATGGCTGCTATATTTTCTGATTGTGTTGAAAGTATTCATGTACAATTTTTCTATTTATGGAACTTCATTTAATCATTGTCTCCATAACCTTTATAAAGTTTTGCAGAGATATGAAGATACTAACCTAGTCTTGAATTGGGAAAATGTCACTTTATGGTTCAAGAAGGTAGTGCTTTGTCACAAAATTTCAGGTAAGGATATATGAGTTGATAAAGCAAAGATTGAAGCAATAGAAAGGCTTCCCCTCCTCTAGATGTAAAAGGTATGAGGAGTTTCTTAGTCTATGCTTGATTTAATAGAAGGTTGATTAAGAACTTCCCAAAAACTACCAGACCACTAACCAACCTTCTACAAAAGTATGTTTCTTTTAATTTTGATGAAAACTGTCTTACTGCTTTCAACATATTAAAGCAAGCCCTTCTTGAAGCTCTTGTTATAAAACCGTCTAATTGGAAGAAACATTTCGAGTTATTCTATGAGGCTAGCCACGAAGCTGTTGGAGAAATTCTTTGCCAGTATGATGGTGATGAACTCAATATCATTCATCATGCTAGTCACACCTTAAATGGCGCCCAAAAGAATTACCCTATGGTAGAAAAGGAATTTTTCACTGTAGTTTTCTCCTGTGATAAATTTAGATCTTATATTATTGACTCTAAGGTAAGATTGCATACTAATCATATTGGCTTGAAAGAAATACTTGAAAGGACTGACTTTAAGCCAAGGATGGTCCATTGGACTTTACTTTTGCAATAACTTGATTTATAGATTCTCCAAAGAAAGGAAGAACCAGAGGAAGCATCCATGGACATTCAAGAAATCAAACCACCTGGAGAGGTGTCATCCATCTGCATACCCTCAGGGACTACAACTCCTAATTTTTTTTTCAATTTCTCTTTGCAATGGTTTTAGCAATCTCTTGTGACCAACCTTGTTCAAAGGGAAAAGAAAGGATTGATTCAAGAATTAAAAGGAGACGAAAGTACCCAAGTAAACTCATTTCCTATAGATGAACAAGATATTTGAAATCTCGATTCATCTTTGTTGTGGATGATTGTTTGACGTTTCTATTTGTATTTTTTGGTTTCTTGGTGTTATTCCGAAGTTACTGCCAATTTTACGAGTCTGGTACAGGTGGACGGTACGATCGGATCTGCCCGTACCACTGCTTATTAAACGGTCAGTACTCCTATCCCGTTTTTAAGAGTTTTGATACGACCGTACCGTACGGGCACACCCGACCATATGGCAGATCGTTACATGCCCTGCGGTCTCTCGTTTGTTTAGTTTATTACTTGTCAAAAAAAAGAAACGAAGACGTTAATCACCAGTACGGTCGGATCGTATGGGCGGGTCCCACCTGTACCACTTAGTTGGTTGATTTCTTATCGATGTCAAAAAGTTGAGTTTTGGAAACCTGGTACGGGCGCATCGTATGGGCGTCTGCCCGTACCAATGGTCGTTACAGTTTCATTTTCTTCCTTTTTCTCTTATTTCTTTCCTTATTTTTTGGGATTGTTTTCTTGGTCGGCCCTTTTTCTTCCAGTCAAGTTTTTCCCTGTTCCTGACCCTTAATAAGCCTCGCTAGAGGTCTTCCTCCCTCTTATATCAACATATCCAATATACTTGATGTGATACCCATTTCCAAGCAAAGGCAAACATCTAGATCTCATGGCTCCTTGGAATAGCTTCTAGACTTCCTCCATTAAAGCAGATGACCGTGAATCTCAAGGCCTAAGCCCGAAGAATAAGAGGTATGCTTATAACTCTGATGATGATGATGAGGAGGAGGAATTCGAGACCTTCATGGAGCAAAGGAAGAGAGGGTGGAAGCAGTCGGATTATCTAGCTATGGTGAAGCCTGGGGATGAAGAAGAAGCAACCAAGTCCCATGGGAAGGGGTGCATGGAGTCAATAAAGTTCATCGCCACCAACTAATCTTCACCCAAGTGTAAGAAATCTAACCGACCCGATGCATGAACTTATTAGTAGACTATGACACACACTTCTACAACAAATAAGATTACCGTGAACACGCGCATGAGCGTGAAGCCACAAGAAGATTGGGGGTTAAACCTTCTAGACGTGCCCATCATCCAGCATGTTCCACAAACTTAATATCTTCTTCACAAGATAGAGAAGGATCAGAAAGAAGAACACCTCCATCAGGAGATTGTGTGCAAACGCCTCTTAGATCTTGAAAGCGAGAAGGAACTCAATGACGTGCTAAGCAGGGTCGCTGAAGGGATGTTCTACTTGCATTCGGATTTGCAGAAGAGTCTTCATCGCATATCTGCCCTGGAGGAGACAAACAAGAAACTTCGCTCATCTGTCTCCAATAGAACTCCTTCACCATGAAGAACGCCACGGTATCGAATAATCGCAAGGGATTATTTGATCCCACCCCAACTTGATCCCAAGCTTGGGGAGATCTGTAACATCTTGTAATCTATCTTACATTTTTGCCATGTTTACTTTACCGCACGCATGCTGGTTTTAATTCAAGAATTTGCATTAGTTGCATCATCTTCAAGCCCCCTTCTATTCAAGGAAAGAATTGTATCTATTGAGTTTTGAGACTTTATGATATTTGAAGTAATCTTTTGATTCATGACTATTATATTAGATGATTGGATTAGGTTGAGTATTATAATACTTGTACAAATGTTATGATTTTAGGGTCTTCCACACCAATAAAAGTATTGATTAAATCATGAGAAGAAAAATCTTGGTAGCATATTATAGTGACAGGTTTGAGTTTACAAGAGCTATAGAAAGTAATGTGCATGATCAAGTAGCTCTGCTATATATAAAAAAAGAAGGAGAAGAGAAGAGAGATAAAAGATCAGCTATCAAGAGAATTTCAAGGTAAAATAAAAGTACAAGCTTGAAAAGAGAAAAAAAAGAATGATCATGAATCTTCATTACTCAAATCAAGCACTCAACCAATATAACCTTATGCTTATATAATATGTTTAATCACTAAAATATTCTTATAACTTCATTGATACAAAAAGGTGTGGAAAAAAGGTGTGGAAGCCTCTAAGTCATGTGATGTGTAAAGGTGTGATAAAACTCCCGATGTAACTCTACATCTGATATTGTACTCTTGTTTCAATGTTTGCCTCATTTACTGTAACGTCTCGTGCCTCATGAACATGATCTTGTCCATAAGCCACCATCTTTCTCGGGGACGAGCAAGAGTCTAGCTTGGGGGAGTTGATGAGTCCAAAATTGAAGCATATTTACCTTTTATTTTTGCACAATTAGAGTAGGGTTTTAGATATTTTACTGCGTTTGCGCGCACCTTTTGTCCTTATTTCAACAGGATCCTAAATTACTAAGTCTCTTATGAACATATCAATTGGAACTATCATATTATGTTGTAATATGACATTTTTAAGTGATAAAAGTCATTTAATTGATTTATCTTCGCACCTGGGAGATTTGCACACACATTGGAGGACACATGGGTCTTAACGGCCACTGGTATGGGCGGAGCCTGCTCGTACCATGTGGCAGCATGACCGCCTCGTCAAATACTTTCATCTCGTCAAGACGGATCAGAGATCTGACATACACAGAAACTTCCAGCCACGAAAAAACACACAAGAAAGGGATCTGGAGGACGAACTTGGAGAAGGAAAATCCTTGTTTCTTCACGGATCATTAGAGGACATCGCATCATCTCCTTCATCATCAACCGCTGCATCACCTTCACCACTACTACCCCCATCTTCCATTCATTAGATCTTGTTGTAATTCCAAATTTAATTATGGTTTGCACTAGATTCATCCCCGTACTTTTATCCATCCATTTGATTATGATGATGTTGTTGATTGCTTCCATGTGTGAGTAGTTTCCTTCGTTCTTGGGGAGATGAAGAAACCCTAGCAATATTATGAAATAAAATAAAGATGATATATTACGTGTGTCCATGATCTATTGATCTATGATGTGTGTTTGATCTCTCTCTCTCTCTCTCTCTCTCTCTCTTAGATGGTATGTGTAGTCGGCCACATATCATTTTCCTTCAGGTCTAAGGAAAAGGGTGAAATCCTTTGGTCATGTTTAGAAGTGTGCCCAGAGCTATTGTGACTAGAAGCATCGGCTAGCAACTTGCACTGTCGAAGTAGAAATAAAGAGAGATTCACTAAGCTAATTACGATATCCATGGGAAGACCCTTAATTGCGGTGGTCTGTATGGATGACTGCTCTCAGACATCGTGGTGGTTATTTAGAGATGACCTTATTCTTGGCTCAACGAAGTGACTACCTATGAGCCTTATAGTGAACATCTTATTATGGAGCTCTCTTCACACATGTCATGACATAAGAAATAGGTTATACTAATTATGATTAATTACAACATGCTAGTGGTGTATCCTACATCCCCGAGAACAGTTTAGCCTTATTGAGTTCAACCACCTTTCCAAACGCTTTTGTTACTTGTTTTATTTTACTTGATTTAATTACTTTTCTGCATTCAACCAAAAACCTTTTAAACACCCTTTACTTAAAATCAAAGGTTGCTTACAAGTATCCTTTGGTAGACAATGACGAAGGGCATAAAGACCTTAAACAAATAGCTCTTTGTGGGTTCGATACTCTTATTTCGAAATTAGTTACAGTCGATTTGTGCACATGCAGTTATCAATCATCTAATTTTATCAACATGATGTCTTGGATTAATGCAAGAAAGCTCACTCTATCTTGTTTTACAAGACATGCTTCCAATAGGCTCAAATCTCAAATGACCATTGAATATTTTCTTAGCCATTGCTTATTCTTCCTCGTTTCTTCATCCCTCAACCTTGAAATCAACAAATAGTTCAAGAGTTGCCAATGGACAATTTTTACAAGTATGCAAACATTAGTGCATAGAGATTGTCACTAATTACCAAAACCACGGATAGGGGCACACATGCACTTTCAAGGGGAAATGATGGCAGCGCGCCCTCGGCTCGCGCTAGTGTTTGTAAGCATCGCCAGGTGGTCCATGTACCTATTTGTAATTTTTATTACTTTTAGTGTTTTGTGTACTAATATCGATAATAGATTGGTGGAATTTTTGCAAAATAATAATACACGTGTTATTTCATAAATATTACCCCCTCCGATCCATAAGTATCGCTAATTTAGTACAACTTGCATGACATATGATTTGTGTTTTGTTGGTAAAGTTAGTGTTTTAACTTGAGAGGCACCTAGATCACTATTCCCGCCTCTCGGTTTTGTTTTACACGCACTGCTCCAAGGTATAACATTGTAGCATTTCGTACCTTAGGGCAGTTTCTTTTTCCGGTACCAACAAGGCTCAAGTCCAGTGGTAGCACACCAGGGCAACTCCAACAACCCCCTCCCTCCCCCTAAATATATCTGTTTGCGGTGGACGAGGACAGGTCGTAGGCCATTCTCTGTCTAGACGGTACAGAGTGTACTCAACGGGCTGACTCATTTGTGGGGTCTGTGATCGGTCTTGTTGTTCTTGCAGGAGCTCGAGCTACCATTAATGGCGGCCGACGTGCTTCCGGGCCCGACCACGCCTTTTTCCGTCTCCGTTTCTTCCCGCCGCTTTTTCCCACGTGGTTTCGGCCCAAGACGTCGTTCCGGCCCGGCAATGCCTTTCCCGCATGTGTTTCCCGTTCAGACTGTCGCACCTATAAACTAAACTGCCCAAGGGGGGTGGGGTGGGGAGCCAGATGGCCACAAAGGCACAACCACGCCTCACCGTCTTCCCACCACTTGGGCCCAACTTAGCCATGCTGCGTGTGAGCTCTACCCTCCCAACCCAACGGCAAGCGACAAAGAGGACATGTAGGGCTTTGAAAGAGTAGATTTCAAAAAAAAAAGGACAACGATGCTGGCGGAGAGGACACAGAGAAAAACGCCCAGGACAGTGCCGACGACTGTGGAGCATATTGTCCTCCTTGAGTCCTTCCAGACTATGCGCCATCGTGCTCTGAAGGCCTCCCACGCGGCCATCGAGGACAGCGTCGTAGAGCTGTCGCGTGAAACAGTGGCCTTAGAGGAGCGTGGTCGCCACTTCATGGTGAACGAGGGGTGAGCCTTCGCAGATTTGGAGCGCACCCGGACGGCAAAAGAGGTCACCCACCAACAGGCTGCCCTCCATGTCGTGCAAGAGGCGTTCGTTGTGGGAGGGCGCGACTGCAATGGCGATGCAGCAGCAGGCAAGGGCAGGGGCGGATGTGACGCGAGCTCGCATAAGCCTCGACCGGCTCAACAGACGGAAGTTTGGCTGCCGAGAGGCACCACCAGGTCAGGAAAGCACCACCAGCTCAAGAAAGCCACTGCTCGACTAAACAGCATTCAGCACAGCACCACTGTTGGCCTTCAGCCGAGAACCCATCTGCTGTGCTCTGCAGCTCACTCACTACTACACTGATAAGTTAGCGTGAGTCGTCTCAGTTATTTTCTTGAAACCATCATATTGTGGCGACTTTATCTATGATCAGGTTGTCCCAATGCAGGTATGTCGGGTACTGAAGAATCTTCTTTTCAGTGGAAAAAGATTTGGGAACTAGCCGTAGTACCGAAAATAAAGCAATTCATTTGGCGTATGGCTCACAATAGTTTACCGCTCAAAGTGAACATCAAACGACGTGGGATCGAGTGCAATACGTTGTGTGCATGCTGCAAGAAAATGGATGAAGACGGGCCCATTTATTTCTGAAATGCAAGGAAGTAAAAAAAGGTTTGGAGATTAATTGGGTTGGAAGAAGTTTGTGAACGCATGTGCGGATTTATTGCTGCAGATTCCGTGGTACAAGAAATTCTAGAACTAAAAGAGGCAGATAAGATCTTGGTCTGTTGTACTCTCTGGAGATGGTGGCTTGGAAGAAACAAACTGAATGCTGAGGGCCAGGCGTTGTCGGTTGAAGCTATGGTCAAGCAGGCGAGGTATTGGGCATCAGAATCAGTGCAGTATTGCAGCAAGGCTTCAGACAAAATTTCAAACAATGACGAAGCGGCAAAGCAGGATTTCTGGAGGCCTCCTGAGGGAGACATGCTTAAAATAAACATTGACGGTGCTTTTGCTGCGGATTCAGGCACAGGAGGTTGGGGATTCGTGGTCAGGGACCAGACTGGTGCCGTCAGGGGCTCAGGTGCAGGATATCTTGCTCACGTTGGTAGCGCTGCACTCGCTGAAGCTTATGCGTGTTTGGAAGCATTGCATGCTGCGGCCGATTGGGGAATGGGGATACTGCAAGTGGAGTCTGATGCACAGAATTTAGTCAAATTTAGTCAAAGCCCTTCAACACGAAACCTTTGATCGTACGTCTGAAGGCATCATCTATCGAGACATGCGTACTTTTATACGCCTGAATTTTTCGTTGGTCTCGATTACCTACTGTCCAAGAGATTGTAATAATCTTGCACACGAACTGGCTATTATAGGTGTGCGTAGGCAGGAGATTCAGTCGCTATGGCTGGAATCTTTGCCTCCTGATGTAAATGTCAGCGTGACCCGCATGTCTGCTGTGTCTTCTGGTTAATGGAATCGAGAATTTCCATCTCAAAAAAAAAAAGGTTGTCCCAATTCAACTTCTATCTATAATCAGTGGCAAACCATTATGCCATCAGATACACTTGCCTTGATAGGTTAGCACAACCACTACATCCATAGTTTGTGGAAATAGGAAAATATATTACACCCTCACAAGACAAAATTTGCATCATCATGCTAATTCCATGGATGTACATCAAATTCCCAGAAACTCACATACAAAATTACACTCCAGGATGTGTTTCTTCTACACAAGGCAAGTCTCCTAGAAATAACATACATTGAACCATATAAACAAACATAAAGCCAAAAAAATGTTTGCAATGGCAACAAAAATGATTCTATTTTTTCTGGATAATATGATATCCCAATGCACTAGACTCATGTTTATACACTCCTATACACCTGTTAATTTTCTATCTATAACATTCAAGAATTTCAGCTAGATTTTGTACATCTTGATCTTCCCCCAAAAAAAGAATGAAGAAGGCACCAGATAAATGTGGTAAATAAAAAAGAATGAGCAAAACTGCAACAGATCAAAATCTATAAACATCAGAAGAAGAAAAAGGAGTTGTTCCACAATATTCCCGTGCATCTTAACGATCCAGCATGCCTGATGATCCCGTGGAGACCAACTGATCGTTATCTTGGCCGCTTTCAGATACTTGCTTGCTGGGGATGATTACTGAAGGCGACCATTGATCCGGGACAACAAGAAAGTAGGCTGACATGGCTTTCCTGAAACGCTTTTTGTACTGCTTTGGTGAAATTACAGTTGGCGATACATTCTTTGGTCCACCTAATATTCCTGAAGCTTTCACCCATGTCTCTAGATGTTTGTCCCATGTATATTGCCTCATAAAATCTATGATCCCCATAACAAGTTCATGCCTCTTCTCATCAACACCAACAAGTAAAGAGTAATCCATTACGTCGATGGACTGCAACAAAGTTATTTCTATAAGAAACTGCACTTGTTTATTGTACGATCAAATGCATGCCATATTAACTCATTCAGAGTTCTAGCCAACGACATCATGTATAAGAAGTTGAATCTAGATACTTCTTAGACGCGGCACTAGCTGTGAGCAAGTATTTATCAGATCACCTATTTGATTTGTTATGGTATTCATTTTCAGATATTATGCTATCGAGTTTTCATACTTCTAAACACATTTGTTGAGAAAAATATATTCCTCTTTGTGCCTAGATTACAGTAGACTTCGGTTATCAATATTGAGAATGAGTAATAGATTAATAATAACAGAGTGAAAGAACAGAACAACGAGGGAAACAAAATACTATCTGGCTTGTGCGTTCCAATTATTGATCGTATCCTGAATATAAGTTACATAGCAGTACCTGTTACACATGCTGGGCCTACATTGTATGGATACACCTCTGACAAGACAACCATAACATGATATGTTTATAAACTACCAACAAAATGAATGAATTCACTGATATACATTTTTCATCTTGGAATCTAAGCAGGTCAAATATAACACCAGAGCAGACCAACATATTTTCATTCAAACTGATGGACCGTGTCAATATGACTTATGTTGTGACACAGAGCTACAGACTGGTAAATCTGAAGAAAGGCCAGAGATGGCTACATAATTTAACCTAGTCTTGAGATTTTACACCAAAAGAACAAGAGGCACGGAACCCCTGGTGCAGCTAAATGTATATATATGTATGTCATTAGTATGATTGACCTATGAGTAACACAACTAGAAAATTTTCTTTTGGAAGAAAATACTAATAGTTCAATAGATTCTCATGGTCATGGTGGTAGAGAAAGAACACAGCTCGCAGAAGATAAACCACATAGGATGGACTATATGATATAGACTACAGAGGAACACAATAGATGTCAATCAAGTATGCACATGAGCTGCACTTACATCAAGGAATGCAGTATCATTCCAAACAGCTCTCTCCAGAAGCCGCTTCGCCTTATTCCCGACAAAAATAGGGGATGTAGGCATCACTTCAAGTAAATTTTCATCAAGAAGTACTTTATCGCTACCATTCGAATCAGGGTTATATCTTGATCTTGTTGAGCCCTTCAAATCATATAATCTTGTGACACGACGTTCAAATAAAAGATTTTCCATGACCAGAAGATCCATCTTCACCTCCTTTCCACCTTTCAGGCTCTTAACCTATTCATCTCAAACGATAATATTAAGAGATCTAAAAAACACTTCTGAAGATTCAGCATCTAAATAAAAAATCACATTAAGAAGCCCAAATGGATCCGTGACAAGATTTGGATGCACAATGAGACAATTATTCCAATCATTGAATGATAGGAAGGTCATTGCTGTCGAATTACTTGCCGAACAAGTTTGAGTCCAACTATCAGGATCACTTGTTTTCCCCTTTTCCTTTTAGGAGGCCTGTAAACCCAACTCTATCTTTTCAATGAAATGAGACGCAAAGACTCCTTCGTGTTTTCTTGAAAAAAGAAATTTCAGGTTGTTCCATCACTCAACGGATGACTTGGATAAATTAACGTAATGCCTTAGAGAATTAATATTTGAAAAAAGAAGTATTTGAAGCTGTATCTTAAGAGTCATAATGCTATTTTTTGTATAGTATCGATATGCATGTATTTTACAGATGTAATTTGATGATTTTCTAACCAAGTAAAGTCACAACCTAAGCTCCTCAGAGCGCAGCCGTGTGGGCTGGCTGCACCTTGACACGGTGGTAGGTGAGGTAGGGTTTTGTGTAGGTAAAGACTCCCTTTCTGGGTTCTTGAATAATTGATTGATGCCTCTAGGCTACACGGATTGCCTTCACATAAGCTACTTAGCCTGATCCTAGACCTAAAGTCAGATCAAACCTTCCCGAACTTCCAATGATTTCCCATCTTTAACCAACTCTATCTTGCCTACCTTTGGAAACTATATAACTTAATAAACAAGGAAACTAAAGAAGCTAAGCCTCGGCAGCTGCTGGCCCTAAGTCTTTCCACAGAGTGCATAATACTGGGTCCTGGTGGCCCCACATGGTATCACGCGTAAAAGTAAACAAAATTAAATCAGGTAATTTTAAGTATTTAGTCATTTCCTCAGCTCATAAACAAATGCATTTTATACTTTGCAAAGAAAATATAGCTTGGGCGACTACTTCTGAAACAGTACAATGTTAGCAAAGCATTATAATATAGTATGAAATTACTTCCAATGCAAAATGTAGAGGTTCATTTTCTACATGGCCAACCACCCGAAGTTTGGAAAATATGACTATGTGAATAACATCAGTATACATACATGGAGGGATAGTTTCACTCCCTTGCTTTCATTGATTAATAATGCTCTAAAATATATGGAATATTCACTTCCATCAAGAAAGGTCACAAATAAATATAGGTTTTTCCAATAAGAAATTATGCAATAAAATGATGTCACCTAAACTATGGTAGCATGACCACCGAAAAATTATATACATGGGGTACAGCACATAAACTTTATTGCGCAGTCAGTGCAAAAGTGCAAAGGAATACATGCAGGAAATATTAATGGAAATTACCTGATAAATACCAAGAATTTTTGCAATGCAAGTAGGACTGCCTGTGACAATTGACTCTGACAGATATTTGAAATATTCCGGAGCAAATTTCATGAAAGATTCCAATTCCGTTTTGGTAACCTGCTTAATTATGAACCTGTCATCCAGTGATTTTGCAAAGAAAACATTACTCTTGCCTCCTTGAGC
Source organism: Avena eriantha (assembly GCA_910589775.1). Taxonomy (NCBI): domain Eukaryota; kingdom Viridiplantae; phylum Streptophyta; class Magnoliopsida; order Poales; family Poaceae; genus Avena; species Avena eriantha. The sequence goes on along the minus strand of OU342743.1, from coordinate 487,483,743 downwards.
ACCCCATTTCTTGCAGCGACTTAGTGACCTGACAAAATCACGCTCTGATGGACAGCATATTCTCCTCAACGCATCAAACTGTTTTGCATAGTAACAAATCACAGTGTACTTCACTTGTTCTAGAGGACCTTCATCTCCAAAATTCACCTTTATATGAGTTACTTTACCATATACAAATGGATCCGGAGTGGATGGGTTCTTGCTTCCTGGAATGGAGAGAATATTGTCCTCTGTTGATACAACACTTCTTAGAAGTTCAGAAGTAGTTTCATCCATTGATTCACTTAATGAGACACTTCTGGAATCACGGAGTGGGAGCGGAACGTCTGTTGCTTCTCTTTCCAGCTCATCTGACAGCTGAAGATGGTATTCATGAGAGGAAAGTGCATAAGCGATAATGCTAGTAGGCTCATCATCATATACTCCAACTACAGTGTCATTGATGCCGATTGGAAAGAGAAATTTGGGCCCAATCTGGCGCTCCACCGCCCTTAAGAACGGAATATAAAGAGGTGTATATTCAATGAGCGCGTCGAACCTTTTTGAGCGACTCCACTGCTTGTTAAGAGAACGGTACAATTGTAAGAAAGGCATCCCTATCCAATTGGAATGGTCCTCTGCACTATCCCCTAGCTTGTTTAGCAACACAGAGGCATACGAAGGTGTAATTTCACTGACGTGTTCTTCTGAGTCCTCTGACGATGCTGTAGAATCTGGCACTGTTACCTTGCTAGTTACAGGATCATTTTCACCAGTCCATTTTGCATCAAGTGCATTAGACACATCTAATATACTGGGAAATTGCCCTTCTGAAAGGGTACGTCGAGCAACAAGATCAGACTCCAAAGGGACCAAATCCACATTCACGCTAACGCTGCTATACAAAGGTGTTTGGATGTTTCTTTGGAGGAACTCGGACTCACTTGTGGGCATTCGCTGGTCAAGATTACAATAGCTATTACTTGAATCAACTCCACTGCAATTCTGTCCAATGATGCTCACCTGAGGATTTTCAGCATATTTAACATCTTTATTAGCAGCCCCAGAGCCACTAATAAGACTTTGAGGCTGTTCTGTGGCATTTGGCTCAGCAACACTATCCACAGGATGGATTCTCTCCTTATCACCTGGCCTGATGTTGGATAGTTCGTGCCGATTTTTGTCTGTTCTTGCAGCAAATATCAGCCTTTGATCCCACAAGTATGAATGGAAGAGTAACTGCCTCCTCAGCCTATTAATCTCAAGAATGTCTGGCTGACATTTGGGTACTTCCTTTTTCAAAACTTTATTCAGACATCCCTAATTAGTAAAATAAGACATCAATCAGCTACCTCGTAAACAATGCATACATGCAGGACTAAAGGAATGGAATTGAATTTTTTTATGGTGCTCAAATAATTTCAATGGCAAGTTTCACAGATGTTTTGGAATTTTCTAGTTGATTTCATGTCTACACCAAGAGGGTTGACATGGTAGCACCTTTTTTGTGTTTGTTATCACTAGATATGCAGAATGTTTAGGACTAAATCTCAAACTTACTAGTCATATTAGTAGTCCCAAACATACCATTATCCAAAATATTCATATTTGAGTCTGCCCACATGAAAGTTGAAACGGTAATTTATCCTGATTGTTGACATGAAACCAGAGAGAAAGGAGCTGGGCCTTATTCTCTAAAAAATAAAATGAGTTGGGGTTTCACTTGTCAGTGATACATTTTGCCGAGTTGTACATCAACAGATGGCAGATTTTCTCACCCCTGTATGTACATGTGGTACAGCTCAAGCCATATGTGCCACAAGTCCATGACCTTGGATCTGTCTAGTGGTGTGCCTTTTCCGTGAGTGAAAATTACAAGTTTAAGCTCTATTTTTAATGGATATGGTATAAGAAAGCAGTATCAAAAGGCAGCGAACCTCAAATTCTAACTTCTCCTTTCGAAACATGCTCTCAAGTTCAGCAATATAATTGGTACACTCCACACTGAGAGAACTGCTGTAAGCCTTTTTCTCAGAGATCAGGTGTAAATTACGTGATATTTCGTCGAATAGAACCTTTGCCCGGTCAATAACCTATCAAATTTTATGAAATGTTAGCCATTGAGGTGACAACCAAAGCTGTTCTTGAATAGCAAAATACTAAAAATTGAAGAGAATTTTAACATGCTTGAAAAAGGCTGAAACAGACTCAATTTTTACGCAAACCAAGCCTTCCATTGTTGTATGATACACACCTCGTTTACTTCTTTCTGTATCCACTCCAAAGGCTGGTGAGTAAAATAAAGCTTATGAGGTGGTACATGGACTGAATGAACATTAATAGGTGCATATCGGAAGCAAGCCACCGTTTTTCCTAACCTACATACAAAAGCAGAACATCAGAGACCAAATTACCCAATCTTTTATAATTCAGTATGAGATTTATGCAAGGATGTGAGTCCAACGTCTAGTCTAGACTAGTCCAACGACTAGTCTACAAGTCCTAAACTGACCATCGACTCGGTTGGTCGACTCGACTATTTCCTCGAGTCTATTGTGTCGCACGACTAATCATGGGCTAGTTCTGCTGTTTGAGTCCATTGACTCAATTTCGTGAGGCGCTCAGGAAGAAAATCGGGAACCCTAGCTATTCTAGACTCGCTACATGAAGTTCTAGATTCTAGCATTATTATGTTATGTAACTTGTGCTGAACTTATGTCAGTTTTAGTTATTAATCTCCTATCTGGTTGCCATACATGATATTATTTTGTACTAACTACTGCTGAATTACATGTCGACTAGTCAAGCAGTAGTCTAAACTAGTCTCGACTAGTCTATGAGTCGGTACCCCAACGACTCGGCTCGACTTGTCGACTCGTAATCCTTGGATTTATGGCCAGCCTTCCAGGTGCCTACTCCATATCCACTATGAAAATCAACCGAGATTAATTCAGTCTGGAAAGGTTAACATCTAAAGACAGCTTACCCATAGAATCGAAGGCAGTCCCTGTGGAGAGAATGACCACAACTGGCTACCCTACTTGCAGCTGCATGATTTGAAAAGCTAAGCTCCAAAAATTTACCAAGTGACAAACCCCAAGCAGCATCAGACATGACAATCCTAGGAGTCGCTGGTGGAAATCCATCACTCCGCGGGCACTTCAGACACCTGTGCCACATCCAAATTTTCTCATCCCTTTCTCCTGGCAAAACAATATCTGTAAGTTTTCTAACTGATATTGTTAGACTCCCTTGGCGATGAGTGTAGCAATGGACATGAGCTTCAGGTGGCTTATCACATGATTTGCACTGATAACCCTGTATAAATCATTGCAACAACCGTGATACATGTGAAGAATGGGAAGAAGTACATGAACTTACACGTGCAGGAAACAAAAAGGAAAGGATAAAAACCTGATGAAATAGGGATTCACGCAAAAACCTTCCTAGCGGCTTGTCAAAGTTGCCATAATATTTGATACGTAACATGTGGGCTCGCTCACAAATAGATCTTTTCCATACACAACGTATGGACAAAGAGACTAAGATGCTCTGATGGTCAGAAGGCACAACTTCTTCCTTATTTGATGACATGTCATGTCCTTGACTGGTTTCTTGATTTTGTACTGCAGGAGTAGACACTGGTTGCACTACAAACAAATTGTTAGTGTTGATGATTCTCACATTAGGCAAAGCATTTGAACTCTCAGATGGATCCTTGAGATTAGAATAATTAGTGATGTTTGTGCTGACCACAGACAAGCTCTGATGATGATTAGAGTTGATTGAATCTGCTCTCACTATCTTGCCATCTGAACTGGTTGAATAATCCTCATGGTAATCACCAGAATACACACACCTTTTCTCTCCAGTAGAATATATATGTGAATGACCTGTGAGTACATCAGATGCAGCTACTGTAGACATGGATACAGAATCTGCAATTGCAGTGATCTTCTCTAGTTTATCACCATTCCTGCTGTTAAAGTTACAACCATTGGTGCACAAAGGTCCAAACGAACGAGATTTGGCCTTTTGAGAAGTAACAGAATCACTGTCTACTAGTGGTTCAACCACAGCTGTACCGCTTGGGTCAGCTGATATAACAGAGTCTGTATCAAGGTGCTCAAAACTATCAGTTGCCTGTTGGCTGTTAGATATATTAATTATGAAACCTGGCACCGTTGAAATAGAGTTGTCTGCAGTAGATCTCTTATCTGGTAAGGTTACAGTCAGTGGAGACCTTAAGGGAAGTTCTGGCAGGGTGGCACCTTCATCTGCAAGGAAAGATGTTTCTAAGGCCAAGTGATATGCTGCAAATATGCCATAGTGGACCACATGCTTAATTCTCTTTAGCTCATCCATGCTACCACCTTTCAGCATAACCTGTAGGTCATATAGGCCAAAAAGATAATTTTCAGGAAGAGATTCTGTTTCAATGCTTTATGCAGACAAACTGGAGGATGACAGGAAAAAAAATGTACAGACGTATTATCGTAGCTTGCTGAAAAAGAAATAAATAGTTCTGCAAGCCACCGTCCCAAACAAGTCAATCCTTTTTAAGAGAAAAATAAGTTAATCTTTTGGGACCTTTCGGTTTGCAATACATTCGCAAGCAAGGGAGGTAAGCTAACAAGTTAATGTTACGATCACCCTAATCTCTAAGTAGCATTATGTCTCTTTCTGTAAAATATACTAGTACATGCACTTTTGCAGCCCAGCTGCCATAGAAGAAATAACAGGGAAGTAGTTATATCACTTACAGTGCATCCTAATGGCTTTGCGCATCCTTCAAAAAACATCATGGTCTTCAGCATTTTCTTAGTCTTATTACCCGGAGTCATAGAATGTTCAATATGTTTGTCTACATGAAACAGCTCACAATAGCCAAGTTTCTGAGATGGTAAGAGATCAATAGACGGAACTATCTGAGCACCTGTGCAACGAGCAATACGCTCCAAGAGGGATTGCTTAATATTTAAAACCAGTGATATGTTCTTTTCAAGAAGCAAATCTTGAGCATAGCGAGAAACTGAGTTCTCAACCAAAAGGAGGTTGGGTTTTTGAGCTACAATCTTCGCGACTGCCATTTTAAGATGATCTGTTTCCTGCATAGTGCATATTATAGAAAATATATATATAAGGTCAATGCAAAGCTTAAGAGTGATAACAGAAAAATATGAAAAGCTTCACAAACCTGCTGGAGCAACGTGTCAATACTTGACAGCTGATTCGTAACTCGATGATACTCAAGAGCTCCGGCAAGTAGAAGGAGACGAGGTTTTTCTATTCTGGAAGACATGCGCCTATGTGCGACGTTCTTCTTACAGACTACTCCTTTTACAACAGTGCTGAAAGAAAATGGATACATGCTTCAGATAATAATCAAACAAGAGTAAAATGCACCGCAAGTCCTAAAACTATGTGTGGGGTGTCAAGTTAGTCCTAGTTGTATGAAAATGCAGATTCGGGTTCTACAAGTTTGTTAAGTGTGTCATCTCAGGTCCTACCGTCGCCGCATAAGCTTTGACTTGCACCCGTGCCAGGTTGACCACTGCCATGTGGTAATGTTTTGCACAAAACCCCTAGAAAATTTCTCTCTTCTAATTTCCTTGCCCTTCCCTCCTGATGTGTGCCCTTCCACGCCTTTCTGTCCAGATTGAACCCGAGTCTGGCCAGAAGACCACGCCGCGGTGTACAACGGCTGCATGCACCTCGGGTGTCCAAATTAAAGAAATAGGCTCAGAGAAAGGTGCCACATAGAGGTTGGCATCGTGCTGCCGTGCGCGCACTGGGGCCAGGGCATAGTGGCCATGGTGGCGGCCCTGGGGCGTGGCCGGTGCGGCGTTGTACAACCAAATGCAGCATCAGAATGCAAATTCGATTTAATCCAAAAAATGCAGAAATTGAGCATGGGGATTTCGAAGGACTCGGGATGCCAATGTCTCTATGTACCATCAAAGTCATCTTATGCTAATTGATGGTACCAACTGGATCACCTCTAACTAGATGTAACCCAAGAGGGACAAAAATATATAGAGAGAGAGCTTCATGGGTGACAATGAAGTTCTGAATTGTAGCTAGTTCGAGCCTATTGTATAAAAACAAGGGATAATTCACCTTTCACTGCGCTGTCCACTTGCTAAACACTTAACCTTGACATATCCAGCAGGGTCCATGCCACCATTTTCGCTTGTGTCTGGTCTGAGGAAGTTTGCAGCTTCCCATGATACCAAAGTAACAATCTCCAACCAACCCATTTCATCACCTTCCTCTAATGCAATATTCTCCACCTGCAACAGCTGAGAAATCAAAGCCCTGAAATGTCCGTCAACAACATTCTTCATTACTTTCTTATGTTCTTCAGTTGAGCGATCTCTACTTCGAAATTCTCCACTACCGAAGCTACTTGATGATTGAAGGTAACGCCTTCCACCATCAGATAAAGGATCATCGCCGTCATTGTCATCATCAAACAGATCAGTTTCCAGCTCATCTTCTTTATCTTCTGGTTCAGGGGGAATCCAAAAACAATCATTCTTCTCAAAATCTACTGAAGTTGCATCTGCAGTTTCCAGAGCATAAATGGACGACGCAGCCCCACACTCTGAGCTATTATCAAGTTCTGGTTCATCCTCCACTCTGGTGACCGGCAATGTGCTGGGGAATCCATGGTCAACTGCACAAGAGGATAACTCCTTTGGAATTACATTTTCTTGAACGGTCCTTGATATTGATGTATTGTATGTTGCATGGAACTCGTCAAACTCATCTGAGCGGAAGTATTGGTTATTGTGCTGTTGATGTTGCACCTGCCTGTCAGAGCAGTAAGCAACATACTCTTCATCTTCATCATCACTCCTAAAGAAGAAAGTCCCATGATGAGACTTGGCATTTTCAAGCATTATAACTTGTTAGTTAATCAAGTACTCCCTCCGTTCCATATCAAATTCGAACTAAAACCACGACAAGATTTATGGAACGGAGGGAGTACCACATAACAAGAGCAATGCAATTTTATTTTCAACCCAAAATATAATAATGTTTTATTCTTTTTCTGAAGATAAAACCAATAGTATTTAAGAAAAACATAGGACATATTATGATATAGAAGGGTATTTACAGAAAAACATACTGATTCTAATTATAGTGGGTAATGTTATAAGATATGAGGTCTTATACAGAATACCTGTTTGTGTAATAGCCAAACTGAATGGAAGAAGAGTCATCTCTGTTTGAAATGATGGACATACTTTTCTCAGGCACATGGCTGTCTTGGATTCTATGAGAAACTTTGTCTTGAGAAAATTTGGGAGGGAGAGGACCAATGCTGGAAGCCCGAGCCACATGCTTATAATTTCCAGCAGAGTAAGATCCAGTCTGTGTGCTAACACTATTAATGGTGATAGTTGACTTCGTACTGAACAGACTCGCCTCAGACATGGAAGGGCTGAGCACTGGCAGCATCTGCTTGACAGCAGCAATTTGCTCTTGCTCCCATTGCTTAAAGCAAAAGTTGCAGACACGAATCTTGTCCCCCTCATCATCACTATTATCAGGGCCACTTGAAACTGGGACAGAATTCGCTGTGCACTTACCACAGAATATGCGCCCACAACGACGGCAATGGTGCCTGCGGTTGAATATGGTAAACTGCGTATCACAGTCATAACAGACCCGGCAACTGTGGTCAGGCATCCAGAAGTCCCTCGAGACATTGTCTGGTTTGGACCGGCGAGGCAGCCATGATGTCAAAAGCTTAACTACATCAGCAAAAGTTTTATCTGAGGCCTCCATGGGTGGCTGCAATGGTACCGCCTCAAAGAAATCCTCATGATTGCATCCTCATCTGCTGCATAAATGTATCAAGAAATTAAGACACTCAATATGACATAGTATACCTGAAAAAGGAAAGAGTTCTGTCCAAGAATGCATGCAGCCAAACTATTTTAATATCAGCCAACAATATTTCATTATAAATCAAATCAGCTGAAAATAATTATGAGTAGATTACTCAAGATTACTTTTATAATATTACAATTGTATTATTAGGTCATGCAGATTTGATCTTGTAGGGAGTGAGTTCAGTCATGTATTCGTTAAGTCTGGCTGTAATGTGGAGTCCAAGCGTGGTGTTTGATCCGTGATTTATTTGAGACATTTTGTGTAAAGACTATTTTCTGTTGAATTAATAAAGCCAGACTTTTCCTAACAAATACATTGTAGGGAGTACTACCTAACACAAGAAATTATGATAGTCACCTTGTGTACAATATAATACCAAGCTCCACCACCAACAAAATGGTTGTAATACAACAAGAATTTTCTCAATGGACTAAATAGCGGGGAGCATAACCGAACTATAAATTCTGTAATTTACTCATACATGGTACAATTTACATGGTAATTTACCTCCAGTTGCAAAATATCAATATCTCTAAAGATGCATTCTCTAACCCAAGAGCATATGAGGAATCAACGATACACAAAGAACAACACTATGAGCACCTAGAAAAACATTCCACAGATTTTCTTCTTTGACAGAAAATTCAACAGATCTCTTTTTTGATAGAAAAATCCACAGATTTCATTAGTACAGTGCCTAACTTGTTCAGATATAGCACTAACATTCTAGGGACAGCAACAATCTGAAATTGGTCTTCCACAAATGCAATGGCGATACAGAATCAATAATGTTGCCGGGGGGCTGTACCTCCTACAAAACCGGTCAGGATTAGCACCGCCGGAGCCGTGACAAAAATTGCACACGAATCCGCAGAAGGGACTAAGAAAACCAAGATCGAGCAGGTGGCGCCTGTTGCAGCCGCCGCCGCCGCCGCCACCACCACCACCGCGGAGCGGGACAAGAATTCCTCCGCGTCAACAGGACAGGTTCCCTATAAGAAACAGAATGTGATGTCACCACCCGATGTCGTGGCCCGCGCCCACGTGGCGTCGAGGCGGAGAGGGCGGGGCGGCAGCGCTGCTCGCGCCGAGCATTGGCGCCGGCGCTGCCGGGGCCACACGACACGAGACGGCGCGCCGCGCGATCAAATGGGAGGTCTTTAAACGGCGGTGCCGGGTCCAAGCGCTGTGGGAGAACCCGATCGGAAGGGGGCAGAAGATCGAAGTTTCTGGTTCACGAATCGGCGGAGGAGGGAGACGAGGAAGAGAGCGACGAACTGGGAAGAGAGAGAGAGGAGGGAGTTAATTCCTCTTTCTATTTTTTTTCCTGTTATAATATGTTTCTTAATTTTTGTGGTTTTATCGTTCGCATGTGCGGCGTGAGGGTGACAAGTGGGCTCGGAAGGCGAGGAAGTCGCGGCGGTCCCACAAGGCGCCCCTGGCGATTCCGTAACGCTGGCTTTCCATTTGTATTGCGAGGCACAGGTGCGTTTCAAGATTGAGGCAAGAATTTGTGAGAAATCCATGTCCGATGCCCAATTTAGTGGACCAAGATCGAGGTCGTCATGGCGCGCAGCTGCCGTCCAGTCTGAACTCTGAACACACCCTGCCGCTGCTCCGGCCCTTCGACCGTCGGTGGTTGCTAGAGAAGCGAGGGGGCGACTCAGGATGACGAGATAGCGGTGCACAACTGGGGTATGAAGACGGTGATAGATGGAGATGTAGGGGCGCACGGTGACGGTCTCGCGGTGAACACCAATGGCACACGGGGTTGGCACACGTGCTGATTGCCCATGCAAGTCCACTTCTTCCCTGCAGCACGATTGTTTCTTATGAGTGCAATTTCTTCCATGGGAACAAAAAACAAAAAGATGGGGAAGTGGCCACCTGATCCATGCCGTACTAAAACATTTCGATCAGCAGGATAGTTGCCTGCCAAGAGGAGCAACTACATTGCGTGCCTACATCTCGACATTGCCACGATTTCGCTGACTTCGCCAAAACTCTCCGTCGGCGCTGCTTGGTCTCGCGCGTGCAACCACGACGCTGAAACATACAGTAATTACTTCTCCTGTTGTCTGCTGGTCAGATTGATTTTACTGGAAATTTCGTTTGCCTGGAATTAACTGAAACTGGATGAAGAGACCATAGCAACCTACAAAAGCAGTAATCTAATTTTGATATGTACCTGCTGATATGGGAAATACCGGAACAATCAAGGATTGAGATGCTGACTACTTGGTGGCTTTGGTGGAGTAACCGAAATCATGCTCGTGTACGAAATATTCCTTTCTCAATGAAGATGTTGCTCATAGGGCTCGATGCTATGCTATAGAGTACATAGAGCTGTTTAAAAAGGAGAAGAATGAAAGAATAATACCAACGCAAATAAAGTGGGAGGTACCTGATGATGAGGTGCTCAAATATAATTCTTGATGCTGCTTATCTCCTAGGTGATACCGTTGTTGCCGGGTGGGGTGTGATTGTGTCAGACCACTGGTGTGATAATAGCAGCCTATGCGAGGCAGTATGAGCATGTTTCAAATGCTTTCCATGCTCAATTATGTTTCGCGAGTGTAGCTGTGGACCTGGCTGAGCTGTTGGGAGCTACTAGGATTGTCATTGGGACCGATTCAAAAGTGCTGATGCTAGCACTCGATAAGCGCCAATGTGATTCTTCTTATTGGACATGGTGCCAAGGGGCTGCACTGGATACAGGAAAAATTTATTTTTCTTTGCATATCAACAAAATTCTACCATATGTGCACCTCGGAAATAAGGATTTATATGACACCATCTGGTTCCATGGTCGCCTCTTCTCTAGCTCTGCCACTAACTATGAGCCAACAGTGTATATGACATATTCGATGGCAGGTCAGTTTTTATACCCCTAACAGTAATTCCCCTAACAGTGCTATGTGATTAATTTTTTCTTAACTTCTCTTACAACTACTGATTAGTGCTATGTGATTAATTTGTTTCTTTAGGGCTATGAAATACACTCATGTCTCATTTTACATTGTTATTTTTTTTTCAAATCCATATTTGTTTATCTATTAATTTAAAGATTTAGACCAAGTAAACTATTCTTTGCTAACATTAATCTGCATTGTTGTTTATATTCACACCTTTTTTGTTCTATTGTTTATCTTTTCTAGCTGGATACCGAATAGGTATGGCGGCCTCTCTTTCTTTTTAAAAAATCTGTTTTTTTTTTCATATATGTTTAGAAAAAAAGAGGGCCAGGGAGACATGAGACCACTAAAGCTAGGATGTTATATTATGCTTGATAAATAATTAACCGGTACGATACACTATATTATGCTCATAAAATATAATCTACAAGATCAACAAGATTGCTCTTCCGCCGCAACGCGCGGGCATTTTGCTAGTCTATACCTAATAATAAAGAAAGGCGCATTTCTCACCGTTCCTACACTTTTTGGACGATTTTGTCCTCTCACCAAACGACATATTACCACCGAAGCCACCGGTAAGTAACAAAACTCTTTGCGGTTGGAAAAAATGCACGCACGGTTTCTAAAGTTTTTCTGCTACGCTGTGCGCACCGTTTCTAAAGTTTTTCCGCTATGCGCCTTATGCCCGCGCCTATAACATGGTTGTTGTAAAGTCCCGCTAGCTCCGCCGCCCGCGCTGCCGCAGAAACGATCCCCACGCCGCCCCGGTGTGATTCCATGGGATAGTTGCCTCCAGCACCCCATCGTCGGCCCGGATCGAGTTGGAGCTCTCCGTCCATGATTTGTATCAAGTAGGGCCGCCAAACTGCTCCTCCCGCCCTGGACCTTCTTAATAGTGTACAGTTCAATCTACTGAATGCTACTGTCTGCTGTTTACTTCAAATTTGATCGAGCTAGCTCACCTTGTCCAGTACTCCCTCCGTTTTAAAATATAAGATGTTTTAGCTTTTTTAAAGAAGTGTATCTAGACCCTTTTTAGTTTAGGTTCACTCTAAATTCAAATGAACCTAGACACTAAAAGAGATCTAAATACATTTTATTCACAAAGCTAAAACATCTTTTTTTTTTGAAACGGAGGGAGTAGACGCCTAGGATATTGATCTGCTAGCTCACGTTATATTGATTGCTAATAGGATATTCCAGCACATAGGTATTGATCTGCTAGCTTACACCTTATATTGATCTGGTAGCTCACATCATATATTGATCTTCTAATATAACCCACCACGATACCATAAGTCAAAACTGTCCACGAACCTTTTATCGCCTAATCAAACTGCATGAGCCTGGCCATGTTAATGATCAGGTTGATTTATGAAGCTGTGTTCATGTTGTTAAACAGTGGCATACTCACCATCAGATGATCAGAGCATGCTGGCCAAATACGACGTCCATGTGGAGCGATGGCAGAGTGCATGAACACCCATGATTGGTCGGCTAGCTAGATGCGTGCAGATGTCTCGGCTCATTGGCGTTTGGCCTTTTTCTTGATCGTTACGTACATGCACGTACATATTTATTACTAGCAGTTTTCTTCAACAAAACCGATCACATCAGGATTCCGTCTATTAGATCAGTTTGGGCAAATTAGCAGCCTGCCTGCTGCCTGCCTCGGGGATCCATAAGTCTACCCAATCGATCCAAACACCATCAGACTTGGGAGCCGCACTACCATCGCCATGGTTAACCTGCCCGCTGCCATTTACGTACATATTTATTACTAGCAGTTTTCTTCAACAGAACCGATCACATTAGGATTCCGTCTATCTAGATCAGCTTTGGCAAATTAGCAGCCTGACTGCTGCCTGCCTCAGGGATCCATAAGACCTGGGAACTGCACTACCATCGCCATGGTTAACCGGCCCGCTGCGCTTTGCATGCTGTTTTGCCTGGTGTTGATGTCGGCACACGCCATCCAATTGGCAATCCCTTTTGATAGGTACGGGGAGCCCGTGATCGCGAGGCCACGTCAATTGACGTAAGCACACTGTACCCACACCATGCTGCATGGTAACATCCTTGTACCGTTTTAGTTGAAGTTCTAGATTTATAATTCTCTTACATTATAAAAACAACTATATGATGCATCTATCTTGAACTCGTGATGTAGTATAAAATTATATGGTTAAATACGAAACCACCATGAACACTTTAAATTTGCTAAATGGATATTTCCAAGTGCATAGTCAAAATTTTAGTGCAGCATATTTTTTTTAAAAATCCGAGATTCACCATTGTGGTGTCGTCGTTGGCTCTTCGCGCGCGACCACTACATCAAGTGTGCCGCTGCCAAGATTGGCTGCACCATCGCCCAGGCCGTGTTGTGTACATAAAAAAGGTCCAACTCGAGACCGGTGTCATGAGATAAGATAAAAAAAATCTCTATTTAAATTGGATCGGTTTTCTCGGTGCAACCCGCACATGCACAATTTTGCTAATACCAGCTAATGGACGATGAAACCAGCTGATTCGCAAAAACAAAATCAGGTTATTTCCACACAAAAAAAGACAATGAAACCAGGTGGTTCGTCTTGCCATACAATGACTTGATTCCACCGAAAATTTATCTGAGATGTGTGCCACTACATCAATCTCTCCGGACTATGACAATGATCAAAAGAACTACATGCGTCCCAAAGTAAAAGGCTTATATTTTTCATAAATACTCACACTAAAAAAATCTAGATACACTCTTTTCACAAAGCTAAAACATCTTATATATTATAACGGAGGGAGTAAATACTACCAGACCCAACATAACTTCATGCATCTTTGAATACTATAACCACTTCCATACAATCAGAATTGACGACCACCCTCACGCAACCCATTGCCCGACGAGGATGAGCCCATTCAGTAATATCGTTGTCTCAACAGTTGCAGCAATAGAAGCATGCGCCTCCGCGTCATCCTCACTTGGGCGACACCGGGCGATTTTGGTTTCCACCTAGGTGTCGCCTCCCTTGCCTGCTTTCCTGCGTTGACCCAACATATCACTGCATGATGTACATTATAGTCGTTGACATAACACTAATAAAATACTGTTCACTAGTATTACATCCCTCAGAGTGGTACAACATCGCGGGTCCAAAGTATAATTTTAGATTACAAACAATACATTATAAAAGATCCAAAAAAACCTCCTCGAAACAGCGAGGTTATAATTTACAAAAGAAAACCATAATTAGCAACTCGATTTCTATTCTAGAAATACTACTACTATATATCTATGGCTTGCGACTACTAGAGCAATACACGACACAAGTAGGTTCTAGTATCTAGGGGTTGATTTATATAGAACCCCTCATCTTGACTTCAACAGCTTCTGATGTAGTCTTCGACTCCGCAGATCCCCGTTGGATATCTTTAACTCTTCATAGTAGTTCACCTCCTAGGTTCTCCATTGATTGCTCTGAAATCTAGCAAGGGTTAAGAAGACACGGTTGAGTACGAGTGTACTCAGCAAGTTCACTAAAAAGGAGTGTCTCATGCACTCGCTACAACCATAGACCAAAGGTCGTAGGTTATGCGTGTTTTCGTAAATATTTCTTCAAATATTGCTTTTATTCTGAAAAAATATGTCTGTCAGCCTTCACAGGTTTACCAGAACTTCATGGAGTTCCTTTCCTGCCACGTTCATAGATCCTCCCCGGAACAGGGAGTAACATGTCACAATTCTTACACTCTATAGAGGTGCGTTACTGTTGGGGTATGCCCCTTAGGGTTGCCCGATCTTTCACGAATCCCCGTGGAAATTGAGAGGGAGGGGATGAAATCCACGAAGTCACGCAAGAAGAACTCGATGAACATACACACACGAAAACATGAACAAGCCAATAGCTCACGCCGGTGGCATAATCCCTAGGATCGCCATTGGGTAAGGATATCTCTCTCTAACCGGCACAGTGAGCGGGAGGCTTGGTGAGATCTTGACGTCTTGGCAAAGGGCTCTGATGCCAAGGTCTTGTACAACGAGGGAGGCGCGATGCAAACTCCAACGAGGTGGGGGATATTTGGTGCTCCTTTAGCAAAGGAGTATGAGACAAGAATTAGGGAGATCCACAAGGGTTTCTTCTAATTCCAAATATCAAGTCTAGGGTTTACAATAGAGGTGGGGGACTTGTAGGCCAGCCACTAGTTCAGGGGTACTTTAGGAATAAAACTGGAAGTTTGGGTCTAAGTTGGGGTGTTACGTGGGCCAGGCCCAAAAGTCCTTAACATGCTTGTCGATGTAGGGACGGGGAGACTCCGGGGTGGGTGGAGGCTCCAGGCTTGGTGGCGGTCTCCGGGGTGGACTCCGGGGTGGCAGACAGAGAGCTCCGGGCAGGGGCCGAAGTCCAGCCAGGAGTCCTAGGGGCGGAGACTCCGGTGCTATTGGCCGGAGACTCCGGGGTAGCTATGCCGGAGACTCCGGGGTGCGCGGAGACTCCAGGGTGGACGACGCTCTCCGCAAGGACTCCGTGGGGGTGTACTAAATGCTCCAGGCAGGGGTGCGTAGTCCAGTTCGGAGTCTGGGCTGGAGACTATAGGGTTGGTGGCCGGAGACTTCGGGCTTCAAGGCCGGAGACTCCAGGGCTTCAGCCTCATCAGTGTCTTCTTCTTGTCCAGCTCCTGGTTCTTCATCCAAGAGGCTTGTCGATGCGTCGGGGCTTTGTAGCTGAGAATGCACAACATAGTTGCATGAAGTAGCAAGCCATTCAAGGGAGTATCAAAATCACATGAAGATAGGAGCGAATTGACCTTAGCTTGTAGTAGTTTAGCTCGAGCGTGAGTCATTGGTCCACTTGGGGGACTTGGTGGTGGAGATGTAGGGACTTCTGAGCATCAGTTCCTCCCTTGGGAAAGAGTCGTCCTCGACTCTTTGTAACACCACAAACTCTCCGTGCCCGGGCTATCACTCCTAGAAGCTTAATAGGATATCTAGACTGACCCCACAGACCAACACAAGTCTTTTCTATGCACTTTGTCCTCACTCGTGCGCACCCGGAACCCACTTCCTGGTCGGTCACCCATCCTCAAATTGCTCTAGGTCAAGCACGCTTAACCTCAGATTTCTTTTTAGATGAGCTTCCGGAAAAGAAGTTGCAACTTGTTGATATGGGTATCCTATCAATCCTATTAAGTCATATGCTAGGGTCTCACATACACCCACCCTTAGAAGATCGGCGCCCTCGTCGATCAATCACAAGTTAGGAATGTCCCCTCTTGGCACACGTCTGTGCGTCCAGTGCCGCCACATGTGCCATGTCATGTCCACTCTGGGCCACACGCGCCATGCTCCACATGCCCGCCACTGACCCGCACACGCTCGTGTAACCGCGAGGATCGTCTCTGATACCACTTGTAATACCCCAGACTTTCCGTGCCCGGGATGTCACTCCTAGAAGCTTAATAGGATATCTAGACTGGCCCCAAAGACTAACACAAGTCTTTTCTGCGTACTTTGTCCTCACTCGTGCACACTTGGGACCCACTTCCCGGTCGGTCACCCATCCTCAAATTGCTCTAGGCCAAGCACGCTTAACCTCAGAGCTCTTTTTAGATGATCTTCCGGAAAAGAAGTTGCAACTTGTTGATATGGATATCCTATCAATCCTATTAAGCCATGCGCTAGGGTCTCACACTCTTCATGCTTATCATCTTAACCATCTCCATGTAAAGGTGAAAGGTCCTTGACATTGAATGTTGATCTCACGAGATACTTCAAGGCTGGTATGTCGATAATGTAGGCGTTGTTGTTGATTCTCTTGAGAACTTTGAAAGGACCATCTCCTCTTGGATTGAGCTTGGAGTCACGATCCTTGGGGAAGCGATCCTTGCTTAAGTGTATCCACACAAGGTCACCTTCCTCGAAGACCATCTCTTTCTTGCTCTTGTTTAGCCTTGAAGCTTGGCGAAGGACTTGTTGCTCGATTGTAGCTCTTGTTTATTCATGTAGCTTCTTCATAGCTTGTGCGCGCTTGTTGACATCCATGTTTGTACACTCGTGTAGAGGAAGTGGTAGGATGTCGAGCGTGGTGAGGGACTCGAAATCATAGACGATCATGAATGGGCTCATCTTTGTTGTGAAGTGCTTGGCTCGATTGTAGGGAACTCAGCGTGGGGAATGCATTCCTCACAATCCTTCAATTTTTTCTTGATCAACACACGAAGGAGAGTTCTGAGGCTTCGGTTGACAACCTCAGTTTAGCCATCGGTTTGCAGGTGCGAGGCGGAAGAGAAGAGAAGCTTGACGTCAAGCTTGGCCATGAGTGTCTTCCATAAGTAGCTCATAAATTTGACGTCACAGTTGGAGATGATTATTCTTGGCACTCCATGAAGATGGACAATTTCCCCGAAAAACAAATTTGCGATGTGTGAAGCATCGTCGGTCTTATGGCACGGAATGAAGTGTGGCATTTTGTAAAAGCGATCCACTATGACAAATATAGAATCATGACCATGCTTAGACCTAAGCAATCCTAACACAGAGTCCAAGCTAATGTCCGACCAAGGTGCATGATGAATAGGTAATGGCATATAAATACCAAATGGGTTAGACTTGGACTTAGCTTGAACACACGTAGTGCATCGTTGGACATAGCACTCCACGTCTCACTTCATCTTGGGCCAATAATAATGAGTGGAGAGCATGTCCAATGTCTTGTCATAACCAAAGTGACCCATAAATCCTCCACCATGAGACTCTTGGAGAAGAAAGTTTTGGAGAGATGACTTCGGAATGCAAAGCTTGTTTTGTTTAAAGAGAACGCCCTTATGCAAAGAGAAGTCATCAAATACTTTAATAGTTGAACACTTTGAGAATATTGGTCCAAAAAATGTGTCGAAAGCATGCAAAGTTTTGATTTCATCAAGACCCAACACGTTTACTTAGAGTTGAGTAAGAAGACTTGTGTTCTTGTGAGACAAAGCGTCCGCAACTACATTATCTTTGCCTTCTTATACTTGACGATATAAGGAAAATACTCCATAAAATCAACCCACTTAGCGTGCCTTTTACTCAAGTTGGCTTGTCCTTTGAGATATTTCAACGACTCATGGTCAGAATGTATGATAAATTCCTTAGGCCAAAGGTAATGTTGCCAAACGGGAACTAAGGCAAAAAGCTCTTTGTCATAAATCGGGTAGTTAAGGCATGCACCATCAAGTTTCTCGCTATGGTAGGCAATATGGCATCCGTTTTGCATAAGGACACCTCCAATGCCAATACCACTAGCATAACACTCTATCTCAAAAGTTTTTGTGAAATCCGGTAACGCGAGAAGAGGTGCTTCGGTTAGCCTCTTTTTAAGATCATCAAAGGATTTTTGTTGTGATTTGCCCCACACACGAAGGTGACATTCTTTTTGGTCAACTCATTGAGAGGACAATCAATGGTAGAGAAGTCTTTCACAAAACGATGATAGAAACCGGCCAACCGATGAAAACTTCGAAGTTCACTCACATTTGTGGGGATGGGACAATCTCGAATGTCTTTGACTTTAGAAACATCGACTTCAATGCCATTCGAAGAAATAACAAAACCAAGAAAAATCAACTTGTCTTTAGCAAAAGTACAGTTGGGAAGGTTAGCATATAGCTTTTCATTTCGAAGGATTTGCAAAACCTCCTTTACATGTGTAACATGTTCCACAAGCAACTTGCTATAAACAAGAATATCATCAAAATAGACAACAACACTTTTTCCAATGAGTGAACGCAAAATATGATTTTTGAGGCGCATGAAGGTGCATGGGGCATTAGATAATACAAAAGGCATGACCAACCATTCATAGAGACCAAGTTTGGTCTTGAAGGCGGTTTTCCACTCATCACCTTCCGCCATGCGTATTTGATTGTAACCACTACGAAGATCAATTTTCGAGAAAAGAGTGGCTCCACACAACTCATCAAGCATGTCGTCAAGACGTGGTATAGGATGTCTATAATGTATGGTGATAGCATTGATTGGATGGCAGTCCATGCATAACCGCAACATATCATCTATTTTGGGAACGAGAATCACGGGTACTGCACTTGTACTAGTGCTTACTTGGATCAAACCTTTGGAGATGATTGGTTGATTTGACGTTCGATCTCCTTCGTCTCCTCCAGGTTCATGCGATAGGCGGCGTGGTTTGAGAGAGGTGCGTCGGGTATGAGGTCGATGCGGTGCTCGATTGCGTGAAGAGGAGGTAGTCCATGTGGGAGCTCTTCGGGAAACACGTCCTTGAATTCCTGCAAAATAGCCATCAAGGAGGGAGGAATATTTGTTAAGTCATTAGTTCCTTGCGCTAGTCCCTTGCAAATGAGTACATAGTGCAAGATAGATGGGTTATTCCTCACTTCTCGCATCTCACTTTTGGTGGCAAGAAGAACACTTAGTTTTTCCACTCGAGTTTTACTTGTGGCTCTCACTCTCTAGATGGTGGTTCTCTTGCTCACCACTCTTCTCACAAGTTAGTGTTGTGGTTTGCACCCTCGCTAAAGCCTTTGCATTGTCCGCAATTATTTGGCTAGGAATCATCGATTGCAAAATACATGTCTTGTGGGAGCCACTTGAAGGTGTACACATTTGTGCGACCATCAATAAAGAGTATACCATTAGGCAAATGAGCCGGGATCAAGTGATCCTCCCCAAGTATACCAAGAAAGTATCTACCATTGGTTTTAGAAATCATACCACAAGCTGTCAAAGTAGAAAAACCAAGACGGTGACTTCTTGCCAATGGTGGATATTACCTAGGTTAACTTGAAGTGCACGTGCAAGAATGGTTATGACTCCTCCTCCGCATATGGGACCTCGAGACTACATAGCTTGATGCTTAAGGTAAAATAAAAGAAGGGCGCCCAAATTTGGCGTTAAGTTACAATTAGGAATAACAACTTTAGCGAGGATCATCATATCCTCCTCATTGACTCTAGTAAACTCACCATGTGCCTGCAAGGTGTTAGCAATAACATGAAACAAGTAATGAATAGCAGGATGATCAATTTGGTTTCCCTTGGGTGTGTTTCCACGAATTCTCATTCTATTAAAGTACTCCCAAGGTGCTAGATTTAGAACAAAGGTGGTGGAGCATATGTCGGTGTTGTTGTTGGCAAACCCAAAGTAGTGAGCCTATTGGTCGAGTGTCAAGGAGTACTCATAGTTCATAAGACAGGAGTTGAACTCCAGGCATTTGCTTCCCAGAACAATAGTGAGAGCACACCGAATGTGTCAAGGTGCTGAAAAACTCAAGCGTCAAGCGTTGGTACGTGGTGACGTCATGAAAGATAAAGTCATATAAACCAACATTGTTGCAAAGTAAATTGAAATTAGCGCGAATGCTAAGTTGGTTCAGGATATATGGGCATGCCCACTTGGTGGACTTGATTTCTCGGAGCTTGAGATAGTTGAAACAGTCCAGTTGAAACTTGTTGGTTAACTCGATACCAAGTGACTCGGGGGTCAAGGGGTGGTGCATCTTGTTCCACAACCATCACACGTGTATGACTCCTCGTGTTCATCTAAAATAAAATAAATAAAAATGCTAATTAAAAAGTTTAGTCCAATAGAAACATAGCAACAACGATCCTCTTGATGAGTGCATAATTGCATCATGTTTTATATTATTATTTTGCATTGTAGTTGTAGGATCTTGGTATTTACGACGTTCACGCGCACATTTGATGTCTATTTTCACCAGGATCAGGACAGATGATGGATACAATGGACACAATTCTTGGAGCAGTTGTACTGGGAAGAAAAGGAGTCAAAAACAATGTAGATCGCTTATTTGGGAAATATCAATAACACCAGAAGAAAACCCGAAGCAATCGAGGCATCTAGAGGGTTTGACGACCAACTATGCGGCGGGAATAATTTTCCGGCTGTATAGTTCCCGCCGTATAGTTGGCACCGCCACCGCCTCCTCAAATAGTTTCACCCTGTGCAACTGAATGAGAGAGACAACATACAGAACAAGTAGAAATTGCTGAAACCTCACCTCCAGAAGGCATATGGAGGGGGAACTCGTCCACCGAGGATCCATCTTCGCCCTACGCAGATCCGGGAGGCTAAGGCATCGACCTTGATCATCAACCGCTGCATCGGCACCATCTCCATCCATCCCATCTACATCTTGTCTAGATCTTGTTGTACTTTTCGTACTCATTGTGGATTTATACAAGTACTATTCATCTATGATAGCTTCCTTTGTTATTGCCATGATGTTGATTGTCTCCATGTCTGAGTAAATCATTAGTTCTTGGGTTGATCGAGAAACCCTAGTATGAGATTGAAATAAGATAAAGTTTATTATGATATTCATCATTGTGACCATGTGTTAGACAGTTTTTATCTTGTTGTTGGGAGAAGTCGACCTCTCAATATTTGCCTCTTGTGGGGACTTGATGGAGGGAACTACTTGTTGGTAGACGGAGGTGTGTTAGCACTTACATTGACTATAAAGCTATTGGCACCCCTTACGTATCAACTTGGGAATCGAGGTAACTCACGGAACACTATCCATGCCATGTGATACGTCCTACGGGATTAAGTCCCTTAATAGCGCAGAAATTCAATTGATGTCGATTGCTGACTGCTGTGGTTATGAAGATGATGTGAGTAGTGGTTGCTGCGTATTTGTCCAAATACGGAGTTCCTCCCACACATACATAGTTGAGAATGTTCATAATAATAATCTTTACCTTAATCTACATCTTCTTATAAAGTAGACCCCCACTAACTATTCTATCTCAACATGCAAGCTATCCACATCACCTACTTTAATAGCCACTCAAAAGTCCATGTCATCCCACTAACAATCATTTATAATAGTGTATTTTACATGCAAACCAATCCACATCATCTATTTTCTTACATCCAACTATTCACATCACCAATTTATGTTTGTCAAATATATGATAGTTTTACATAAATTTAATTTACGATTTTAACTAATTCGAACAAATTCAATCTTTCTCTATAAATTATTTTAGAAAACTTCAAGTTTTATACGTATTATACCTTTTTATTTATACAATGTAGTTTTTGAAGAGATTTCCGCTGCAACGCGCGGGGTATTTTCTAGTTCTTTATAATGCTAGAGGTGTTTTCGCTACTCCCTGAGAACGCCTTTTTCCCCATTGTAGTTCCAATCTCTTTTACATACGTGATACTTACTTTCTATGTTCAGTTGTTTACTTTACTTATTGTTCTCTTACACCAAAAACCCCAAAACACCTTTTTATACAATACTCGCATTTTATCTTGTTACTTAAAACTTTATTTAGCATTTATATTGTAGTATTTAATTCAAGAGTTATTAGACTTCAGACTCCTGCTCCCTGTGGGATCGATATCTTTATTTCCAAACTAGCTACAAATGATCTATGCACTTGTAGTCATCAAGCTATTTTCTAGCATCGTTGTCGAGGAGCTAAGCGTTGTAGGTCTTTTAGTTTTTGCTTATTTATTTTTGTCTTGCTAAGTTTTGTTTTGAGTTATAGGTTTCCACCAACATGATGAAGTTTGAGCATATGACTAGTGGTATCCCACTCAGCCACATTGGGAAGCCCTATGATATTTGTAAAAGAGACAACTCCAACAAGAAGACAAGGGGGTTTGAAATAAATCATCTACTACTTGGTATTCTACACAAGAAGCAATTTACTGGAGATGAAGAAGATCCTGATCCATATGAGCATATTGCATGTTTCAAAGATATATGTGGCACTTTCCAATTACCGGGATATACTGCCAATGAGGTAAGGGTTAAACTTTTTAGTCAGATTTGACTATTACAGCTCTCTCATGGTATAAATCTCTACCCCCAGAAGCCACTACTACTTGAGATAATTTATCCAGTGAGTTTCTAGCAAAATATTATCCATTATCAAAATCTTTTGGAATCAGGCATCTTATAATGACTTGGAGGAACCGTCCTAATGAAGGACTAGTAAGAGCTTATATCAAATTTAAAGATTTACTTAATCAATGTCCTCATCATGATTTGCCTGAGTGGTATTTATTGCATATCTTTTATGGCGGTTTAATTGAATCTAATAAAATTGAACCAGACTCTTTCACGAGAGGAGATTTTATGAATCTTCCTATAACTAAAGCTTGGGCTCTACTTAATAGAATTTGCGATCATAGAGTTTCATGGAATTTTTGTCTAGGAAGCGAAGGAGGCATATAAATAGATTATGATTGTATTCATGACTATAATAAAAAAGTCCATGTTAACGAATTATCTAAGGAACTATATTTGGATTCAGATCTTAAATTGCATGGTCTTAAAGCTTTTACAGAACACATCAAAGCACCAAAAGAGGGTTTGGTCAAGTATGATCCACCACCCGAACCTGAGAAGAAAAGAGAAGTTAAAGCAACACTAGCCTCCCTAGAACCAATATATGAGATACCTTTCCCTAAAACTGCACAGAAGCATATTTTTGAATATGAACATGTCAAAGCAGTACAGGAGAAGAAGGAAGAGGAAAGTATGCCAGAAGTTGAGGAACATCTGGAAGAAACCAAAGATGAAGAGGTAACCAAGGAAGCAATTATGGCTATGTATGCACATTGTAAAATAGTTGAACTTGATAAAGAGACTTCCGTATTGGTTGAAGGTAAAACAAAGGTAAAAGATGTGGGTAAGCCTATTCTTCCCTGCATATTTAAGGAAACCTCGCATTATGGTTTATGCGATCTTGGCACCGAAGTTAATGTTATATCTTATGATTTTTATTTAGAAATAAAAGAAAAAATAGAACTGGCTACAATTGAAAATACTGATATGACAATCATGTTAGCCAATAAAACTCTTAGAATTCCAATGGGAGTAGTTGAAGATGCAACTGTCGCAATTGGTAATAGAAACTTTCCTATCAATTTTGTAGTTGTTGATATGCCAGCTAACACTCTTTGTCCAATTATATTTGGAAGAAACTTTTTGAGTGATGTAGGTGCCAAAGTTGATTTCAAAAGGAAGATTATGTCTCTTAAGCTTAGGGAAGCGGAAAAAGAATTCCACTTTTCCAAATTTAAAGATAGACCTCTACAAATACAAGAAGAAGAGAAAGAGAAAAGTACTGAGGAAATGGCAACTCTCTTCTTTAGTGATCAAGAAGAAGAAATAAATGAAGACTCAAATCATGAAGAAATAGTTATGGAGGACAAGTCCCTAGAAGAACTAGAAGGTGAATTCAATTCACTTCCCATTATAGGGCCTCCAACTAATGAGGCTTTCGAAGAGCCAGAAAAGAGAGGGGACGAGGAATTACCACCCCCATAATTGAAGACTCTACCAGATAATCTTGAATACAGATTCTTAGATGATACAAATAAATTTCCTGTTATTATTAGTGCTAAACTTTTAGGAGATGAAGAATAAGAACTCATGAAAATACTTAAGGAACATCACAAGGCCTTTGGGTACTCAATGGATTATTTTAAGGGCATTAGTCCCATGATAACCGTCCATCAAATATTCATGGAGGAAGGTGCTAAACCAGTTGCGAAATTTAATTGACGTCTGAAGCCTATTGGACGCAGGTATAATCTATCCTTTAAAAAAAGTGAATGGGTAAGTCATGTTCATTGTGTCCCTAAGAAGGGCGGTTTTACTATTGTTCCTAATGAAAACAACGAATTAATACCTACTAGAACTATTGTTGGACATAGGATGTGTATAGATTTCAGGAAATTGAATAAAGAAACTAGGAAAGATCACTATCCTTTACCGTTCATAGATCAAACTTTATAAAGGTTAGCAAACCACACTCATTTTTGCTACTTGGACGGATGCCCTGGTTTTTCTCAAATAGTTGTTCATCCTGATGACCAACTTAAAACAACTTTCATTAGTCCTTATGGTTTACATGCTTACCGGCGTATACCTTTTGGTTTATGTAATGCTCCAGCTACTTTTCAAAGATGCATGACTGCTATTTTTGGGGATTTAATAGAACTGATAATGAAAGTATTTATGGATGACTTTTCTGTCTATGGAACTTCGTTTACTAGTTGCTTGGATAATCTCAAATGAGTTTTGCAGCGTTGCAAAAAAACCAATCTTGTTCTAAACTGGGAGAAGTGCCATTTTATGGTCAAAGAAGGTATAGTACTTGGACATAAGGTATCAGGTAAGGGAATTGAAGTGGCTAGAGCTAAGGTCGAGGCCATAGAGAGAATGCCACAACCTAGGGATAAAAAAGGTATAAGAAGTTTCCTTGGTCATGTGGGTTTTTATAGAAGGTTCATTAGGAATTTCTCTAGAATATCTAAACCTTTGACTAACCTTCTGCAAAAGGGAGTAAGATTTCATTTTGATGATAACTGTCTTGCAACCTTTGATAAACTTAAATATGCTTTATCCCATGCTCCTATCATTAAACCACCTATCTATGATATGACTTTTGACTTAATATGTGAAGCTAGTGATGATGTTGTAGGAGTAACTCTGGGACAACATATATGTCGCAGATTTAATATTATACATCATTCTAGTAGAACACTTAATAGTGCTCAAAATAATTATCCTAAGGAAGAGAGGGAACTTTTTGCTGTATTTTTCTCTTGCGATAAATTTCATTCTTATATAGCTACGCAAAAGTAAGAGTTCATATGGATCGTGATGGTTTAAAAGAACTCCATGAGAGGAAAAATCATAAGCCAAGACTGATTCGTTGGATCCTTTTACTTCACTAATTTGAGTTGCGGATTATGCAGAGGCAAGAAATAAAGATGTTGGATGTAGTGTCCATATTTGCCCAACAAGGCACCAATCTTATTGAGAGGAACTTTAGTCCTGGTGATTTTCGTTTACGAGAATTCTTAAATGAACTAAGGTCAATTCCTCCAAAAGAGAAGAAGTCTTTGTTAGTGGAGGAGCTTGTGATCCCTGAATAAGTAAACGGTAAGTGCAAGGTAATGTTCTT
Source organism: Avena eriantha (assembly GCA_910589775.1). Classification (NCBI taxonomy): domain Eukaryota; kingdom Viridiplantae; phylum Streptophyta; class Magnoliopsida; order Poales; family Poaceae; genus Avena; species Avena eriantha. The sequence continues at coordinate 487,457,974 of OU342743.1, read as the reverse complement.
ACTCAAATAAGTGATTTGTTTTCACAAATTTTACATCTAGAATTTTTGCCTTTGAATTCCTCGTGTTTTTCTAAAGTTTCTGAAGGTTTTTACCAACTTTACGGTCACAACTATACGACCGAAGAAAAATCTACCACCATATAGTTGGTCATTAAACCTTCTGTACCCTCTTCGAAAATTGTTTTCAATGTCTAGAGTCCATACGGTTGCAACTATACGGCCGGAGAAAAATCTCCCGCCGTATAGTTGGTCGTTAAACTCTCAGACATTTTCGATTTTCGATGTCTGGAACTATACGGTCGCAACTATACGGCCGGATAAAATCTTCCCGCCATTGTCAACACCCAGAATTTTAATCACAGATGCCTGTTATGTCATTCATCACAATCTCAGGATTACCATTTTTGCGAGACATAACAGATTGGATATCACAGTACATCATCCATTACAAACCATAAATAAGGTCTTACACAAATAAGGATCTCATGATCCAGTCTTAATACAATAAGCAGCAGAATGAATAATAAGCGTATCGGTGGGGTCCATCTTCAGGGGCACAGGCAATGCTGACGAAGGCAGACAGTCCTAGTTATCATAGCCGTCCTGCTGGCCATCATTTTGGTTGTCTCCTTCATAGTCTGGCCATGAGAATAGCCAGGGACAAATGCCATGAGTACTCTTTAAGTACTCGCAAACTACCACTAACAAGTAGTATAGTTCTAATGTAAAGTGCTACTCTAAGTTTAACTATAAAGTTAAGTTTGAAACCTAAGCTGAGTTCAGAAGCAAAGAAAGATAAAATAAAGTTCTAGAATCACTTAAGTTGGGAAGCTAGTGTCATAGTCACAACCCTGTTGTGGTCAAGTCAAGATTCATCATTCATTTCATAAGTTATTTTGAAAACATATGACAACGAAATAGTATGGCCATTCCAACTGTCCATAACCGCGGACGTGGCTATTCGAATAGTTTGACACTCTGCAGTGGTGGTACACTTTCACCACAAGATTCGATACATCTGTCAGGGATAACCCTGAATCATCATACTTAGTATTAAGATAATCAAACATAACCTTTCCTTTACACACCCTAGTATAAGCACCTCTCCTATGAGCATGGCCTACCAACCATGACCATTTGTCATCTTGGGCACTGCATAGGTGGACAACATTGAGAGGTAGCCTCAGCTCAAACCTCTCCCGCGAGGGAACTAATACTAATGCATATAAACTTCTGGCTAAGCCTTACCCAATTCAGGTATTGTGGTTGTACGGTAAATTTGGAATGGTATCGCATCCGAATCCAACCATCAGTTTTGTAAAAGGGGTTAAGGCTCATGCCTCAACATTTTCACCATCATAAACCATTTGTGTTTCTCAACACATGTCAAAACATCTCAATAGAATGACTCATCATTCCAAGGTTTTTATAATTCATTTTCACCAAGTATTCCCATCTAAAGTGACTCAAGTTTTTAGCTACTCTAAACTACTAAGTTAAGAGTGTTCACTAAGGTGGAAAGATGGGATCAATCTCATGCAATAGAATGACATCTAAAGTTATCTATATAGGTCAAGTTTTATACTCTTTATGCTATCGTCAAAACAAGTAAAAGACTTTGGGTAAAGTAAAGGAAGTAAAGCTTGAAAATAATACTTTGGGTAGGTAAATAGTCAAAGTGATATAACCAAAGCATGCCTAAAGCATCTTTGCTCAATCATCGAGCTTAATTCTAGCTTGCCAAGCATTATACTTGCAAGTGTTATCTTGCATTGTTAATGGTGGCTTGCCTTGTGCAGTGCAGTGGTTGAAGTTTTCTTCCTCCTCTTGATAGAACTCCTCCTCCTCGAAAGCTTAGTCGATACTATCATCTATAAATACATACGGAGTACACAATCACCAAAAAATACTTAACTAGTATAATTAGCACTCTAAGTCACACATTTGATGATCTATTATCATCACAAGAATCACAAGTTTTATTAACTAGTTTCATTCCTTTTATTTAAGAAAAATAATTTCTACTCATTGAAAAAAATAACTAAGATTTAATATTCACCACTTGAAATATGGGATTATGTGGACACATGTCATCACCACATATTCTAACATGTGGGAATGTGATTTAAGGGTTGGATCATATTTACTTAGGTTTAAGTTTATTATTTCATGATTTAAAGTGACTAGAAATGCCTATATAGCATTATTTTGGTACTAGTCCAAAGTCACTGCATGTAAACCTTAATATTATTACATATTCAGATAGGTATGGTTAAATGTGATTTTTGAGAGTTGGAATCAACTCAAAAGCTAACATGGTTGATTTTTGAAAAATGTTTGAATGTGCAAATGCTTCTGTGTTGTTATTTTTGCTAGGAGAGATCTCTAATTCTAATTGAATTAAATCCAACGGGCTTGGGTAGATCTTTTTAGTAGCTTTCTAACAAAATTGGAATGACTCCATTTGGATTTGTAGATCACTCTAAATTGATTTTCAAACTAAGGGACATAACTAGGTTCAAACTAAATTAGAAAAATCTAAATTTGAATTAAATGGGCCGCGCGGGAAAGAAAACGGGCCAGCCTAGTGGTGTTCCGCGGCACAGAGAACGGCTGACAGGGGGGTCCACCCGTCAATGGCTCTTTACACGCGAAGCGGTAAGGGGCGATGTGGGCCGTTAGATTAGAAGGGAGATCTACGGCTGTGGCTTGTCATTGACGACGAACAGGTCGCCGGCGAGGTCTAACCCTAGCGGCTCGATAGGAGTGCTCAGGGGGCATACCAGGGCTCCAGCTACTGCGGCGATGGGGGCGATCGAACGTTCTGTCGACGGCGGACTCATGGGTGGTCGTGGCAGCTCCTAGGGTGGACGAAATCGATGACGCCATCTCCTCCTCTACAGTAGGCTCCTCCGGCCAAATTCCGGCGAACCCAGGCTCGAGTGGCTCCGACAAGAGGTGGGGAAGGATCAATGAGGAGATTGGAGTGGAATGGTGTGAGTAGTTGGTGCGGGGAAGGGCTCCTTTTATAGGCGCGGCTAAGCGGCAGAGAAGCATGGGCAGTGCTCGCCGGTGACGACGGCACAACGAGCTAGAGGCGTGGGCGGTGTTCTAGGACGGTGGGTGGTGCCCTGGCGAGTGTCACGGCGGTGAGTGTGCAGTGGTTTGCGGTCGGGGGCAGTGAATGGCGTGGCGCGCACTAAGTGTCTGCCGACGGCGAGTTTCACAGCGGCCGGCGACTACGGGGCACGGTCGAGGGAAAGGGCGTGTCCGTTAGCTTGCTAGGCCGGTGGGGATCATGTAGACGGGCGGCTGGAGCGAGGAGAGGTCTGGCTACGCGGGGTCGGTGCGCACTTTGCGGGCGGCGTTGGCATGGCCGACCTTCTCCGGGCGAGGCGGTTCCTGGCCATTCTGGTCGCTGTCCTCGGGCTAGGGCTGGTTGGGCGGTGGAGGTGGACCACGGGCTACCTCCTAGACATGGTGGATGGCACTGGCGGCGACTGTGGCGTGCTGTCGCTGGTGAGGTGCCCAAATGGGGGCTCGGCCTTAATGTCCATGACCATTTGGTCGTGGCACAGTGAGTGGCTGGGCTAGTGATGGGTAGGGGAGTGTATGGGTTGGCTGTGGTTGCAAAATGGGGAACCAATTTGGTTCAAACACTGCTCCAAATAGTGCTTTGTGTTTTGTTTGAATTCTGTCCACCAAGTGTTTGTGAAAATGGCCGAAAGAAATCAAGTTTGGAATTTTTTGATGAATTTTTGTGGGTTTGCTATACACATGCTTAAGCTTCAGTGATTGCTTGGGTTTTGAAATTGAAGCTCATTTGAGTGGTTTTTGAAATAGGGTGATCTTGATACCTACACTAGATTCAATTTTCAAAGTCATTTAAAATTAGTGTTTGAAAGATTTTGGCAGATCACAAGGTGGGCCTTGGTACACTATTACTTGTACTAGCAAGGGGTGCAAAGATCCAAATTTATTTCTATTAAGAATTGAGTACTAGGAATAGCCAAACTAGGCATGGTAGTTAAAATGGCACAAATGACCATTTCTTTCTTTTATTCATTTTGATTTGTTTTTCTTTGGGATTTGTTTGGGAATGATCTAGATGATGTTTATTTCACCTAAGAATAATTTTATACATGGCAATTGAAAACAACTCCTATTTAAATGCACACACATATGAATGCTTTAATAATTTTAATTGGAAAAGTTTTTGTTAACCCTAATTTTGATGATTTGGATCTTAATAACCTTGGATTAAAGTTTTGGGATGTTACAAACCTTCCCCCATTAAACAAAATCTCGTCCCGAGATTTACAAAGAAAACTAGGAACTAAAGAGATCTGGGAACTCTGTCCTAATGTAATCTTCTCGCTCCCAAGTTTCTTCATCTTCGGTATGGTTGCTCCATTGAATCTTGAGAAACTTGATACTCCTGGTCCTGGTGGTTCTGTAAGCTTCTTCTAGGATACGGATGGGCACTTCACGATATGTCAGGTCATTGTTGATCTCCACAGCTCTGTGATCGATGTTCTTGAAAACTTCAGTCTTCTCTAGCACTTCCAGGCATTTGCGAAGTAACGAGATATGGAACACATTGTGGATGGCCGACATATCTTCAGGTAGTTCCAGTTGATACGATACTTCACCTTGACGATTCAGAATCTTGAAGGGCCCGATATATCTGGGGGCTAACTTTCCTTTTAGACTAAAGCGTTGCGTTCCCTTCAATGGTGAAACTTTGAGATATACAAAATCTCCGACATTGAAAGTCAGGTCTCTCCTTCTCTTGTTAGCATAACTCTTCTGTCTGGATTGGGCGGTCTGGAGGTGCTCACGGACTTTGTGGATCTTCTCTTCGGCTTCTCAGAGAATGTCGGGTCCAAAGATCTGACTCTCTCCTACTTGCGACCAATTCAAAGGGGTGCGACACTTTCTTTCGTATAGGAATTCAAATGGTGCCATTTGCAAACTAGCTTGATAACTGTTGTTAGATGAGAATTCTGTGAAAGGTAGGCAGTCTTCCCATTTTGATCCGTATTCCAACACATAAGCCCTTAGCATATCCTCTAGGATCTGGTTGACTCTCTCAGTTTGTCCATCAGTTTGCGGGTGATAAGCTCTGCTGAAGTTCAATTTGTTTCCCAATCCTTCCTGAACTTTCTGCCAAAATCTCGAGGTAAACTGGGTTCCTCGATCGGATACTATGGTCTTGGGGGTTCCATGTAGACTAACATTCCTAGCAATATACAGTTCTACTAGCTTCGAACTCTGGTAGGTAGTCTTGACAGGGATAAATTGAGCTACCTTGGACAGTCTATCCACTATGACCCAGATTGAGTCATTTCCCCTACTAGAAGTAGGCAAACCGGTGATAAAGTCCATTCCGACGGAATCCCATTTCCATTCCGGAATCTGCAATGGTTGCAACAGTCCTGCGGGTCTCTGATGCTCTGCTTTGACTCTTTGACAGATGTCACACTTGGCGATGTAGCTTCCGATTTCTCTCTTCATCTTGTGCCACCAAAATTGCTCTTTCAAATCGTGATATATCTTCGTTCCTCCGGGCTGGATAGAATAAAGAGTATCATGAGCTTCCTGTATGATAACCTACTTCAGCTCCAAATCTGCTGGCACACAGATACGTCCTTTGTACCACAGAACTCCTTCTTTGTCTTCAGTGAATCCTAGTACCTTTCCTATACCAATACGATGTTTGATGCCGTCGATACTTTGATTTCCCTTCTGGGCTTCCTTGATTTGGCTAATCAAAGTGGGTTGAAGTTCAATGATAGCTAAGAATCCTCTGCTATCTATCTCAGTTCTAAACTGCTCCAACTCCTCATACAAACTTGGCTGCTTCTCCTTGATCATGGTGTTTTGCCTACAAGGCAATCTGCTAAGAGCATCCGCTACCACATTGGCTTTGCCGGGGTGATAGTGAATGTCAAGGTCATAATCCTTGATTAACTCTATCCATCTTCTTTGCCTCATATTCAGCTCCTTCTGAGTGAAAATATACTTTAAGCTCTTGTGATCTGAGTAAATCTCATAGTGATTACCCATCTGATAATGACGCCATGTCTTCAATGCCAAAACTACGGCTGCTAGCTCAAGATCATGGGTCGGATAGTTCTGCTCATGCTGGTTCAGTTGTCGAGACAGATAAGCGATGACTTTGCCTTCTTGCATCAACACACATCTGAGACCAATCTTGGAGGCATCACAATATACATCAAACAACTTCTTGATGTCTGGCATGATCAATATTGGGGCTCATATCAATCTCTTCTTCAATTCTTGAAAACTGGCTTCACATTTGTCGGTCCATTCAAACTTCTTGTCCTTCTTCAACAATTGGGTCATGGGTCCGGCAATGCTCGAGAATCCTTCTACGAACTTGTGGTAGTATCTCGCTAATCCGAGAAATGCACGGACTTGGGTTTGAGTGGTTGGGGCTTCCCATTCTTCGACATCTTTGATCTTGGCGGGATCAACAGAGACTCCTCCAGCAGACACAATATGTCCTAGGAATCCTACTTCTTTCAGCCAAAACTCACACTTGCTGAACTTGGCATATAATCGATGCTCTCTCAGGGTTTCTAGGATGATTCTCAGATGTTGCTCATGCTCTTCTTCTGACTTGGAGTAGATAAGGATATCGCCAATAAACACACCTACAAACTTATCTAGGAAATTCATAAAGATCTTATTCATGAGATTCATGAAATAAGCAGGGGCATTGGTTAATCCAAAAGACATAACCGTATACTCGTATAAACCATAGCGAGTAGTAAAGGCGGTCTTCGGAATATCCATTGCACGAATCTTAAGTTGGTGATAACCAGTCCTAAGATTAATCTTTGAGAATACCTGGGCCCAATCAACTGATCAAATAGATCCTCTATCTTTGGCAAGGGGTACTTGTTCTTGATGGTGACGTCATTCAACTTTCTGTAATCTGTGCACAAACGGTTGCCTTCATCTTTCTTGTCGACGAATAACACTGGTGATCTCCATGGCGATGCGCTTGGTTGAATCAAGCCTGCTGCTAACATGGCATCCAACTGCTTCTTCAGTTCCACTAACTCTAAGGGGTTCATGCTATAGGGTCTCTGGGCTATGGGTCCGGTTCCGGGGATTAATTCAATAATGAATTCAATATCCCTATTCGGGGACATACCTGGCAATTCATCTGGGAATACTTAGGGGTATTCACCACTACTCTGACTTGGTCTATGGTTGGTAGAGCTAGACTCTTGTTGCACTTGAATTGACGAGGTAAGGTTTCAGATATATGCTCTATTGTGACTCTAGAGCTACTGGTCATGGTGATGGCTTTCTTAGCACAGTCGATCATTCCTTGATGCCTTGACATCTAGTCCATACCTAGTACTACTTCCAATCCTTTGGTTCCAAGTACAATTAGGTTGGCATAAAAATCTATCCCATGTATTCTGATAGGCACAACTTTGCAAATTTTTCTAGCTTTGGTTGTTGAACCGGGGATTTGAACTATCATGACATGCTTCAAGTTGGTTGGGTGAATCTTACTAGTGCATGCAAATTCTTCGGTGACAAATGAATGCGATGCTCCCGAATCAAACAATACCCTTGCTAAAACTGAGTTGACAGAAAACATACCCAGCACTACATCTGGCGCTTCCTGGGCTTCTTTGGCGTTCATGTGGAAAAGACGGCCGTTGCGTTTGTGAGGGTTCCCTGGAGCAAATATTCTCCCTGGTTGAACATGACGCTGATGTTGAGCTGGGACATTCACATTGGCAGTGGCAGCAGTCTTCTTGGGACAATCATTGGAATAGTGGCCCTTCACTCCACACTCGAAACAAGTGATCTGGGACTTGTCCTTTGCTGCGACGGGCACAACATTGCTGCCAGTTCTGGGTGCAGTGTTGTTGTTGTTGTTCTTGGGAGGTGCACGGTTGAAGTTGTTGGTGTTGCCGGAGTTGTGATTGTTTCCTCCGGACTTCACATTGCCTCCGCTATGGTTGGGGTAGCTTGGGCGAGACATTGGGGGTCGATTGTTCCTTGGTGAATATCCTGGTGAGGGGTTGGGACGGTACTTCTGGTGACTGCTGGATCCGGATTTCTGCATCATACGACATTTCGGTTGTCGTTCGCCTGATTAATCTTCCCTTCCATCTGAATGGCAGAGTCGACTAGCTCTTTGAGATCCTCGAAGCAGATGTTGACGAGGACAGGCTGCATCTCGTCATGCAGTCCATTCAGGAATCTCTCTTTCTTCTTGACCTCTGTGTTGATCTCATTAGGGGCGTACCTTGCAAGCGACAGGAATCTGTCACGGTATTCCACCACAGTCATTCTGCCTTGCTTCAAATCACGAAACTCATCCCTTAGTCGGGTGACTAGACCTTGCGGCACGTGGGTGCGACTGAACTTGGTTTTGAAGGCTTCCCACGTCATCACCTGACCATGGTTCATATTACGGATACTAGTCCACCAAGCTCTTGCATCTCCCGCCAGGTAGTGGGTGGCGAAGAGAACTTTCTTGTTGTCATCAACTCCTGCAACTTCTAAGTTGTTTTCCATTGTCTGTAACTAGTCATCATCATCTACTAGGTTTTCAGCTTGGTTGAAGATTGGAGGATTAGTATTCTGAAAGTTTTTGAGTTTGGATCCATGGTGATCCCGGTTTCCATGCCCTTGGTTGTTTTGGTCCATCTGAGCTATCTACTGTAATGTTGCTAAGTTGGCCTGGTGCTCTGCCCTACTTGCTTCACGGTCTGCAACTAATATCTGCATAATCTGTAGTATTGGGTCTTGCGACGAGCTACTCCCTCCTTGGTTTCCACGAGTCATCTGAAGATTGAGGTTGATAAAGGGATAAGAGGGAAAGTTCTAAGGTTCATGGTTTTGGTTTCAAAGCTAAACCTATGAGTTTGACTCAGGTTTTGCAACTAACTCCATTTCATTCACTCAAACAAGCACATGGTACAAACACACACCACAATAGTAACGGAAAACAGATGGTTTGAAGAACCATTCTGCAAGCTACGATACAGTGGGACCGATACATCTCATGCTACGATAGTGCTCTAGTGCATCTACTCATCATTGATGAAGTCGGAGTCCTCATCGTCAGTGTAGTAGTCCACAGCATCCTCCTCCAGAAAGTAATCATCATTACTGAGGTAAGAATCCATGTCTCCCTGGATGTCTTCACCCTCCTCTTCTTCCTCCTTTGCTGCAAGCTGAGCTTCTTACTCCTTGATGGTCTTCTCGAGGTCGGCCACCTTCTTGCGAATACGGGCGATGATGTGATCCTTCTTCTCGCGCAGGAGGCGAAGAGACTGACGATCCTTGACTAGCAGTGAGAAAGTCTGGGCCTTCTGGTCGGCAATGGCACGGTTGTGGTTGGCAAACTCCCTAGCATTGTCCAATTCCTTCTGGCGATCGTACAGTAGGAAGTTAAGGTTCTCCACTTGACTCTTCAGCTCTAGGTGACTTGGCATCTCCATCGGCATTCCCATGAATTCATGTCTTGCATATTGAGCAAAATGGGTTCCTTGGATTTGGTTGACGCTAAGGGCACATAGACGTGCGAGAGCTTCATGCATTGCCCTGGCTAATCCATCTAACCAGTTGTTCTCTCTCACGGAGAACTAGATTCTCCCGGACGTTGGTGCTTCTATGCTCCCTCTAAGATCAGCTGTGACTAGCCACTATAAATATCCTCCTGGGGGTCCTGGAAGTTGAGCTCCAAGAAACTCCGAATGTGGGTGTCCTAGTAACTCTGACAGTGAATCTAGGTCCCTCTCGAAGATCAACTGGCCTCCGTTTCCCAACTGGTAGAACTTGCTGAACTAAGTCTCCATCTACAAGAATTAAGGATGAGGAAACTAGTGAAGTGATCAAGTGTGTCAAATTTTAAGTAGTAATGTATGAATTTGAGTAACATGAATTTCTGAGAAAGAATGAATTCCCAAGGATAAGAGAGGAAATAGTTTTTCATAAATAGTCACTTTGGTTTTGAAACTAAGTTTTTGTTCAGACATCCATTCTAACTAGGGTCTCCTATGGTCAGGATGGCTCTGATACCAACTTGTCAACACCTGGATTTTTAATCCCAGATGCCTGTTATGTCATTCATCGCAATCCCAGGATTACCATTTTTCGAAACATAACAGATTGGATATCACAGTACATCATCCATTACAAACCATAAATAAGGTCTTACACAAATAAGGATCTCATGATCCCGTCTTAATACAACAAGGTGCGGAATAAATAATAAGCGTAGTGGTGGGGTCCATCTTTAGGGGCACAGGCAATGCTGACGAAGGCAGATAGTCCTAGTTATCATAGCCGTCCTGCTGGCCATCATCTTGGTAGTCTCCTTCATAGTCTGGCCATGAGAATAGCCAGGGACAAAAGCCATGAGTACTCTTTAAGTACTCGCAAACTACCACTAACAAGTAGTATAGTTCTAATGTAAAGTGCTAAATCTAAGTTTAACTATAAAGTTAAGTTTTGTACGGTAAATTTGGAATGGTATCGCATCCGAATCCAACCATCAGTTTTGTAAAAGGGGTTAAGGCTCATGCCTCAACATTTTCACCATCATAAACCATTTGTGTTTCTCAACACATGTCAAAACATCTCAATAGAATGACTCATCATTCCAAGGTTTTTATAATTCATTTTCACCAAGTATTCCCATCTAAAGTGACTCAAGTTTTTAGCTACTCTAAACTACTAAGTTAAGAGTGTTCACTAAGGTGGAAAGATGGGATCAATCTCATGCAATAGAATGACATCTAAAGTTATCTATATAGGTCAAGTTTTATACTCTTTATGCTATCGTCAAAACAAGTAAAAGACTTTGGGTAAAGTAAAGGAAGTAAAGCTTGAAAATAATACTTTGGGTAGGTAAATAGTCAAAGTGATATAACCAAAGCATGCCTAAAGCATCTTTGCTCAATCATCGAGCTTAATTCTAGCTTGCCAAGCATTATACTTGCAAGTGTTATCTTGCATTGTTAATGGTGGCTTGCCTTGTGCAGTGCAGTGGTTGAAGTTTTCTTCCTCCTCTTGATAGAACTCCTCCTCCTCGAAAGCTTAGTCGATACTATCATCTATAAATACATACGGAGTACACAATCACCAAAAAATACTTAACTAGTATAATTAGCACTCTAAGTCACACATTTGATGATCTATTATCATCACAAGAATCACAAGTTTTATTAACTAGTTTCATTCCTTTTATTTAAGAAAAATAATTTCTACTCATTGAAAAAAATAACTAAGATTTAATATTCACCACTTGAAATATGGGATTATGTGGACACATGTCATCACCACATATTCTAACATGTGGGAATGTGATTTAAGGGTTGGATCATATTTACTTAGGTTTAAGTTTATTATTTCATGATTTAAAGTGACTAGAAATGCCTATATAGCATTATTTTGGTACTAGTCCAAAGTCACTGCATGTAAACCTTAATATTATTACATATTGAGATAGGTATGGTTAAATGTGATTTTTGAGAGTTGGAATCAACTCAAAAGCTAACATGGTTGATTTTTGAAAAATGTTTGAATATGCAAATGCTTCTGTCTTGTTATTTTTGCTAGCAGAGATCTCTAATTTTAATTGAATTAAATCCAACGGTCTTGGGTAGATCTTTTCAGTAGCTTTCTAGCAAAATTGGAATCACTCCATTTGGATTTGTAGATCACTCTGAATTGATTTTCAAACTAAGGGACATAACTAGGTTCAAACTAAATTAGAAAAATCTAAATTTGAATTAAATGGGTCGAGCGGCAAAGAAAACGGGCCAGCCCAGTGGCGTTCCGCGGCATAGATAACGGCTGACAGGGGGGTTCACCGGTCAGCGGCTCTTTACACGCGAAGTGGTACAGAGCGATGTGGGCCGTTAGATTAGAAGGGGGATCTACGGCTGTGGCTTGTCGTTGACGACGGACATGTCGCCGGTGAGGTCTAACCCTAGCGGCTCGGTAGGGGTGCTCAGGGGGCATACCAGGGCTCTAGCTACTACGGCGATGGGGGCGATCGGACGTGCTGTCGACGGCGGACTCAGGGGTGGTCATGGCAGCTCCTGGGGTGGACAAAATCGACGGCACCTTCTCCTCCTCTGCAGCGGGCTCCTCCGGCCAAATTCCGGCAAACCCAGGCTCGAGCGGCTCCGGCGAGAGGTGGGGAAGGATCAATGAGGAGAGGGGAGTGGAATGGTGTGAGTAGTTGGTGCGGGGAAGGGCTCCTTTTATAGGCGCGGCTAAGCGGCAGAGAAGCATGGGCGGTGCTCGCCGGTGATGACGACATAACGAGCTAGAGGCGTGGGCGGTGCGCTAGGATGGTGGGCAGTGCCCTGGCGATTGTCACGGCGGTGAGTGTGCAGTGGTTTGCGGCCGGGGGTAGTGAATGGCGTGGCGCGCACTAAGTCTCTGCCGACGGCGAGTTTCACAGCGACCGGCGACTACGAGGCACGGTCGGGGGAAAGGGCGTGTCCGTTAGCTTGCTAGGCTGGTAGGGATCGTGTAGACGGGCGGCTGGAGCATGGAGAGGTCTGGCTACGCGGGGACAGTGCGCACTCTGCGGGCGGCGTCGGCATGGCCGACCATCTCCGGGCGAGGCGGTTCCTGGTCATTCTGGTTGCTGTCCTTGGGCTAGGGCTGGTTGGGCAGTGGAGGTGGACCATGGGCTACCTCCTGGACATGGTGGATGGCGCTGGCGGCGGCTGTGGTGTGCTGTCGCCGGTGAGGTGCCCAAATGGGGGCTCGGCCTTAATGGCCATGACCGTTTGGTCGTGGCACAGTGAGTGGCTGGGCTAGTGAGGGGTAGGGGAGTGTATGGGTTGGCTGTGGTTGCAAAATGGGGAACCAATTTGGTTCAAACACTACTCCAAATAGTGTTTTGTGTTTCGTTTGAATTCTGTCCACCAAGTGTTTGTGAAAATGGCCAAAAGAAATCAAGTTTGGAATTTTGGGATGAATTTTGGTGGGTTTTCTATACACATGCTTAAGCTTCTGTGATTGCTTGGGTTTTGAAATTGGAGCTCATTTGAGTGGTTTTTGAAATAGGGTGATCTTGATACCTACACTAGATTCAATTTTCAATTGTCATTTAAAATTAGTGTTTGAAAGATTTTGGCAGATCACAAGGTGGGCCTTGGTACACTATTACTTGTACTAGCAAGGGGTGCAAAGATACATATTTATTTCTGTTAAGAATTGAGTACTAGGAATAGCCAAAGTAGGCATGGTAGTTAAAATGTCACAAATGACCATTTCTTTCTTTTATTCATTTTGATTTGTTTTTCTTTGGGATTTGTTTGGGAATGATCTAGATGATGTTTATTTCACCTAAGAATAATTTTACAAGCAATGGATCACTTAATCATGGCAATTGAAAACAACTCCTATTTAAATGCACACACATATGAATGCTTTAATAATTTTAATTGGAAAAGTTTTTGTTAACCCTAATTTTGATGATTTGGATCTTAATAACCTTGGATTAAAGTTTTGGGATGTTACAGCCATATAGTTGGTCGTTAAACTCTCAGACATTTTCGATTTTTTTTTTGTTATTCATCTAAAAAAGAAACGATTGTGTCGGTTCCAAGTCAGTAACTTAATCGACCTAGACTCGAGATATTTGGAAATATCTGCCCGGAACCAACTATACGACCGGAGCTATACGGGTCACACCCATATAGTTGGTCGTTACGTTACAGGTCTCCTTCAAATCCATGATTTCTTTCCCTGTTTCATTAAGATTCTTTTCTTGGACATGAATTTGGTTTTTCTCGCGAGTTTTACCAACCTCTGACCCCCTTATATACTGCCATTGTCTCTCTCTAATCATAATCACCAGGAACCAATCCAGCCATGTGCTATCCTGTCCTAGACCGCGGAAAACCCCTGGGTCTCATTGCTCCTTCTAGGGACCGCTCTCGCAACCTGTCCATGGAGGACGACGACGTAGAGGTGGAGAGGTTTAGCCCAATGTACAAGGAGTACGTCGAGCCAAGCTTCTACAACAACGATCCCGATGAAGATTTGAGTGACATCTACATCTGCCGTGATGTCTATGATCCCCCAGAGATCAACTGGCTACAATGAAGAGATCTCAACAAGAGAGAGAAGGTCACAAGCCGCATGGAAAAGGGCGTGTGGAGACGGTCAAGTTCATCGCCATGGACCCCAGGCTGCACAAGCGTAAGGAATTACCTAATATTGGTGCAGGTGCTAGCAAGGGAGCGACGGTGCCACTCTTGAAGCCTACCATTGGTGCTCGTATGAGGGTGAAGCCTCAAGAAGAGTGGAGGAATGGTTTCCACTTCCCTGATCCATCAATTATGGATGAGAAAAAAGAAGCTGCTCCCAGGACCAAGGACCGTGTGCGATCACTGGAGATATATCAGAAGCAGGAGCTACTCCATCGCGTCGAAGTCTGTCACCGTCTCAAGGAGATAGAGAAGCAGGATGATCTTCTCCCATTGGTGACTAAACTCGCGGATAAAGTGGACACTTTGCAATATGATTTGCACATGTGCTACAACCGCATCACCGCTCTGGAAGATACCAATAAGAAGCTACACACCGCGATGTTACATGCTGGTACGTCCAAAATGTATCTACTTTCCCGTACACTTTTGCTATTGTTTCTCCTCTAAACTTGTGTGAATTGGATGCAACTAACACGGACTGACGCTGTTTTCAGCAGAATTACCTTGGTGTCTAGTTTTTGTGCAGAAAATCAACTATTAGGAAAAATCCCGGAAAATATGCCAAAAATCCTATTTCACCAGAAGAGTCCCGGAGCCATAAGATGAGACGGAGTAGGGCCACGAGGGGCCCACACCACCTAGCCGCGTGGGCCAGGCCAGGACGCGCCTACTGGTGGTGTGGCCGCCTCGGCTGCCCCCTCAGCCTCCCTCTTCGCCTATAAGATGCCTCTTGACCTAAAAACCAAGGGGGGTTTGACGTTTTTCTAGAGAGAGTTCCGCTTCGCCGCCACCACCATATTCCGCGAATCAGCACTAGAAACTCCGTTCTGGCACCCTGCCGAGACGGGGGAATTGGAGAAGATCATCGCCATCATCATCACCATCGCTTCTCCATCGACCATCCATATTTCCCCCATCTATTAGTGAGTAATCCCCCGTTGTAGGCTATGGGGATGGTAGGGATTGGATGAGATCGTTCATGTAATGGCATCAGATTGTTAGGGCATGGTGCCTAGTATCTATTATTAGTGCTTTTTGACTTTGTTGCAACTTGTTATGCTTAATGCTTGTCACTAGGGCCCGAGTGCCATGATTTCAGATCTGAACATGTTATTGATTCATTATGATAGTATTGTTTATGGTCTTACCTACAAGTAGTATACACATATTGTTGTTCGGAACCAAAGGCCCCGAAGTGACAGCAATCGGGATAACCGGAGGGAATGGCTTTGATGTGAGGATCACATGTGTTCACGGAGTGTTAATGCTTTGCTCCGGTGCTCTATTAAAAGGAGCACCTTAATTGCCAGTAGTTCCCTTGAGGCCCCCCTGCAAACGGGCTGGCAGGACAAAAGATGTTGTGCAAGTTCTCATTGCGAGCACGTATGACTATATATGGAACACATGCCTATGATTATTTAATACTTGGATGCTTTATCTTATTTATCTGCAAATGCCCTATGTCTTGATTGCCAGATGAATTGTCTTGTCCATGCAACGCCCATCCATCCATCCCTATGCCTACCGCGCTTTAATCCTACTATATGTTGCAATTGTTACTACTATTTTTACTTTTACTACTGCTATTACTCTGCTATTGCTACTACAAAACTGTTGCTACTAATAAACTGCTGTGAGCAAGATTGTTTCCAGGTGCAGCTGAATTGACAACTCAGTTGTTAAGGCTTATAAATATTCTTTGGCTCCCCTTGTGTCGAATCAATAAATTGGGTTTCACTTCCCTCAAAAATATTGCGATACACCCCCTATACTTGTGGGTCATCAAGACTATTTTCTGGCGCTGTTGCCGGGGAGCATAGCTTTATTTATCAAGTTCGCTTGGAATCACTATTGTTCGCTGCCCTCGATCAATCATGGGTAAGTCTCGTGATGGCAAGGTTCCTATTTTACCATCCACTACAAGAAGAGGTACGGTTCTGAACACCTCTGTTGCTCTTGATTCACCATCTGTTATGAGTAAGCTCCTTACACCACCACATACACATGCTACACACACTGCTACTACTGCTGAATCTGAAACTTCTGATACTTATGATGCTGCTTCCACTGTGCTTGATAAGAGTGGTTCATTAGGTCCTTTCCTAGATGCTACGATTGCTAGAACTATAGCTGGAAATACTGAAACTCCTAATGAAGACAGTACTACACCCGTCAGTTCACCTGAGTCTAGAGCGAGTTATGATATTGAAGACGGTTATATAGAGATGACCGATGAATTTATTAAAGAATGCCCAAAGACCCATGATAGGAGTGCTATTAAGAGTCTCCTTGAGAGGCATACTATAAAACCCAAATTATCTCCTAATGGTAAGTTTGCTGCATCTCTCATAAACATTAAAGATAAGGATTATGATTTCTCTCTTGATCTATCTTACATAGCTATTGTTGAGAAGGAACCTTTTTGTGGGGCTAAGAATGAAAGTGTGGTAGCACATATGACTGAGCTTTCTACCATGAGTGGCCTATTTTCTGATGATATTAAGATGCGCACCTACTTTGTTGCTAAATTTTTTCCTTTTTCACTAAAGGAGAAGCTAAAATTTGGTTTAATAATCTACCTCCTGGATCTATTGATAGCCCTGATTACTTGATTAGTACTTTCCTTCAGAAATATTTCCCTCCTAGTTCTAGACATGCTATTTTGCAGGAACTTTTTGATTTTAAACAGGGAGAAAAAGAGATATTGCCTGAATCATGGGCAATGTTTTGTGCTTTGATTCATGCATAGGCTAGATGTCCATTACCTAAATATGAGCTTCTTGATATATTTTATAATGGACTAACTAAAGAATCTAGGACATACCTGGATAGTTGTGTTGATTGTGTTTTTAGGAATAGGACTCCCAAGGAAGCTGAGGAATTAATGGCTAAAATAAGCAAGAATTATAAAGACTGGACTCCTCCTGAACCAGCTATACCTAAAACAATTATACCTGAACCAACTATCCCTGCGCTGTCATCGGATTGATGACAAGTACGCCATGAGGGGGTCCTCGAGGCATGCGGAAGAGAGTGGTGTGAGATGTACGGTGTTCCGGGACGGTGAGCACACAAGTTTACCCAGGTTCAAATCCGCCGGCTTTGGACGAATCCTACTCCTGCTAGCAATCCAGTAATACGACAGAGTCGGATATGGGTTACAAGGGTTCGCCTGTGCGAGTTGAGATTGTAGACTATTGAGTGTTGCCCTAAAGGCTCTCCCTAGGACAGCTTATATAGATATCCGGCCTTGGGTTTACAGGAGAGATCTATCCGGCTACGACTAAGAGTCGGTTATAAAGTACATCTTGAACTGCAAGTAACACTATGGGCCTAAGTCGGTAAGTCTTCTAGGCCTTCCGATAGCCGGACTGGACTCCGTCTTTTCTCCCTGACTGGGTCGCTCGTGAAGCAAAGCTCTAACCCGAAGTGGGCCACCCTGATCAGTGAGGAACTATGAGGATACCCGGAAAGTATATCCCCAACAGCAGCCCCTGGAAGTCTCCAAGATCCAAAGTCGGATTCATCATCGTCTAGCTTGATCTTCAGCTTGCAGAATCTTGAAGGGTTCCTGAAACTTCACAACAAAAAATACGATCCGGGTCTTAAAAATAAGTCGGACCTATCAATATGTTACTCGGATTTCCTAGCTCGATTTTCAAACTAAGCCGGAACTTGGTCTCTGACGTCACCTGACGCTGGTCATGGTCAAGTCACGTCATCTGACAAACATCATGTCAGCACGACCGTTGGTGGGTCCGTCATTCACGGAACCGAGGTGCCATTTCAATGCGTACGTGGAGATCGAGGCGATGTAATAATCGTGTGGGTCCTTCCCAGTTCCTTCCACGACGCGTGGCATTTATGCAGTGCGATTTGCACGAATCTTGGCGCGGGTAGGTGGTTATAAGGGGTGAGGATCTTTCTTCTCCTCTCTTCACCTATTCCCTCTGCCGTTTCTTCTCCTCCACATCTCCCTAGCGCACAGAGCTCTCCCTCCTCCCAGATTTCCTAGCGCCGCCCATCTAAGGTCACCTGCGCACCGGAGAAATGGCTTCCTCTTCCTCTTCCGGCTTGGCGGCGGCAGCGACTGCGGCAGAGAAGGAGAGCAACTGGGGAGTTTGGATCCCGTGCCTCCTCGACAACAAGAAACTCCAAGTCGTGGAGAATGAAGGTCTCCTCCGCACCGGCGACTGGCGGAGCGGTACGGAGAAACCATCCCCCACCCGCGCGCCGGCGAGCGGGTCCACTTTGGCACCCACCTCGACAGAGGTTTGTCCTTTCTTCCCTCGGAATTATTTTCCGAGGTGATTGATCACTATGGTGTACAACTCCACCATCTTCCCCCGAACTCCATTTTAGAGATGAGTTCTTACGCAACTTTGTGTGAGGGGTATCTCGGCATTAGGCCGAGTCTCACCTTGTTTCGTTTCTATTTCCATGTCCATAGAAACTCCATCACTGCCGGTAATCCTTACATTACCGGTACTATTAGCCTTTCTCTTAGACGTGAGCGTAGCTATCCTCGTATTTCTGCCAGTGACTCGGTCAAACAATGACCGACCACTTTTTTCTACCATAAGGATATTCCTGCTCCCGGCAAAGATACTGCTTTGCCGGCTTTCATCGACGGAGCCGCCACGGCCCAACCATCTTGGGACGAGGCTCATACAGCTCTCAGTGACGATCTGATCCTTGCCAAGAGGCGGATCGAATATCTGATAAAACACAAGGGCCTGAAAGGGTCTGACTTAGTCCAGTGCTGGGTGTCACGCTGGATCCAGCCTCTCCAGTACCACGGTGACCGTCTGATGCACTCCATCACGGCGTCGAAGAATGATTCCCTCCGCATGAGTCCTACGGCTTTAAAGCCATAGGAGTAGATAAGCCAGATTAAATGGCTGATCAAGGAGCGAATTGAAAGGAAGATTCCGGACTTGTCTCTAGATATGCATACAGCGGAAGACCTTGTGGTTCTGGTAAGCTTAAATGATAAATCCCTTTATGTGTTTCACTCTTTAAGTTATTTTGCAATACTGAGATGTTTTCTTTGTTTTCAGCTTACCGACCTTCCCGAGTCGGAGTTTGCTCCACTCGAGGGATATCCTCCGGAGTTTTCTCAGGAGGCTGAACTGGTTCCACTGCCGGACATTGTGCCCAAGAAGCGCAAGGCTCCGACCATGGCCGTCGGCACAAAGGAGGTGCTAGTCGTCAAGAGGTAACTTTGAACACAACTTCCACCTTTGTTCCTTACTCGAATTTTACTTTCGAGATGTAATACTTTCCATTCTTATTACATTCTCAGAGCTAAGCAGCTCATCAAGGGTAAGGGGAAGGGAACTTCTTCGAAGCCCTTGCGGCATACGAAGCTGACCATGGCTTCTCCTGCCGTGGCTCCTCCGACTCCTGCCCCACAATCCTCTACAACGCCAGTGATTACTCCATCTCCGGTTGTCGCAGAAGATCCGGCTCCTTCAACGGGGCCAGTGATCCTTGAATCACAGACTAACGCCACCACAAGTGGCTCAGGTTTAGATAAGGGTGAACCCTCTTCGGGTAATGATCCCTCGACAAAGATCTTCGCTGAAAACCTCCTTAACAATCCGGGGCTTGCCAAGTTTGGCTTGTCCCGGAAATCTGTGGAAGAGATCCAGCGGCTGGCCCGACAATGCCTGGAGAAGAGAAATCTCTCTACCGAAGAAGAAGCACAAGAGGCGGAAGACATCAAATACTCCGACCTTCTTGAACAAGTTCGCCTTCGCGATGAGGGACTTAGAGCTGGTGTACTTCCACCACCTCCGGTTATTCCACTCACCCTCGCAGAGAAGGTTACCACAAAGGTGAACATGTGTCTGAGCAAGCTTAGACATGAACATCATGTAAGTGGGAATTCCAACTCACGATTTTCTTTATTGCATTTCATATCATATCCTCTAGCCCCCAAGCATGAAGTAGGATATACAATCCGGGTTTATGCTTCCTTAGGATGCCAAAGAATGAACTAGTGTAGCCCCCAAGGCTCGTGCTGATATTAGTAAAAATATTAGCCCGAGTATTTAGTAGACTTCTGACTCTGGGTATTCTGACTTACAGAAAGTAAATTCATATAACCAGGATTTGTTGAAGAACATCTGCAACAAGCGGAGAGAGATTTGAGCTCTTCGACTTGAAAATGCTGAACTGAAGGTCTCCAAGGATGATGCCGAAGGTAAACATTTCGTGACTCAAACCTTGCCTTTTGTGTTTTCATAATCGAATATTTTTCGTTGAACTGTTGTTCTTTTTGACTTACAGCACTGGTAAGACAATCCTGTGCTATGATTGAAGAGGCCGAGAACCTCAAAACCTTGGTGGTGGAGAACAAAGAACTTCGCCAAGAGATGGATAAGCTCAAGGCGGATCATGAGAAGAGCATCGCTCAAGTTCTCGAATCCTCCTCCATGGCTACTGACGAGCGTGATCGTAAGATTGCGGCTCAAGATCAGAGAATCTCGGATCTCAATAATGAACTTTGCAGAGAGAAGGACCTTTCCGAGGCGCTCCGGGCTGAACTCCAGAGTCTTCGGGAAGAAAGACCAAAGTTGACGATGTCATCTTCGGTATATTCCATCTGTCTGACTTGTCTATTTTCTTTGACTTCTTTCAATGTAGGATTTTCTTAACCATTTTTGTGTTATGTGAATAGGTCCTCTGAACTTGACGGACTCCACCTCTGCTGAGCCTCGCACCCACCGGCTTACCCAAGTCGGTGATTTGCTTCATGACTTCCGCTAATCCACCGAGGACATGCATGACATGTCCGACTTTTAGGTGCGAGACAAGGCGAAGGAGATGCCGCAACTTATCCAGGATTGGAACATGTCCTACGCGCGATCCGCAGCGCAGAACGCTCTCACCATGGTCATGAGCCACCATGGAAGCATGGAAATCTGGCAAGTGACCAGAGGGTACTCTACTATGGATGAAGATGGACAGGAGCAAAACATCAAGGCCATCATGGACTCCTGCGCTGGATATGGGTGTCATGTAGCTGACTTGACCAGCTATGACACTCCCTTCTTCACCCGCGTGGACACGCCGCCTCCGCCTCCAGAAGAAGCAGCCGAAGTTTCCGAGGATGGACAAACCATATCCGATTTGGACATCTCGGATTGCTATCAGAGTGCAGCTGATGTGTCCAGCGAGCCGACAGCTCCTACCTCCTCTCCTGCATCATAGATTACCAGAAACAAATGTATTATTCTAACATTATGGGTCTATAAATATGCAGTACTTATAATTTTGCTAGTGCTAAGCTTTTGATCTATTCAGCACTTTTGGCCTTAAACTTTGTGTGCCTGAAATGTTTACATAAGCACTTATATTTTTTCGTCTATACTTATCGTTTATCTGGCTTTCCGCCTCATCCCTTTCGTGAGCCGGCTAAACCTTCTGCACGGAAACTCTGCCGAGCAACGGAGCTCAATTGCTAAACCAGTTTAAACTTGGAAACAAAGCCGGCTTCTAGTACCCGCATCTGGCAATCAGACAAAGAACCAAAGTATAGACTAGAAACTTTAGAGTTATACCCAAAGGTAGCGTTTTAAAAATCGGAAATCTAAACCAGAACAAACATGAGCATAAAGTACTTTCAAGTATTCTGGGATTTTCGACTATGACATGATCATTCAGAAATAAGATGGTAAAAACTTCTCAGAAAAACTTGAGGGAACCAAGACTTTTGTTTCTCACAGAACATGTACACATATATGATTACAAAAAAGGATAAACTAAGAATAAAAGGGACATAGCTGAGCAATATTCCATGGTCTGCCTAACTCATCTGCATTTGTACTGCCTCCAACTCTCTTTCTCTTCTTAGTAGTAGGTCTTTCTTTGACTGGCCTCATGTCAGTTAAGAAGTATGAACCTTTGTGCAATACTCGACTAACTAAAAAAGGGCCCTTCCCATATAGGGGAAAGTTTGTGCTTTCTTTGTTGCATAAGCCGGAGAACCAAATCACCTTTATTGAAAGATCTGTTTCGGACTCTCTGGCTATGATACTTGCGTAACTTTTGCTGATAGGCTGTTGATCTCATTTCAGCAACGACGCAAACTTCTTCGACTAAGTCGAGATCATTTTGTCGAGAAATCTCGGCATCTTCTTCGATATACACGGCCACTCTAGGAGAAGTGTGAATTAAATCACTAGGAAGAACTGCTTCTACGCCATAGACCAAGAAGAAAGGTGTGTATCCGGTTGACCTGTTCGGAGTTGTTCGTAAACTCCATATTACAGAGGGTAATTCCTCTGCCCAAGCCCCCGCAACACGTCGTAGTGGCGCTTCGAGTCTTGGTTTTAGGCCTTGTAGGATTAAACCATTTTCCCTTTCAACTTGTCTGTTAGCCTATGGATGTGCGACTGATGCAATGTCAAGCCGGATATTTTGTTCATTGCAGAATTCGGCCAATTCTCCCATAGAGAAATTACTCCCGTTGTCCGTGATAATGCTATGCGGATAACTATACCGGATTATAACATCCTTGACAAATCTTTGGCCGTTGCTCCATCGCAACTAGTGATGGGTTTAGCCTCAATCCATTTGGTGAATTTATCCACCATCACTAAGAGGTGAGTAAATCCACTTGGAGCTCGTCTAAACGGTTCTACCATGTCAAGCCCCCAGACCGCAAAAGGCCACGTTATAGGTATTGTTCGTAGCTGATCAGCCGGAACATGAGGTTGCTTGGCATACTTTTGGTAGCCCTTGCATGTCTTGACCAGCCGTTCGGCATCTGCCTTGGCTGTAAGCCAGAAAAAACCGGGTCTAAAGGCTTTTGCCACTAACGATTTGGCTGCAGCATGGTGACTGCACTCGCCTTTGTAGATTTCTCTTAGGATTTCCACTCCTTCTTCCGGAGATACGCAGCGCTGAAAAACCCCAGAAACACTCCGCTTATAAAGCTCACCTTGAACTATAATATAGGTTTTTGCTCGTCGGACGATCTACCGGCTCAGAACTCGTCTTCGGGTAATTTGCCATCTACCAGATAATCAAGGTAGGGTTGGGTCCAGCTGGGAATTATAGCCAGTACTTCTATTAGAGGTGAGTCGGATTTGGTCGGATATTCCTCATCCACTCCCTTTATCGAGGGAACTTTGAGGTGCTCTAAAAAAGTGCCATCCGGGACCTCTTTCCGTGCAGAGCCTATCCGAGATAATGCATCTGCTTCCTCGTTTTCTGCTCGAGGGATGTGTTGAACCTCAAACCCTTCGAACAATTTAGATAAATCATCCACGACAGCTTTATATGCTGCCATGTGTTTATTTGCATTACAAATATCCGACACTTGCTGAGCAACAAGATCCGAATCTCCATAACACATCAAACCTCGGATGCCGATATCCTTAGCAATCCGGATTCCATGCAACAGTGCTTCATACTCGGCAATATTATTTGTCGCTGTGAAGTGGATCTGCAACACGTATAGAAGTTTATCTCCTTGGGGTGATTTGAGCACCACGCCAGCCCCCGGGCCCCTCGATCCTTAGACCCATCAAAGTATAGGGTCCAATATTTCGACTCTGGGAGGGTCATATTCTCCTTCGTCTCTATCCAATCAACAACAAAGTTGGCAAGGATTTGGGATTTGATTGTTGTCTAGGGTTTATACTCAATATCGAAAGCCGAAAGCTCTATGCCCCATTTGGCGACGCGTCCTGTGGCATCGCTGTTGTTAATTATGTCTCTCATGGGAGCTATGCTCACCATGATAATTGGATGCTCCTAGAAATAGTGTCGTAGCTTACGAGATGCTAGGAAAACACTGTAAGCCAACTTTTGATAGAGCGGATACCGCTGTTTTGATTCTGTCAGGACCTCGCTGACAAAGTAAGTCGGACGCTGCACCAGGTGTTCCTGATTTTCCTCTGGTCTCTCCACCACCATGACGATACTAACTTCCTTGTTTGTCGCAGCAAGATAAAGCAACATCGGTTCTTGTGGTTCCGGTGCAGCAAGGATAGGAGTAGATGAGAGTACTTTCTTAAGGTCCTGTAACGTAGCTTCAGCTTCGTTGGTCCATACAAAATCCTTGGTCTTTTTCAGGAGTTTGTATAATGGTGCAGCTCTTTCACCAAGCCGGCTTACAAATCGACTGACTGCAGCAATGCAACCAGTTAGTCTTTGTACGTCCTTTAGGTGAGTTGGCCTGGAAATATTGAGTATAGCCTTGATTTTGTCTCGGTTCACCTCTATGCCTCTTTGAGACACGATGAAACCTAACAATTTTCTGGCTGGAATTCCAAAGAAGCATTTCTTCGGATTAAGCATGATGTTGTATTTTCGTAGATTGGCGAACATTTCCTCCAAGTCGGAAATCAACGTTTCCTTCTTTTTGGACATCACCGCAATATGATCCACGTATGCATGTACATTGCGTCCGATTTGGTGGTGGTGGCAACGCTGCATCGTGCGCTGGTATGTAGCTCCTGCGTTCTTCAGCCCAAAGGGCATCGTAAGAAAACAGAAGGTTCCGAAGGGGGTTATGAATGAAGTTTTGACTTTGTTAGATTCCTTCATCCGGATTTGGTGATAACCGGAATATGCGTCGAGAAAATAGAGGAGTTCCGAGCCTGCCGTTGAATCGATAACTTGATCAATCCTAGGCAGAGCGAACAGATCTTTTGGACAAGCCTTATTCAAGGCAGTATAATCAACACACATCCTTAAATCAGTGGTGTCTTTTTTAGGGACCATTACAGGGTTGGCCAACCACTCAGTGTGGATGACCTCTTCTATGAATCCGGCTAACTCGAGCCATGCTAGTTCCTTAGCTATTGCCTTACACTTTTCATCACCGAAACGTTGTAAGGACTGTTTGACAGGTTTAGCATTCGGGTTTACATTTAAAGAGTGCTCGGCAAGTTCCCTAGGTACTCCGGTCATGTCAGATGGCTGCCATGCGAAGATATCTTGATTTGCTTTGAGGAACTTGACGAGCGCGCTTTCCAATGCACTATCTAGGCCTACACCTATCTGGGTCACCTTGGAGGGGTCATCATCCTTCAACAGCGTTGTCTTCGTCTCTTCTGATGCCTTGAACTCCGGATTCGGCTTTGTCACCTCCTTCTTCGTTGCGGGCATCTCAGACGGATCTATGCTCTTCTTGATCTCCTGGTACTCCTGGGCGTGCAGCACAGCTTCAGCAAAGGCGGCATTTCCATCCTCGCACTCTCGCGCTTTCTTTGGGTCTCCCCTGATGGTGATTACGCCGTTGGGACCTGGAATCTTCATCATATTGTAAATGTAACATAGACGAGCCATAAAAGCCCAGTAAGCCGGACGTCTGAATATAGCATGGTACGCACTCTTGAACGGGACCACTTTGAAGGAAAGTGCCTCCGTCCGATAGTTCTTTGGAGTTCCAAAAGTAACATCCAAAGTGATTTCCCCCAGGGAATTGGCTTGTCTTCCTGGGACAACTCCGTGAAAGATCACAGAGCTATGGTTCAGCTGGGTCTCCGAGATCTTCATCCGGCGTAGCATTTTGACATACAGAATATTGATACTGCTGCCGCCGTCCATGAGGGTCTTGGAGAAACCATAACTGTCGATAAGTGGATTGACGATTAAGGCGTATTTTCCTCGCCTGTGCAACTTAGGCGGATGATCAGCACGATCAAATGTAATTGCCACCTCCGACCAGTCCAAAAATTGGGGGACAGCCGGAACTGTTGTGTTGAGGTCATGTAGAACTGCCTTCTTGACCTTTGCTGGTTGAGATCCGAGGAAGGTGACATAAGTGTCTTTTTTGGTCGGAAAATTTTTCTTCCCTTCTGACTTGGGATTTGAAGCATCGGCTTCCTCCATGTCGGAATCTTCCTTGGTCTCTTTATCTTTTTCGGGATTCTTCTTTCCCTTCTTCCGCTTAGCTTTGTAGCCAGCGGTGTCATTCTTTTGATGTCGTCATTGAAACGACAGTCAGCGTTGGTGTGGGACGAGCCCCCATTGGCATCTAAGTGATGCACACATGGGTTGTTGGCAATGTCGGCCCAAGAGTAGGTTTTGCCCGGTTGCTGGTCTCCTCTACCTTGAACTCTTGAAGTCCCACGGCCACGCCCGCGGCCTCCGCCGCATCCTCCTCGTCCTCTAGACCCGAAAGTAGCAGTGACCACTCCCGTTTCCATGTTGGGTTTCTCTTCCAAGGTATTCTTGCGCTTCTGAGCTTATTGCTTTGGTTGTTTTGCCGACTGTGGCATAGCCAGGGCGTTGAGTAATCCCTCTGCATCGTCGTCAGCATCTGCATACTTGCTCGCTGTTTCTATCATCTCTCCCAAATCAGTGACCTTGTCACACTTCAAGCGATGACGCAGTAGACCAATTGGGAGACCTGCAATGAAAGCTTCAATCACAGTTTGATCATTTACTCCTTCGCAGGAGTTCTTGGTGTCGATCCATCATCCGAGGTAATCCCGGCAAGTTTCTCTGGCCTTCTGGGTGCAATGCTGTAGGTCTCCGACCGTACAGGGCCTCCGGTATGTGCCTTCGAAATTCCGGAAGAACGCACTTTGCATGTCATACCAGTTGTGGATGGTGTTCTCTGGAAGTTCATTAAGCCATGATCGTGCCGTCTTCCGCAACATGAGTGGGAGGTATCGGGTTGTGACTAGGCTGTTTCCGCCTTTGGCGATGCAGCAAGCTTGGAATAAATCCTGTAGCCAGGTATCTGGCCGAGCAATGCCTTCGTAGGTTTGGATATGTTGTGAGATAGCAAATCCTTCCGGGAATCTTGTAGCTCTGATGCATGGTCCGAAGCACTTTGGGCCCACGTAGATATCATCGTTTTCGTAGCACCGCGCCTCTATATTGGAGTTGATCCTGTGCCTTGCGTCATTCGGGGATAGAGATTGTCCCAAGTGTCGGTTGTGACTATGGTGCCTTGGAGCCGGACTTCGGCTTCTGCCACCACCACCTCCACCACGACGCCCTCCCTTGCCTCCTTGGGAGCCGTTGTGATGGCTACTTGGTGGATAGGGTGGAGTTGCTGGGTTTTTTCCGGCTGATCGTCGGCCTCCATCCGGAGCATCATTATTCCGGCTCCGGGGAGGGTCTTCATTGTGACGAGCCCCCTGCCGGCTTGTCTCGGCATGGTATCCGTCATTCCTTCGTCCGTCATCCGGACGGCTTGCATGTCTAGGAGGTGGCATTCTTTGTCGGTCCTCCTCCCGATGTTTCTCTTTATCATCGTCCCTGCAGTCTTTCGACTCTCGCGGGGGCGGGTTCCTCGGATTCAGTGCAGCAATTGCTTCTTGCTCCGCAACTGGGTTAACGCTACGCCAGTTACAGGCAGCTTTGTGGTGCTGTCCCGAAGATCCGGTTCTTGAGTAATTGTCTTCCCGGCGATCAGGGCAGCGGTGCTGCTCCGGTACACGCTGGGGTCTTACGTCAGCCCATGCCAGATCCGTGCGACATTGGTCGGAATCAGAGACCAGTTTTTTACTTCTGGACATGGCGACCTTTTGCTGCTCCAGTCCGTTGTTGAGTAGTTTGATTCCCAACCGGGTCTCCTCCGGGCCTGGATTAGCCGATAAAATTTCTCGGGCCGCCACGGTGTTCTGTACTGGGGTTGGATATACCCAATCCCTCTACTATCTTTCCGAGGCTTCCCCATTTCTTCTCCGAAAAGGATGGCGTGAATCTGCGGGAATTGGTTGTCACTAGAATGATGCTTCCTAGTCTTCTGGTATTGCCTGGAGTTGTACTTCTCCGCAGATGCCATGCGTTTCTTTTCCTCCTCAATGTTTTTGGCTTCATCAAGGAGTACTTGACGACGCGCTTCTAGGGCCCGTGCCCTCTCGTCCAGTTCTTTAGCAGT
Organism: Avena eriantha; assembly: GCA_910589775.1. Taxonomy (NCBI): domain Eukaryota; kingdom Viridiplantae; phylum Streptophyta; class Magnoliopsida; order Poales; family Poaceae; genus Avena; species Avena eriantha. The sequence continues at coordinate 487,429,873 of OU342743.1, read as the reverse complement.
AAGTTCTGCAGCCGTAGGAATAGGTGTGGTTAATGCAGCATCGATGAATTTACACGCACCTTTAGTGATCACGTGTCCATCCATAGGTTCTTCTTTTTTCGGCTCGTCTGGGATAAGTGCTCCATCTGAGTCCCTCATATTCCTCGGCAATCACCTCCTCTATCAGAGAGTCTTTTGCCGGGGTCTTGTTCCTCTTGTTCTTCTTCTTTGCCTTCTTAGCCGCGCCAGTAGCAAAGACAGCTTTGGGTCCATTTCCCGGAGTCAAGCCCTGATCGGTACTTTCGGACATCAAGACTTCAGGATTATCTCCGACTTCCATGTCATCCTACGCTTTTCGAGAGTGTTCCCCAGATCCTTCATCCATGGCTTGTCCTTCTTCTGCAGTTTTGGAGTTGTACTCCTCTTCATATTCCGCGGAGAACTTTCGGAAATCTACTGACGTCATCGATTCATCCGAGGATGCAGTTACGTTGGCGTTTATTCCAATTGCCTCCAGCACCGAGTCGGTGTTGTCTCCAGCATCGGCAGAGCCGGATCCGGATCCCACATATCCAACAAAGTGCGATGCGTGCTTCCTGAGGTACCTGCGACTCTCGCGATCAGCTTCGTCGAAACTTTTGATGGTCCCGAGAATTGCATCTATGCCCGAGTTTTGCATTATCATACGCCGCAACGTGTACCTCAGGAAAGGCATGTCTGTCCCGGCGTCATCAGAGCTGGAATCAGTGTCGTTGATATGCTCCTCCTGGATTTCGACTTCCGTAGGTGGATCGATCTGGGATTCAGTCTCTCCAAGGAGAACGAGAAAATCCGTAACATTCATCTCCCATATATTCGCCACTTTGCTTACTTTATTGCCAAGTGCGTTCTCGCTAGGAAAACTGCTAATAAGTTATCCTCATATGATCTAGCATTCATCTCAGCTGCTTTAAAACGAGATATCACTTATAACTTAGGTGCCTTGATAGCTTTCCGTCTTGCTGCTAACCGCGAGAAAGGTGGAATTTGTGGAGGCCTCATCGCCTCTCGTTTATTAGCTTTGCATGGTGTAGTACCTCATCATCTAGACCTACAGTTTCCCATAGAGAGGCTTGACCTTAATTCCATGCTACAACATAACTTTGTTTATTCTTGGGCTAATTTGAGTGATTTGTCTTATGAAATAACCTTTCTGAAGGGTGGTTGGAGAAGGAGTAGGTCCGAACGTGCTGTTCTTTTGCCTGCACATGTCTTGTTTAACCTTGAAACCAGGGTATGATGGTCACTCACTGAGGAGGAGCTCGATACGTATCTTGGAGAGCTCTCCCAAAAGGAGCAGGATACTGGAAGGGAGGTTACAGATGATTCGGTCTAGCCCTCGAATGAGGGGGAGTCTTCATATCAACAGCCTACCTATGATTGGAGAGCCTCTTCTTCTTCCCAAGGGCCTAACCACGATCATTCTTACCATGACCTCCCTGCTTGGAACCCTTACCCGCGTTGGGGTTGATACCCACTTAGGCCAAAAGCCTAAGCTTGGGGGAGGTATACCGACATCACACTCATCTACATATAATGTTTAGTCGGTACTCTATATATCCATGCTTTTATCTCTTTTTAGTTTTTTTCTTTCTTTACTTTTGCTTTCTAAAACACAAAAAGACCAAAAATATTTTCGTTGCTTCTCTTTGTTTGCTTCTTTTGCCTTGGTTTGCTTCTTCCTTTTTGCTTTGCTTGAACTATTCGAAAAACCCAAAAAGATTTTGCTTTACTTGTTCTTCCTGCCTTTAAAAATTAAAAACACCAAAAATATTTGTTCTTCTTCTTTGGTTTTGTGAAGTTTGTTGCAGGGTTCAGAAGTCCTCAGTGGGATTTGGTTTCATGTCATTATTCAAGCTACACAAGTGAAGGGCAATAATGAGGATTAATGACAAACTTGAGGTGTGGTAAGAGGCTGGTAATGAACTCGATTTGTTTTCATTTTTGTACATATACTCATCATTGTGGGCATGATTAGTCTGTTCATGTAGGGTGTATGTTACTTATGGATGCTTAGTAGTTCTTGCTTTCTGACGATTAGCTCCAGCTTGCTAATAGTTTGTAGCATGTCGTATGAATGTTTGCTTGCATTGTTCTATTCATAACTTGGTATGCCACTGTGGTATCGTCCTCTGAATGTTTCACTTGATTTGACTTGGCACATGCTCATGCATGCGTATGACTGAAATAATAATCAGTTAAGTCTCGCTGAATTATTTTGCCTCAGGGGTCTTGAATCACTTTCATGCCATGATTAGTCCTGTTTTGTTGCAAGCATGATTATGACAGTTATTGCTCTCTCATTTGTCGCTCCCTTACTATTGCTAGCCTTCATTTGCACTGAGTATAAGCTTTACTCGTGTTTCCAACTCCCTAAAACCAATATTACCAAAAGTGTCCACCACACCTACCTATTAGCATCATTTGCTATTATGTGCATATTTAGTATGCCTTGTTTTCTTCCGAATAAAATGTTTGCTTGCTATGAGAAAGTTAGTTAGTAAAGCTCTCACGAACTTGATGGCATGCTTTATTTTCTTGCACTTAATAATCTTGAACCATTGTGTCCATATTTGTTACATATATGCTTGCGCTTTATAAGTTGAAGTTAGCAGAACCATGTATCATGGGAAACACTTTCAACATTGCACTGGTACTTTGTACCGCATTGATATCATGATTCTTTTGCTTATGTATCCCGGCGGTGTGAAATAAAAGGGGAACTAGTAAGATCATGAAGTTTGTATATGTGTTAGATAAATGCCTGGGCCGCTAGCCTAAGCCATGCCTAATCATGGTGGAAACTTGCGACATAACCATAATGAGCATTCTATGAAGCATCCTCAATAAAAACCAAATAAAAAGATCGCTGAGATGCTCATTGTCTGCTTGCCTTGTCATTTTGATTATGGGATAGCTCCTGTATCATGTGCAAGGGGTACCCCATTGGCGGTTCTCTATGATACATATGTACTTACAATGACAATAGCTTACTTGTGACTGGAGTTCAGTAGCATGAGGTTTGGTACTCGTAAGTAAGGGGCATGAGATTTTAGCTTATAACTTGTCAAGCATATCCTCTTAGTTGTGTCACTTTAACCTTAACCATTTAAAGATGCTTATGATAGGGGCAATGAGATCTCAAAGCTAATGAGTACCATACTTTTAGCATTTGGAACCCTTTCAAACTTTTCAAAACCTTTTCATTCCCTTGTTGAGTCACCACCTATTCTATGAGCAGTTTCTTGAGAGCACAGCTGTCATTCTTAGTGTAATGTGCTTGTCTCAAAACTTTATTAATTGTGCTATGACTTTGATGCTTGTATCTTTGATATCTTTACTTCTAGTCTTCACTTGAACTTCAGAGCTGCCTTGGCATTTATGTTTGTTCTACAATCAAAGGCAAGCGAGATACCACTCTATCATACCTTTTTATGAGCATTGCAATGTTGCTTATGTTTATGTTTCATGCTACTTATTATCTTTGAGTTGGAATCTCTTCATAGCTTGCAATGACTATTAAGTAAACTTGGTTGCATATTCCTTATTATGAATTGCCTGAGTAGTTGATCATATGCTGAGAATATATACATCTTATGAAGCAAATGTGTTCGTGAAAGTTTCTTTTATCGCACTCGGTTTTCAACTGAATTGCTTGAGGACAAGCAATAAGCTAAGCTTGGGGGGAGTTGATACGTCCAAAACGTATCCACTTTCCCGAACACTTTTGTTACTGTACAACTCGTATGCCATGTAGGCGTCTCTGGCTGCATACTCGAGGCGCACCCGGCTCATCGGCTTCCACTCCCAGTAGTCATGATCGAGTCACTTCAATTTCTTCAGATTTATAGGATTTATCGATGATTTCCGCTGCCAGATCACCCATGCCATCCTTTGCTGGGTATGATTTGATCTTCTACAAATTTTGGATGTCGATGTGGTGCCCCTCTGGGATTTTTATCAACGCACGAGAAAGCATAATTGTGTCATTTGTGATATCCACGCTAGTGAAAGTTATCCCTTTCCTACACAAGAACTCGACCAGAGCCGGACAACACATCTTAGTTGGTTTACTCCTGCACTTAGATGGTTCTAGGGATGTAAGGGAATAAGGGATGCAGAAGTGGTGATCTCAAATTTAAATTTCACATACCTGCAGAAGTAGTAAACGAGGACCTCCTCATGTATGGCGATTTGCACGACAGCGATCTCTTGTGGAGGATTTTTTTGCTTATTTGCACGGGTGTACTCCAAGTCTAGCCCCACAAACTTATGCTTCTCTTTCTCAAGCAATTGCTCAAACCTGGCGAGAGTTGTCTCCACAGTCACTTCATCATTTGTGTACACCACTGTCAAAGTCGTGGTGCCATGGGCAGGGACCAAGTGGGTCTCTGTTGTGTGTTTCCCATCGTCCATGCCTGCAAGGAAATGGGTGAAAGGAACTGCCTGCAAGGAACTTCCATCGAGAGGAAGAAGAAGATGAATCGACGCTTCCAGAACAGAGGAAGAAGAAGCACCCAGGAAAAACTGCAGAGGAATGACTGAGGAAGAGGAATGACTACAGAAGAAACGTGGTAACTGCAACTTTTGGTTCGAGAACTCACCGTGGTTACGTGGAGATCGTGGAAATGCTGCCGGTTCAACAAGTGGGGACAGTTCCTGCGAGAATATGAAATTAGCTGTGCATTTTTCTATGCGAGAAATTGAGAGAAGTCATTTATATTTTGTCTTTCATAATTAAACACAATGAAGTTGGTACAGCCGAAGAGATTTGAACAAAAGAGATTTGCTAGTTTAACATACAACAACACTTACAGGCCCAACATTGCAGAACTTGGAGAGCCCCAGAACTTGAGCTACCACAGAGACCTCGGCAGAGGTGGCAGAATTGGTGCGGGTGCAACCACGGCGACGGCAAGCTCGAATTCTAGAGGAGGAAAATAGAACCGAGCATGGTCGACAAGGTGATAGATCTCACCGGGAACCAATTCTTGTCCCCGACCGTGCCATGGGTGCGTCCACGGTGAGGGTGAGCTCCGACTAGGGATGGGGAGGAGAGCGGGGCCGAGCAGTTTCGTCACTTCCTAGCTCTACGCCATGGCCGCGACCACAGACTGCCACTCCGGGGAAGAAGACGAGTAATGGAGGCGCCAACGCTGCAAGCCTACAGGGAGGAGAGCTGGGCCGAGCAGGTTCGTCCACATCCCAGCTCCGCGCCATGGCTGCGACGCCCCACAGATTGCCACTCCGGGGAAGAAGAATACGCATAATGGATGCAGGCGCCAACGCTGCAAGCCTAATTGACACCTAAGCGATGGGAGCGACAAAAGCGACATAACGGCGAGAACTGACAGGGGGGCCCAACTTGACGGCCGTTAGCCTGATTTTTTGTATTGAAACATAAAGTTGAATTCGTGCCGAAAAAGACCCTCTGAGTATTTGGCACACCAACTATAGTCATCGCGGATGATATCAGGGAACTCGGGTACCGCGTTGCCTAGACACCCCAACTTTCGGGCCGCAAAATGATATTCTCCTGTACGGGGTCTGCCTATCATACCAGTGGCCGTTAAGCGGCCTGTAAGCGGCAAAACTTATAGAATTTGGTTAGTAGCTTTATGCTCCTTTACACATCTTAGCAAATGACAAAATAGCAGCAAATAGACTTCATACAAATCAGCAATACCTTTTAGGCCATGTGTTAGTAAATAAAAGATCGAGGATTGCCTTATTTTCTTCTCCTCTCTCTAAAGGACTTCTTGATCACTCACTACAAGAAAAGTTGCCTTTTACAACGAACGATTTTTGTGGTTGAAGGCCCGTTTTTTGTGGCTAAAAAGTCTTCTACGAGGGATGCCCTTCGTGGTAAAAGCCCCATCACAAAAGAATATACCACGGTTTTTTCTGACCGTGGCGGATGGCACCCTTCAGCCATGAAAACTTGTTCCGTCGTAGATCTGTTCGCCAGCCGCGTTGACTGCTGATGTCATGCAAATTGCCACATGGCAAACACCGTTAATGCCCAGTTACCGCCGTTACCAACCACATAAACCATGGTAGAAGCTAGGCCCAGCCAAGGCCTGCTAATAATTAAGTGGGCCGACCCATTAGGAGAACTCAATAAGATTATGGCCCGTTACTGTTTTGTCCGGTACTGTTTGAAATGGGCCCAAAAGATGCTGCCTGCGAATGTTAGGCCCGTTACTGTTTCGGCCTATAGAAGCCCACATTGTTCGAATACTGTGCGGCCCATTAAGAACCTGCGTCAAGTAGGCCCGATACTGTTAAGGCCCACGGTCAGCCCGTCACTGTTCTCATAGCTCGTCCTGGGCCGCCTACGAACAACCCACTTTTGAGAAGGTTTGATACTGTTCTCCCCTTTTACTATTCTGGCTTGTTACTGTTCTGGCTGTCTACTGTTCATGTCTATTACTGTTGTGGTCCTTTACTATTCTAGCCCGTTACTATGCTGGTTGTCGTTGTTCTAGCCTGTTACTGTTCAGGCCTATTACTATTCTAGCCTGTTGCTGTTGTGGCCTATTACTTTTCTGTTATGTTACCGTTCGGGCCCGTTACTGTGCTGGGTTGCCGCTATTCTGGCCTGCTGGTGTTTTGGCCTGCTACTGTTTTGGCCTGTTTCTTTTTTGTCCTGTTACTGTTTTAGCATGTTACTGTTTTAGCCTTTTACTGTTTTGGCATGTTACTATTTTGGTCTGGTACTATTTTCGCCTGTTACTGTTTTGGCATGTTACTGTTTTGGCCTATTACTGTTCTATCCAGTTACCGTTACTATTTCGTTCTTTCTAAATTGCATGCAAATATCATAAAAGGAGTATAGTTAGCAAACATCTTTTACTGGTCTGGAAGGCACAATACAAGAAGGGCAAATAACAAAACCCTATACAGTTACCTGATCGACCTAGCTGGTGCAGTTATGGTACCACCATGCATGGACGACATCAACTAAATGCCTACTTGGCCTATGCGAGTTATCTAGATATTACATCAGCTGCAAACTTCTTAAAAATATTACATAATATGAACAAAAGGGAAAGAAAATTCAGCATTTCAGTTGTCAATCAAGTTTATAGTAGAGTCCTCAATTTTCTTTCTCAATCCATCAACTGCATCTCCCTTTGAGTGTGACAGCTACATTGGAAACCCACCTTGAGACATGATCTTGCAGTCCCCTCTTTGGTGGCGATAGCAATAATTGCAGTCTGAAACTAAGTAATAACATGTTAATACAACAAATAAGACAAACTACTCATAGCTAAGAATGAACCAGATAGGAATTATAACTGTATAATATGAACTTGTAGAGCAGGAATGCAAACCATGAATGAACCATATAGTAGAAGATAGTTATGTCATTGCCTAGGACGAACCAAAACCATATACGAGATATAATGGTGTGGCTTGTGAACCTGTAGAACAAGATAAACAAGCATTAGAAAAGTATGCCAACAATGAAATGAGCAATCAAACAAAGTGTTTCTTAGAATTTCAGTATAAACTAGCCATGTCATTTCAGCAAATATATATGGAAGCAGTGGTATCTCCTGGAATGCAAGAGACGTTGGGTTACTCGGAATTTACGGCGAGCTACACAATGGCATGCAGTTACTGTTGTAGCTAAGAATGAACCACATATAAATTATAACTGCAACATACCAGAACTTGTCGAGCAGGAATGGAAAACACTTAATGAACTATATAGTAAAGAATAATTATGCCGTTGATTAGGATGAACCAACACTAGATACAAAAAATATATGATGGCATCGTTGATGGACCTGTAGGCTATGTAAACCAACATGTTCAGTGTTGCCTTTTTGAGCTCTATGCAAAGAAAAAGAAAATAGTCAGTGTTGCAGCTTTTGAAGAACTAGATGGCAACACCAAAATTATAATCGAACTAGTATGAAGAGTTTGAACGGGTACTATATGATAGCAGAATGATGCCAGGGAGGAAATAATAGCTGGAACTTAGCTTAGAAATAACCAGATAGAGTCAGTAACTGTGGAGCAGGGAATCCACACTAATATTTTCCACTAACATTACATTTTGCAAGATCTGCACAATAGCAAGCAATTACTAGTGTACGGAGCAGCTAAGATAAGAACATGTGCATGAAAAAATAACATACATATGCATGACTTGAAATTTGTAGAGCAGCGAATGCAAACCAACATGTCTAATGACCTTGTATGTACTAGCAGGAAGAACAGGCGTGCCCAGTGACTTGTATGTACTAGCACGATTAGAAAAATACAGTTCACCGCGACAGGCTTGAACCTGCTATACCGGTGACAAAACAAAAATGGGTTGGAGATTTGTTTACCTTGGTCTGAGAGGCGTCTAAGCATCATCGGTACCGTGCGAGTGATATCCAGGTCACCGAGGGTGCTGTGGTTGTGGTGGCTATTAGCGTCGGGGAAGCAGATCTTGGGTGGTCAATGCCGGTGCAGTCAACAGTGACAACCGTGTAGCTGGTCTAGAGCAGTGGACATGGAACTTGTTGAACTAAATTCCGCCTGGTGGACAATGGTGAAGATGCTCTGGTACGGTTGGGTAACTTTTGGCGGCGGGGAAGCAGAGTGTGGGTGGTTGATGATGCCATAGGCACGGCCAGCGAGACCACAACTCTGGTGGAGTGGTAGAGAGACCCGGTGAACTAGATCCGATGGGGTGGGTGTAGATGAAGTGGCTCCGGCAGTCGTGGAATTGCCACCGGGTGGTGCACGCGGTGGTCGTGGAGGTGAGGGCGTGGGATAGAAGCCTAGGATTTTGGGAGGGCTAGCTGGAAAAACTGCACGAATCGGGACTATGGAGGCGAACAGAAAAATAATTACGATTGTGCCCCCAAGCTACCGACTTTAGCATTCCCATAGGGCGTCTGAACAATGGGTAGAATGGTAATTTTAAAGTCAAAAGTTTTTGAAACGGAGGGGCGTGAAATGCTTCAAAGTCAGTGTGTTATTTTGCCACTTGATAGAGATTTTGAATTTGGCTACCGACCAAATAATAATAATAGAAAAGTGGTACTCCCCGGTGGGAGATTTTGCCTCAAATTTTTTGAAACAGTGGGGCGGGAAATTCTTTAAAGTCGGTGTTTGATTTTGCCGCTCGATAGAACTTTTGAATTTGGCTACCAGCCAAATAATAATTAATATAAAAGTGGTACTCCCTGGTGGGAGATTTGGCCTTAAAGTTTTTGAAACGGTGGGCCTGGAAATGCTTCAAAGTCGGTATTTGATTTTGCCGCTCGACAGAGATTTTGTATTTGGCTACCGGCCAAATAATAATAATAGAAAAATGGCACTCCCCGGTGGGATATTTGGCCTCAAAGTTTTTGAAACGGTGGGGCAGGAAATGCTTCAAAGTCAGTTTTTGATTTTGCCGCTCGATAGAGATTTTTAAATTTGACTACCGACCAAATAATAATTAATAGAAAAGTGGTACTAACCGGTGGGAGATTTGGCCTCACAATTTTAGAAACAGTGGGGTGGGAAATGCTTCAAAGTTGGTGTTTGATTTTGTCGCTCAGCAGAGATTTTGAATTTGGCCACCGGCCAAATAATAATAATGGAAAAATGGTACTCCCCGGTGGGAGATTTGGCCTCAAAGTTTTTGAAACAGCGGGGCAGGAAATGCTTCAAAGTCGGTGTTTGATTTTTCCGCTCGACAGAGATTTTGAATTTAGCTACTGACCAAATAATAATTAATAGAAAAGTGGTACTCCCCGGTGGGAGATTTGGCCTCAAAGTTTTTGAAACGGTAGGGCAGGAAATGCTTCAAAGTTAGTGTTTGATTTTGCCGCTCAACAGAGATTTTGAATTTGGCTACCGGCCAAATAATAATAATAGAAAAATGGTACTCCCTGGTGGGACATTTGGCCTCAAAGTTTTTCAAATGGTGGGGCGGGAAATGCTTCAAAGTTGGTTTTTGATTTTTCCGCTCGACAGAGATTTTGAATTTAACTACCGGCCAAATAATAATTTATAGAAAAGTAGTACTCCCCGGTGGGAGATTTGGCATCAAAGTTTTTGAAATGGTGGGGTAGGAAATGCTTCATAGTTGGTGTTTGATTTTTCCGCTCGATAGAGATTTTGAATTTGGCTACCGGCCAAATAATAATAATAGAAAAATGGTACTCCCCGGTGGGAGATTTTGCCACAAAGTTTTTCAAATCGTGGGGCGGGAAATGCTTCAAGGTCGGTGTGTGATTTTGCCGTTCGATTGAGATTTTAAATTTGGCTACCGGCAAAATAATAATAGGAAAAAGCTAGTAGACCATACGCTATTTGTCCAGGAATTCAAGTCCTAGAGTCACATCAACTAATCATCCATGAGCATAATAATTGCGCAGACTGATATTTTGAATTTAGCTAGCGTCCAAGTAATATTTGGATAAAAGGTGTACTCCCTATTCAGGAATTGTAGGCCGAGAGTGACATTAACTTATCATCTATAATGAAAAATGGATACCTCCGATTAAAATAGGGTTGGCTGTAGGTTTTGCCGCTTGACTGAGATTTTTTAATTTCATTAATGGTAATCCTTTGGTACGAATTTAAGGATGATTCGCATGAGCTGATCATCAAGATACTAACCATATTGGAAAAGAAATTGGATACATAATCTTCGATTCAAACGGGGTAGGCGGTAGGATTTGTCGATGGACTGAGATTTTGAATTTGGCAGTTGTCCAAAGAAGAAAAAACCTCTGTGAGGTTCATGAATCCAACCCTGAGAGAGTGAGGTTCGTGCACATGATTTTTGTGCATCGATCATACGGTAAATAGAGAAAAGCAGGATGCGAAACAAATACTCCCTCTATTTTTGTTACATGGCCCCAAACACAACCTGGGCTCTATAACAGGAACCATTTCACAGGACCTTTGTACTCACCTGCCATTGTCAGGGTTCATCTTCAATTTAGAACTATCACTTCATCTATGGGCTCTCGAGAATTTTGCTGATCTCGTAACATTTTCAACTCTGCATCACTTGCTAATGCTTTTTGTCTCATATCATCGATTGCTCGTCTATGCACTTACTGTTCAGCCTGTAGTGCTACAATTTCTTCCTAACTAGACAAATACGGTGACTTGGACTTGGACTTGCACTACGACAACCCAGCATTACGCAAGAATGTGCTTTTACGATGACCTTCACCTTTTATTACCATTTCAAATGTTCCCAGAAATTCTTCTTGTGTTTGTTCCAGACCATCTTTCCCAGGTTTTGCTATCTCCTCATTCAATTTAATTTGTAAGATTATCAGTTGGTAGACATGGGTAAGAGAAGAAAAGCTAATACAGAGAAACATGCAGACAACACATTTAACCTGTCTATTGATGAGTGCATATTTGCATCAAGTTTTACATTATTATTTTGCATTGTAGATGTAGGATATTGGTAATTTATGGCGTTCACATGCATACTTTATGTCTGTTTTCACCAGGATCAGGACAAATGATTGATCCAATGGATACAATTATTGAAGCAGTTGTACTGTGGAGAAAAGGAGTAAAAAACAACATAAATCTCTTATTTGGGAAATATTAATAATACTAGAAGAAAACCAGAAGCGAACAAAGGAGGCAGAGAGCATAACGACCAACTATACGCGGGAGAATTTTCTCCGGCCGTATAGCTGGCGCCGCCTCCGCCTCGTCAAATAGTTTCACCCCGTGCAATTGGTTTGAGGAGACGACATACAGAACACCTAGAAATCGCGAAAACCTCACCTCCAGAAGGCATTAGGAGGGGAACTAGTCCACCAGGGATCCATCTTCACCCTGCTTAGATCCGGGAGGCTAAGGCATTGATCTTCATCATCCACCACTGCATCACCACCATCCTCATCCATCCCACCGACATCTTGTCTAGATCTTGTTGTAATTCCTATACTCGTTGGGGATTTACACAAGTACTATTCATCTATGATTGTTTCCATTATCATTGCCATGATGTTGATTGCCTCCATGTTTGAGTAGATCATTAGTTCTTGGGGAGATGGATAAACCCTAGTATGAGATTGAAATAAGATAAAGTCTATTATGATATTCATCGCTATGACCATTTGTTAGATTCTCTACATCTTGATGTTGAGAGAAGTCGACCGCTCAATATTTTCCTCTCGTGGGGACTTGACGGAGGGAACTACTTGTTGGTAGACCAGGGCGTGCTAGCACTTATAGTGACTATAAAGCTATTAGCAATCCTTACGTATCAACTTGGGAAATCGAGGAAACTCACGGAACACTATCAATGCCATGGGATACATCCTATGGGATTACGTCCCTTAATAGCGCAGTAATTCGATTGATGTCGATTGCTGACTGTTGTGGTTATGAGGATGATGTGAGCAGTGGTTGTTGCCTATTCATCCACATTCGGAGTTCCTCCCACACATACATAGTTGAGAATGTTCATGATTATAATCTTTATCTTAGATCTTTACAATACTAGTGGTGTATCCGCTACTCCCTGAGAACACTTTTTCCCTATTTCAATTCTAATCTTTCTTTACATACACGATACTTACTTTCTGTATTATGTTACTTTGCTTTACTTTATTATTTCTCTTATACGCAAAACCCAAAAACACATTTTTACACATTACTCGCATTTTATCTTGTTACTTAGAACTCTATCTAGCATTTCTATCGCAATATTTATCTTAAGAATTATTAGACTTCAGTCTCCTGCTCCCTGTGGGATCGATATCTTTATTTCAAAACTAGCTACAAACGATCTGTGCACTTGTAGTCATCAAACTATTTTCTGGCGCTGTTGCCGGGGAGCTAAGCGTTGTAGGTCTTTTAGTTTTTTCTTATTTATTTTTGTCCTGCTAAATTTGTTTTGAGTTACAGGTTTCCACCAATACGATGGAGTTTGAGCATATGATTAGTGCTAACCCACGCAACTACTTTGGGAAGCCCTATGATATTTATAAAAGAGACAACTCCAATGAGAAGACAAGGGGGTTTGAAATAAATCCTCTACTACTTGGTATTCTACATAAGAAGCAATTTACTGGAGATGAAGAAGATCCTGATCCATATGAGCATATTGCATGTTTTAAAGATATATGTGGCACTTTTTTATTGACGGGATATACTGCCCATGAGGTAAGAGTTAAATTTTTTAGTCAAACTTTGACAAGTACAGCTCTCTCATGGTATATATCTCTACCACCTGAAGCCACTACTACTTGGGATAATTTAGCTTGTGAATTTCTATCAAAATATTATCCATTATCAAAAACTTTTGGAATCAGGCATCTTATAATGACTTGGAAGAATCGTTCTAATGAAGGACTAGTAAGAGCTTATATTAGATTTAAAGATTTACTACAACAATGTCCTCATCACGATTTGCCTAAATGGTATTTACTACATATCTTTTATGGCGGTTTAATTGAACCTAATAAAATTGAACAATTCTTTCACAGAAGGAGCCTTTATGAATCTTCCTATACCTAAAGCTTGGGGTTTACTTAATAGAATTTTTGACCATAGAGTTTCATGGAATTTTGGTCTAGGAAGTGAAGGAGGCGTAGAAATAGAGCATGATTGTATTCATGATTATTACAAAAAAGGCCATGTGAAAGAATTGTCTAAAGAACTTTATCTGGATTCAAATCTTGTGTTGCAAGTTGTTAAAGCTTTTACAGAACATATTAAAGCTCCAAAGGAGGGTCCAGTCAAGTATGATCCACCACCTGAACCAGAGAAGAAAAGAAAAGATAAAGCAACACTTGACTCCGTAGAACCAATATATGAAATGCCTTTCCCTAACACTGCACAAAAGCATATTTTTAAATATGAATAGGTCAAAGTGGTACATGAAAATAGGGAAGAGGATAGCATGCTGGAAGTCAAGGAACATCTGAAGGAAAACAAAGATGAAGAGGTAACCAAGGAAGAAATTATTGCTATGTACTCACACTAAAACATAGTTGAACTTGATGTAGAGACTTCCTTATTGGTTGAAGGTAAAACAAAGGTAAAATATGTGGGTAAGCCTATTCTTCCTTGCATATTTAAAGAAACCTCTCATTACGGTTTATGTGATCTTGGTACCGAAGTTAATGTTATATCTTATGATTTCTACCTAGAAATAAAAGAAGTAATAGAACTGGCTACAATTGAGAATACTAATATAATAGTTATGTTAGCCAATAAAAATCTTAGAATTCCAATGGGAGTAGTTGACAATGCAACTGTCACAATTGGCAACGAAATTTTTCCTATCGATTTTGTAGTTGTTGATATGCCAGCTGACACTTTTTGCCCTATTATATTTGGAAGAAACTTTTTGGGTGATATAGGTGCCTATGTTAACTTCAAGAAGGATATTGTGACTCTTAAGCTTGGGGGAACGGAAAATAAATTCCATTTTTCCAAATTTAAAGACAAACCTCCACAAGCACAAGAAGAAGAGGAAGAGAGAACTATTGAGGAAATGGCAGCTCTTTTCTTTGGTAATGGAGAAGAAGAAATAAATGAAGATCCAAATTATGAAGAAATAGTTATGGAGGACAAGTCCTTAGAAGAACTAGAAGATGAATTTGATTCACTTCCTATTTTGGGACCTCCAACTGATGAGGCTTTTGAAGAGCCAGAAAAGAGAGGGGACGAGGAACTACCACCCCCGGAGTTGAAGACTCTACCAGATAATCTCAAATACAGGTTTTTAGATGATACCAATAAATTACCTGTTATCATTAGCGCTAAACTTTCAGGAGAAGAAGAAGAACTCATGAGGATACTTATGGAGCTTCGCCAAGCCTTTGGGTACTCCATGGATGACTTGAAGGGTATTAGTCCCATGATAGCCGTCCATCGAATATTTATGGAAAAAGGTTCTAAACCAGTTGCGGAATCTAATAGAAGATTGAAGCCTAAAATGAAAGAAGTGGTAAGAAAATAAATTGTACGCCTACTGGATGCAGGTATAATTTATCCTGTTAAAGAGAGTGATTAGGTAAGTCTAGTTCATTGTGTTCCTAAGAAAGGCGGTTTTACTGTTGTTCCTAATGGAAACAATGAACTAATACCTACTAGAAATTTTGTTGGCCACATGATGTGCAAAGATTTCAGGAAATTGAATAAAGAAACTAGGAAAGATCACTATCTGTTACCGTTCATAGAGATCAAACTTTAGAAAGGTTAGCAAACCATACTCATTTTTGTTATTTGGATGGATATTCTGGTTTCTCTCAAATAGTTGTTCATCCGGATGACCAACTTAAAACAACTTTCATAAGTCCTTACGGTTTACATGCTTACCGACATATGCCTTTTGGTCTATGTAATGCCCCAGCTACTTTTCAATGATGTATGACTGCCATTTTTGCTGATTTCATAGAACTTATAATGGAAGTATTTATGGATGACTTTTCTATCTATGGAACTTCATTTACTAGTGGCTTGGATAATCTCAAGAAAGTTTTGCAGCATTGTGAAGAAACTAATCTTGTTCTAAACTAGGAGAAGTGCGACTTTATGGTCAAAGAAGGTATGGTCCTTGGACACAAAGTATTAGGTACGGGAATTGAAGTGGATAGAGCTAAGGTTAAAGCAATAGAGAGAATGCCACCACCTAGGGATATTAAAGGTATAAGAAGTTTTCCTGGCCATGTGGGTTTTTATAGAAGGTTCATTAGAAATTTTTCAGGGATATCTAAACCTTTGACTAACCTCTTGCAAAAGGGAATGAGATTCAATTTTGATCATAAGTGTCTTGAAGCTTTTGATAAACTTAAAAATTCTTTAACTCGCACTCCCACCATAAAACCACCTATCTAGGATACAACCTTTGGCTTAATATGTGAATCTAGTGATGATGTTGTAGGAGTAACTCTTGGATAACATATTGGTCGAAGATTTAATATTATACATCATGCTAGTAGAACTCTCAATGGTGCCCAAAAAAATTACCCTAAGGCGGAAAAGGAACTGTTTGCTGTATTTTTCTCTTGTGATAAATTTCATTCTAATATAGTTGATGCAAATGTGAGAGTTCATACGGATCGTGATGGTTTAAAAGAACTCCTTGAGAGGAAAGAACATAAGCCCAGACTGATGCGTTGGATTCTTTCACTTTAAGAATTTGAGTTGCAGATTATGCAGATAAAAGAAATAAAGATGTTAGATGCAGTGTCCATGCTTTCCCAGGAGGACACTAATCTTATTGAGAGGAAATTTAGTCCTGGTGATTTTCATTTACGAGAGTTATTTGATGAACTAAAGTCAATTCCTCAAAGAGAGAAGGAGTCCTTGCTATGGGAGGAACTATTCATCCCTGATTAAGTAAGTGGTAAGTTCAAGGTAGTGTTCTTACCCAAATAATTGATTTATTTTCACAATTTTTACTCTTGAAATTTCTATTTTCGAATTCCTTGTGTTTTTCTAAAGTTTTAGAGGGGTTTTACCAACTATACGGGCGGAGCCATACAACCGGAGCGAGAGCTCCCACCGTATAGTTGGTTGTTAAACTCTCTGTATCATCTTCGTGAAATTATTTTTGATATTTGAGCCTATACGGTCGCAACTATACGACCAGAGAAAAAATTCCGTCCGTATAGTTGGTCATTAAAGTCTCAGATGGTTTTGCTTTTTGGTGCCGATATCTATACGGTCGCAACTATATGATCGGAGCAAAAATTCCGGCCATATAGTTCGTCCTTAAACTCCAAGGAACTTTTGATTTTTGGTGTTTGAAACTATACGACCGGAACAAAAATTCCGGCCGTATAGTTGGTCGTTAAACTTTCAGACACTTTTCGTTCGATCTTTCTATTCATCTAAAAAAACGTTATTGCCGGTTCCGAGTCGTGATTTAATCGACCTGGACTCGAGATATTTGGAAATATCTACCCGGAAACAACTATACAGTCGGACCTATATGGGTCGCGCCCATATAGTTGGTCGTTACGCGGTAGGTTATTTCCAAAACCGTGATTTCTTTTTTTGTTCCATTTGGATTCTTTTCTTGGACGGCAATTTGGTGTTTCTCCCGAGTTTTACTGACCTCTGACCCCTCTTATATACTGCCATTGTCTATCTCTCTAATCGCAATCTACAGAAACGAATCTACCTCTTATTTCACGAGGGCTCTCAACCAAGGGATATAAGTCAAGAAGAAGAGCTCCCATGGGGATCGGGAGCAACCATGACCAAGGCAAAGAGATCGAGACCATCCCTATAAGAGTTCCTTGACGCCGACCATGGATGTTGGAAGAGGGACTTGAAGGCCCTAGAGCTGAAGATTGAGGAATTGGACAAGGAGAAGCCAGGGACACCCAAACACCTTCGATTGCTGTGACTTTATCTTGATAAACTTGATGAAGATATCAAGCGAACAACCGAAGCAGGTTTTGCCATGAGTCTTAAGGCGCTACAAACACTCCAAGATAACAATGAGTTCATTAAGGAATAAGTGAAAGTGCTGGAGAGGAATAATATTTTCTACAAGCTACGTGTTAAGGAATTAGAAGTTGTCAATCAATCCCTCCACCTCAGGTTGGCCCGTGAGGAGAAGATACCACGTGTCGTGGCGCCCCAATGATCTACAACAATCACGGTATCAAATAATCGCAAGGGATTATTTGATCCCGCCTGGCTTGATTCCAAGCTTGGGGAGATCTTTAAGACCATGTAATCTATCTTATAAGTTTTTATTATTCCTCCATTAGTTCAAACTATAAATAAAGTTTACATCATTAGAATTCCCTTAAGGAATACTCGATCCCTTTTATGAAATTCCGAGGTTATTATTATATATGAAGCAATATTGGGTTTGTGTTTTTTTATGGATATATGAATGGATTGAGTATGATTTTACTTGCACTTGATGATAGCAATATGATTCTTCCACACCATTAGTATTAATGGAACACATAAAGATAATTTGGTCAATATGCTGTAAGATTATGGTTTGATTCAAAAAGAAAATTTATCTATACAATTAAGTTGAAAAAGAAAAACCTTGAACAAAGGAAAATGAAGTGTTATCTAAACAAAGTGAGAACAAGTCATGGTAGAATCTCAAGTCATAAGAATGCTTCATATACAGTTAGAATTTGATAATTGAGATCGTTGAACTTTGAATTCCTACATGAAGTGGAATATATGGCTAGCTCCTTTGCACAACACTTAAAACAAAATTGTGAGCATATATGCAAAAGGAAAGAAAAAAGAAAACAAGAAAAAGAGCGAATGTGCAAAGAGCAAATAGGCATATGCCACTGTATTGTAGTATGACAAAGAGACACTTTTGAGATTTTGAATCCCAAGTGAATATGTTGATCCTAAAATACTTGGGACTATCTTATTAACTCATTTAGTTGAACCAGATTCTTTTACATTATGTTGAGATTCATATTTTATGAACTATTGATAACTAAGGTGTGGAAGCCTTCCAATACTATTCAAATGGTTCGAGTAAGGTACTATTCATGAACTTATTCCCCTGTATCGGACATGATAAACACATGCTGCAATTGGCTCATTTATTTTATCGACTCAGCTTCATGAATATAAGGATCACATCCATTAAGCTAAAATCTTGCTCAGGACGATCAAGAGTCTAAGCTTGGGGAAGTTGATGAGTGCATATTTGCATCATGTTTTATATTATTATTTTGCATTGTAGATGTAGGATTTTGGTATTTTACGGCGTTCATGCGCATACTTTATGCCTGTTTTCACCAGGATCAGGACAGATGATGGACCCAATGGATACAATTATTGAAGCAGTTGTACTGTGGAGAAATGGAGTCAAAACAACGTAAATCGGTTATTTGGGAAATATTAATAATACCAGAAGAAAACCAGAAGCGAACAAAAGAGACAGAGAGCATAACGACCAACTATACGGCGGGAGAATTTTCTCTGCCTATATAGCTCCGGCCATATAGCTAGCACCGCCTCCACCTCGTCAAATAGTTTCACCCCGTGCAATTGGTTCGAGGAGACGACATACAGAACACCAAGAAATCGCGAAAACCTCACCTCCGAAAAGCATATGGAGGGGAACTCGCCCGCCAGGGATCCATCTTCCCCCTGCCTAGATCTGGGAGGCTAAGGCATCGATCTTCATCATACACCGTTGCGTCACCACCACCATCCTCATCTATCCCACCTACATCTTGTCTAGATCTTGTTGTAATTCCTATACTCGTTGTGGATTTATACAAGTACTATTCATCTATGATTGTTTCCATTATTATTGCCATGATGTTGATTTCCTCCATGTCTGAGTAGATCATTAGTTCTTGGGGAGATGGAGAAACCCTAGTATGAGATTGAAATAAGATATAGTCTATTATGATATTCATCGCTGTGACCATGTGTTAGATTCTCTGCATCTTGATGTTGAGAGAATTCGACCTCTCAATATTTGCCTCTCGTGAGGACTTGATGGAGGGAACTACTTGTTGGTAGACGAGGGTGTGCTAGCACTTATAGTGACTATAAAGTTGTTAGGAATCCTTATGTATCAAGTTGGGAAATCGAGGAAACTCACGGAACACTATCCATGCCATGGGATACGTTCTACGGGATTATGTCCCTTAATAGCGCAGTAATTCGATTGATGTCGATTGCTGACTACTGTGGTTATGAGGATGATGTGAGCAGCAGTTGTTTCCTAGTCATCCAGATTCAGAGTTCCTCCCACACATACATAGTTGAGAATGTTCATGATGATAATCTTTATCTTAGATCTTTACAATACTAGTGGTGTATCCGCTACTCCCTGAGAACAATTTTTCCCTACTTCAGTTCCAATCTTTCTTTACATACGCAATACTTACTTTCTGTATTAAGTTACTTTGCTTTACTTTATTATTTCTCTTATACCTAAAACCCAAAAACACCTTTTTACATATTAATCACATTTTTATCTTGTTACTTAGAACTCTATCTAGCATTTCTATCGCAATATTTATCTCAAGAATTATTATACTTTAGTCTCCTGCTCACTGTGGGATCGATATCTTTATTTCGAAACTAGCTACAAACAATCTGTGCCCTTGCAGTCATCATTTATGAACAAATTTTACAAGTTGGCATGGCTGATTACGCATCATATATATTGTAGTAAAAGTATAGCTATCTGATCATACTGATAAGAAATTTATCACTAGCACACAATAACAGGACTATGCCAACATGGCATCTATCTGTTTCTTCACCGCCGGGTGCATGATATACACAAGACAACTCTTTGTACAGCTAAAAATTGAAACTCACACTATTTGGAAATCATCTACTTAAATTAAAAAGAAAACTGGGCAGCAGTTCAGGCAGTGTTGCACATCTAACTATACATATAAATCACTGAGGGTGTGTCATCACAAAATATAATCAAACAGAGGACTTACAATAACACTCTCAGCGGAGGGATTGATCCCTTATTTTTTGCTCGTCTGGCACGCTTGGAATTTTTGCTGCAGAGTTACCACACCATTCTGCAAAGTGGGCGAAACACATTATCAAAATATAAGAAGCACAAAGTCTATAGAAGATTAAAAACTAATTATTCTTACTATTGTGCTCAGGTGGTCAACCAATGCATGAGATCTAGTTAGGTTTGTTAAGCATTGTGCGGCACGGTTTCTCTTGTTTTTTCAGTGTTCATCTGCAAAAAGAGACTAGTGATACAGATGTGCAAATAGGAATTTTGAATGTGATATGGTATCAGTCTTCACAAACCATACCGTAATATTTGGATCAAACTAGTGGTCGAGAAGATCTATCCAGTGTTGGTCAGTCATAGTGTGTTCCATAGGAGTCATTCTTTGAATATCCTTGCTTGCCTTACCATCAAAGTATTTACTCTTTAGCATATGGCGCTTCTGGCGCAAAGAACAGGAGAACATGTCCATGAGAACATACTCTACATCCTCATTATCCTGATTGAAGTTGAATTTTGTCTGCTGGCAAGAATGGACCATTTGATGTGTTATGTGACTTAGAATAGAACCAAGAGTAAGCTTGAATGCATGGGACATATCACCATGACTTACATGTAAGCAGTAATGAATTGTAATGGTCATGGGTCTGTTGGTGGAGCTTGAATGATGTGAAGATGGGAATATCAATCCTGACAAAAACACCTATTTCAGATGCTAGAAAAGCAGAGTCTTCTGGATCTTCTGGCCTTCGCTTACCAGGCACAATAGAATTGATGCAATATCTAGATTGCGTTTTGGAAATTTTAGCTTCAAGCTTTTTTCCTACCGTTGGCCCCCTTTTCTTAAATATTCGTGTAGCTGTCAATTCAACCGTTACATCAGGATTGCACGATATATATAAGGAAGCATGCATTGATAATCCTTGGAACACATACCTTGTTTGGCGACGGGATGATCAACAGGTTGGTGATCATCGCTAGCTTGTTGGTGTTGTGCCAGTAGTGTTAGGCAAGTAGAAGCCAGAACTGGTTCGGCTATCAATTGTTTCTGGGTATCTTGATTGTCAATTGGTGATTGTGGAATGTGTGGGATGGTATTTGCTGCGTCTACTACTCTTGGAACCTATGGTGTGCCGCCAAGACGACACTTTTTAGCCTTATGTGAGTTTCCTAATTTTTGTTTATTGTATTTCATGGCGTGTGTTTGTGTTCCACCAATAGAATTAGCAGGACGACTTGTCGACGCTTCACATTTGGTACCTGAAACATGTCTTACATGAACCAGCTGATTCCTGACACACATAAACTATGCTTCAATCTGTTATAGTTCTATATGTAATGAGATGTAGATGGAACAGAAGAATAGTAAGGCAAAATGTGCTCTATATATGATGCATGAACTAAGCAAAGGGAAGATGCAAGAGATATCACAATTAAAAAATAGAGCAAGCACCTTGGGGGGTGGACAAACAGGCAGACTAGCAGGGAGGTCCTCTACAGGTCCAACTTCCAGAGTTAGGTCTCCCTCGAAATATTGTTCATCAACAGAAAAAAATGCTGAATCAGACACTTGTCGATCATAGTTTTTCTCCCTGCTTGTACCTAGAAGGGTCTTAGGTGAACTAGCTGATTCCTGTGACACATAAGCGATACATTAATATATCAAAGTCCTATGTAAAATGAGACACCGATAAAACAGAAGAGCAGTAAGGCAAGATATGCTAAACATATATGATGAATGAACTAAGCAGATGGCATTGCACAACATTTGGTGGGAATTGAGGTACGAAACATGGAATATGAAACAAATATCACAATTCAAATATAGAGCAAGCACCTTGGGGGTGGACAAGCGGGCAGACTAGCAGGGAGGTCCTCGATGGGTCCAACTTCCTGAGTCAGGTCTCCCTCGAAATATTGTTCATCAATAGAAACCAATTCAGAATCATACACTTGCCGATCATAGTTTTTCTCCCTGCTGGTACCTGGAAGGGTCTTGGGTGAACCAGCTGATTCCTGACACACATAAGCGATACATTAATCTATCAAAGTCCTATGTAAAATGAGACGCGGATAGAACCTAAGAATAATAAGGCAAGATATGTTGAACATATATGATGCATGAACTAAGAAGATGGCATTGCACAACATTTGGTGGGAATTGAGGCACGAAACATGGACGATGAAACAAATATCGCAATGACAAGACAGAGCAAGCACCTTGGGTAGTGGACAAGCAGACGGATTAGGGAGGGGGTCTCAACCCATCCATCTTCCTGAGTCAGGTCTCCCTTGGGGTTTTGTTGATCTTGAGGATCAAATTCAGCATCAGAATCCTGGACTTCATGATTGGTGGTGGTATCTACGAAAGATCCAACTCTTTGCGAGCCGAGCAACCTTGCATATTTGGAATTCTTTAATAATCTATCTTCCCTAATCTTCCGTCCTCCCTCATTAGTCGGTCGCAAATCACCTTACATGCATCAGCAAAAAATATATCTTATGAGATTTAAGAGCGAGGTGTGTGTAGAAGAGCAAGTTAGTACAGTGCTAGCAAGTAGTTGAAAGCTCTAAAGGAACAATGACAGACATATGCATATACGATGCCTCGACAAGAAATGTCAGAGTACAAGATAAAAAACTCAGTGCGAGAATGCACTGAAACAAGCGATGAACTACTTTCAGACATCAAATGCGTAAAGAGCATATGAAGTGTATGGCGGCAACCTATGTGACCACGATTACATGATTTCCTTCTTGTGCCTTTGCCGGACTTATGGTGAGCTATGACCTCGCCGTTCGCCCTTGAGCAGATTTTCCTCTCCATCTCTCTGGCGCCATGGACAAGGTCAAGGAAGCAGATCTGGTGCCATGGAGTCGGGGAAGTGGATCTAACAAAGCTACAACGACATTACTGAGTCGGCTGCAGCACTGTGGACCTCGTGTACAGAGGAGCTGATCTAGTGCGGGCTAGCATCGGGAGTTGAAAAAACGTCTCCGGTCGCTATGGTGGCATGCCGGTGGAGAGGCTGTGAAGGGGAGATGGGGCGGAAGGAGCACGACCATGGTCGTGCAAGGTAGTCTCGTGGGATTCGGCCCGAAGGGCGCGGGTGGTAATAGTATGTTTGAAACTTTGAATTGTGTGGTGTGTGGGAATTTACAAGAGAAACCATATTGAGGGATGGCCTTTGGCGCATTATTTCTGGACCGAAGGGCGAGATGAAAATTTCGTACCGTTTGAATTTTGGATGCAGCAGCTCATTACGGCGGGTGTTTATGGCGCACTGCTTGGTGGAAGAGGTGATTTCGGCTTGTGGTTTGTCACTCAGTTGATTTTTTTGTACTTGATCTGCTACTGCAGTATAAAAGTTTGGCTTTAGGGCCACACAAGTATATAGTGCACGAATTTATTCACGATAATGGGCACATGGACATGGACATTCTCGAACTACCTTTCATGGTAATGTGTTAATTTTCGGCAAAACGTGGGTCTACAGATCTAAATGAGAGTGCAAAAATAAGATTTCAAGTTTATCATGGGAAAATGTTCTTTTTCCATTTTCCGAATGGCTAGAACGAGACCGGGATACATTGTCCAGATGCAGCAAGTAGGTACAATACAGTTTCATACAACGTTCCAATGAAATTATCAGGCTGACAACACAAGGAAATTCAACCTCCTTATTCGAAATAATAATCTATTCGCATGGCGGCTCTTTCATCACCCTTCAAAAATCATCTGCCTCCAAAGATGCGTGGAGGAGCTCTGCTCGTGCTTTCACCTATTCCAAAACCGTCATGTTGATCTCATTGACATCTGTATC
This sequence comes from Avena eriantha, assembly GCA_910589775.1. Lineage (NCBI taxonomy): Eukaryota > Viridiplantae > Streptophyta > Magnoliopsida > Poales > Poaceae > Avena > Avena eriantha. Next base: position 487,405,594 of record OU342743.1, on the reverse strand, counting down.
AGCCGAATTGGGTAAATGATTTTTATCGACTAACTTCTGAGGATCAGCGACAGCATCAAGGCCATCTTCAATAGTAGAAATCCATCCTCGGTTCAATTCTCTGATTCGCTGAGTGGCTGTGTCCAAATCATTTTGGAGAAGCCTAATCTTAGCTTCGGCCATGCACCATACTTCGGTTTGGTTCCTAGAAATGGCTGCATCACTGGCACGCTGAATATCTATGTTGCGAACCTCCTTGGCAGGGACATGATCATGCACTTGCTTCTGCAAATTGTAATGCAGCAAATCAATCAGTAAATAACACAACCAAGATGCAACAAATAGCCATGTTTAGGGTACTCGACCAGGCCATGCTTCTGTACCAGTTGGTGTGTGCCGAGCGGGGCTATATCCGCATGTCCAAAACTCTTCAGGATTCGTTGGCATCGATTCTCTGCCAACTCATTCGGCAGTACATCATATTCCATGCCTTACAAAAAATATATACTAGTATGACAAGACAGGGCAAGCAAAGGCCGAACTACTCTCGAAAATATAATGCATAATGACAGCACGCATATATGCAAAATGGAGGCAAACCATTGTGTGGGGAGGATTGTTGGGGTTTATCATTGGGCTGGCGAGGTTTCGTACTAGTGCGAGATAACCAATTTGGCTTGATGACTAGCAGTTGTCTTCTTTTCTCTTTGAACCAATCCCACAGTACTACAACTAGCATGCATTAGAAATAATTGGTAACGAGAAGGCACAACAAGGAAGCGATGAACTACATTCAGAAGTAGTAGCAAAGTGCAAGGAAAGCAGGCATAGGAAGTGTGCAGCAACCTTCGTCTCGGTTGTATGGAGTTCTAACCATCGTCCTGGTGAGGGGTCTGCGTGGCATACACATCTCTCGGTTGCGGTGGTGGGGAAGCTGACACTCTGAGTGGGGGAAGCAGATGCGATGAAGCAACAACAGTAGCGTGGATAACGACGTCGCTGAGTAGACTCCGGCAACCTGTAAGTCGGCTAAGGAGGAATGGGATAGAGGATGATGTGAGATGGATTGTGTAGTCCGCGGGCGAGCGAGCGAGAGGCCCCGTCAGTATGGAGGTAGCTAGCGTTTGCCAAGAAGTGAAGGAAGGGTTAAATTTTGGGAAAGGTAGAAGGGAGGGTCCCACCAATAATCCTCTAAAATTTTGAACTAGAAGATCCCGCCAATATCACACGGAAATTTAGTGCTGAATCATGCTTGGCTCACCTCCCGAGTAGTACTAAAAGGAAGGCTCGAAAAGCATCACGCATCGAATGCTATCGGACAGTGGCGTGTGCAGCTTGTGAAGAAAGGTCGGAGTCTAGTATGGTGGCAGATAGATGAAAAAAATTGTGCTGGTGCTGGATGCCAGTCGCGGCCCTCATAAAAAATAAATAAATATTTCAAATTTGTGTAAATACATCAAATTATTGATCCAACGACTGAGTGAACTTGGGTTTCTTAGCTAAACGATGTGCATATGCATATCCCAACTCATCTGAACTATTTTAGGCATACAATACTGTAATTTGAGTGGTTTAATTTAGCTACGAACTGAAGGAAATATGCCCTGAGAGGCAATAATAAAGTTGTTATTATGTATTCCTTGTATATGATAGATGTTTATTTTGCATGCTATAATTGTATTGAGAGGAAACATCAATACATGTGTGTTTAATAAACAAAAAGGGTTCCTAGTTATGCCTCTCTTATAAACTAGCTTGTTGATTAACAAGATGATCAAGGTTTCCTGATCATGGACATTGGATGTTGTTAATAACAAGGTCACAGCATTTGTGAAATGATGTGATGAACATTCATCCGAAGTATAGCATTACGATCAAGTCATTATGTTTATATTGCTATAACATCATACAAAGTAGTCTTAGTCCTTAGACCATGAGATCATGTTAATTGCTAACACTAGAAGAGTATCTTGATAACATCAAACGTCACACCGTAACAGGGTGACCATAAAGGTGGGTTCAGTGCTATGAAGGTGTTATGTTGAGGCTCATGGATCAAGAGTGGAATTTGTCAATCCTGATAACGGATAGATATACTCTGGGCCCTCTCGGTGATATCACATTAAGATAGCTTGCAAGCAAGTGATGTGATCACTAGATTGTTATATCACGGGAACGAGAAAAGAGTGCATGTCGGTAACGAGATCAAACTAGGTATTTGGATACCGATGATCGAATCTCAGACATGTATTATATCATGAGACAAAGGGATTGAATTGCTGACGTTAAAGGTTCTCACGATCACAGAAGTCATCGTTGAATATGCAGGAGTCAGTATGGATCTCCAGGTCCCGCTTCTGATTATTGATCTGAGAGGAGTCTCAATCATGTCTGTATTATTCGCGAACCATAGGGTGACACACTTAAGGGTTGCCGGACACCATTTAGGCGCACATATGTTCCAGACAAAAGGTTTGCAAAGCGCAGGAAATGTTTCGATAGAAACAGGAATTGTTTCGATAGAAACCGGAATTGTTTCGGGTGAAATTGCAGAAAGTGGTTCTGCATGTGATATTGAAATGTTGCAAGGGTTTTATGTGAATGTTTGTTAATTAAAGTAATTAACAAAATTCTGAATAAAATAAATAAAAGAGTTTTATTAATTGAGAGTTGCATTTAAATTGGTGGAAATTAAATACATGTGAGTGGGATTTTGGGTGGAGGCTATGTTTATGTGAGTGGAGGTTCACCACATGAATGAAGGAGTGGAGGAGTCCCCCCCTCATGCGCCGGCTATGGGAGGGGAGGGGTCTCCCTCCCTCCTATATAAAGCCCCCCTCTCCCCTCTCACAAATCACACCTCCTCGTGAAGGATCTCTCTCCCCCTCTAGATATTCCCCATGGTCTCGGATTAGCGAGATACATGTTCCCGGTGGCCTTGCGTCTGGAAGGAGTTGCTGCTTCCGCTGATTCGCTGGAGCGAGGAGGTGGAGGTTGTCCGGTGATTTGAACGTGTGTGCGAGGACGGATGCGCTGCTGATTTGCGGCGCTCGGACTTCCACACGATCTTGAGATCGGCAAGCGTACGACTACATCAACCACGAGTTCCTACTCGTTAACAAAACTCATTGTCTTTGAGGGTAAGTTCTCCATGGATGTATGTCCACCCGTTGCTCTGTATCTAGTAGATAGATCTTGGCGTATAGTTCTCATCGTAGGAAATTTTTTGTTTTCTATGCTGCAGACCCAACACGAACCTTAAAAACTCATAGAACCTAGGAATCACAAGAAAATTATGCATGCTCCCCAATGTCCGGAAACATGGCACGCTTGTCGCATTCTGAGCCAAATTCTTCTGATTTTCTTTACTAGTACGAAACATCCCCGTAATCTCTTGGAAAAGTGAAAAATGTTCTTTCATAATTGTTCGAAACTCCCACAGTAAACATTGTTTACTACGCCAATACGCACCCATCTACCCGATGTGAGAATGGTATCATAAAGTGTAGCTAGGGTATCGATATATATGGCCATGACCTTATTGGTCCTTCGGACTGAAACCCAAGAATGTTCATACATTGTAGGCTACTAGTAAATTGCACGTGCCATGCACGTGAGACTCAGATAATAGACATATGACATATCATCATTATATAAAATTATAATAGGTAAAGCACAAAAAATTATAAATTTGATTAACATATATAAAGTATGGGTGTATATTTGGTTCTTATACTTTGTATCATCATGTAGAAGTCAAAGATTATTAGCTACCTAACACTTGAAATTTTTGGTGACATGGTCTAGAGAAACGAGGGAGAGGATTCTAGGAGTATGATGGATAAGTGTGTTTTGAGGTTTGTGCATAACATTCATTATGCTGAAGACTATCTATAGAATGTTCTAAATGCTGGAATGGAAAAGAAGATCCAACGGTTGGAAATATTGGGATTCACGAGTCTTGATCCAATGGCCAGCATTCAAAGTTATTCGTATCTTACCACTATTAGTAAATTGCACGTGCCCTGCACGTGATACTCAGATAATAGACGTCTGACATTTCATCACTATATAAAATTATATAATAGGTAAAGCAGAAAAAATATAAATTTGATCAACATCTATAAAGTATGGGTGTATATTTGGTTCTTATACTTTGTATATCATGTAGAAGTCAACGATTATTAGGTATCTAAAACTTGAAAATTTTGGTAACATGGTCTAGAGGAATGAGGGAGAGGATTCTAGCATGATGGAGAAGTGTGTTTTGAGTTTTGTGCATAGCATTCATTGTGATGAAGACTATCAATAGAATCTTCTAGATTCTAGAATGGAAAAAAAGAACCAACGGCTAGAAATGTTGGGATTCATGAGTCTTGATTCAACGGTCAATATTCAAAGTTATTTGTACACTATATAGTGGTAAGACTGGTAAGTTGCACGTGTCCTGCACGTGAGACTGAGATAATAGATGTCTGACATATCATCACCATATAATATTATAATAGGTAAACCAGAAAAATATATAAATTTGATCAACATCTATAAAGTATGGGTGTATATTTCATTCTTGTACTTTGTATATCATGTAGAGGTCAATGATTATTAGCTATCTAAAACTTTAAAATTTTGGTAACATGGTCTAGAGAAACGAGGAAGAATATTCTAGAATGATAAGTGTTATTTGAGATTTGTGCATAGCATTCATTGGGATGTAGACTATCAATCGAATCTTCTAGATGCTAGAATGGAAAAGAAGATCAAACGGCTGGAAATGATGTGATTCACGAGTCTTGATCCAACAGTCAATATTCAAAGTTATTCGTACACTATATAGTGGTAAGATCATGTAGAAGCCAATGATTATTAGCTATTTAAATGATGACATTTTTGCTAACATGGTCTAGAGAAACGATGGAGCAGATTCTAGAATGATGGGGAAAGTGTGTTTTGAATTTTGTGCATAGCATTCATTGTGATGAAGAATATCAATAGAATCTTCTAGATAAAAAAAGAATCTTCTAGATGCTAGAATGGAAAAGAAGATCCAACGGCTAGAAATGTTGGGATTCGCGAGTCCTGATCCAACGGTCAATATTCAAAGTTATTTATACACTATATAGTGCCAAGATTATAATAGGTAAAGCAGAAAAATATAAATTTGGTCAACATCTATAAAGTATGGGTGTGTATATTTGGTTCTTCTACTTTGTATATCATGTAGAAGTCAATGATTATTAGCTATCTAAAACTTCAAACTTTTGGTAACATGGTCTAGAGAAACGAGGGAGAAGATTCTATAATGATGGAGAAGTGTGTTTTGAGTTTTGTGCATAGTATTCATTGTAATGAAGACTATCAATAGAATCTTCAAGATGCTAGAATTGAAAATAAGATCCAACTGTTGGAAATATTAGGATTCGTGAGTCTTGATCAAACGGTCAACATTCAAAGTTATTCATACACTATATAGTGGTTATATCTCTACTACTATAATGGAGCGGTCTTGAATTGGATCCATAACACCAATCCTGACCATTGGGCTGTTAGATCCAATGGTTCAGAGAAGCTGGATTCATGTTGAATAGCGTGTAGAGCAAACTCCACCATGCATGTTCTAGAACCATCATGTCACCACCCCAAAATTTCATAGCACAGTAGGCTGTATTCTCTCTACTACTATAATGGAGCAGATTTGAATTGGATCCATAGCACCAATCCTGACCGTTGGGCTCTTAGATCCAATGGTTTAGAGCAGCTAGATTCATGTTGAATAGTACATACCTAGAGCAAACTCTACCATGTTCTAGAACCATCATGTCACCACCCCCAAAATTTCATAGCACATTAGGCTGTATTCTCAATATGTGTAGATAGTTATTATTAATAGACTTAATGTATGCATTTTTGTCTAACAAGACTATTGGTTAATAACAACTTAATGTTTGTTAAATCACATTTCATACATTAGAGAAAACAATGCATAAATTAAGTTTATTAATAATAACTATATACACATATTGAGAATACAACCTACTGTGCTATGAAATTTTGGGGGTGGTGACATGATAGTTCTAGAACATGCTTGTGGAGTTTGCTCTAGGTACTATTCAACACGAATCCAGCTGCTCTGAACCATTGGATCTAATAGCCCAATGGTCAGGATCGGTGCTATGGATCCAATTCAAAACTGCTCCATTATATTAGTGGAGATCTAAAACATGAAATTTTTGGTAACATGGTCTAGAGAAATGAGGGAGAAGATTCTAAAATGATGGAGAAGTGTGTTTTTAGTTTTGTGCATAGCATTCACTTTGATGAAGACTATGAATAGAATCTTCTAGACCGTTCAAAAAACGAATCTTCTAGATGCTAGAATGGAAAATAAGATCCAATGGCTAGAAATGTTGGGATTTATGAGTCTTGATCCAACGTTCAATATTCAAAGTTATTCATACACTATATAGTGGTAAGATTATAATAGGTAAAGCAGGAAAAAATATAAATTTGATCAACATCTATAAAGTATGGGTTTATATATTTGGTTCTTGTACTTTGTATATCATGTAGAAGTGAATGATTATTAGCTATCTAAAACTTTAAAATTTTGGTAACATGGTCTACAGAAATGAGTGAGAAGATTCTAGAATGATGGAGAAATATGTTTTGAGTTTTGTGCATAGCTTCATTGTGATGAAGACTATCAATAGAATCTTCTAAATGCTAGAATAATGGGAAAGAAGATCCAACGGCTTGAAATGTTGGGATTCGTGAGTCTTGATCCAACGGTCAATATTCAAAGTTATTCATACACTATTTACCAATGGCAAGATGTGCACATCTAATTTCTTGTAGTACTACCAAATATGGTAAATTTACTAGAAACTATGATGTGGATATGTCCATGACCTTGCTTGGTTGCTCGTCCTGAAACTTGTTCATCAAAAAACAAGATGATTATTAATCCAGTAGATCGCTTGAATTTTGAAAAAAAAGGTTTCCGGAAGTAGACCGATGTGCCGTACCAAGGCACTTGTGCGTAGCGCCACGCTGTGGACGAGGAAGTGACAAGCCGGACTATGCACCCGCGACTATAGAGAAGAGATCGATGGAGGATGGATGGTGAGAGCCAGCGAAGGAGAGAGAAAACACAACTTGTTTTGTGTGCATATTACTACTAGTAGGTCCATATATTTAGTACTAGTGGAGTGTACCCTGTACCTCGTGTCAGTAGCCCATCATAGCTTTGCTCTGGCATTGCACCACCTTCCGACTCCTACTCCCGCTACTCTCGCGTTGCCTCCTTTTTTTTTGGAAGGAGCCGCCTCCCTTTTCGAGTAGTACTAGTACGGAAGTGGAGTACTTTGCTTTATAGAAAAATATTTCAATCGCTTATAAAATTGGAGTTTTTACTTTTCCTAGTATTTGGAAACTCCCATTGGCAAAGCTATTTACCAACACCAAGATGCGCATATCTACTTTCTTGTAGTACTACTACAAAATTCCCATAAACATGGATATGTTCGTGACCTTGCTTGGTCACTCGGCCTGAAACCTATTCATACTTATACATGGTAGGCCATTTTTGTGAAGCGGTTTTTTTTTCAAAAGTTGTGAAAACTCATGTTTATTATTTTTCATGGCAGGTAATACAAGCAAAAGGACACCATGCATGAGTGCCCCTATTTTTTTGCCTATTTCTCTCTGTTTTTTCAAAGCAGGGTCAACTTTGTCGGCATGCAAATTTTAGAAAGAAGTTGAATCTCTCAAAAATCTCGGTCGTCTTCTCAATATATGGCTGTCTGGTGGGCAACTTCAAAAGATTTTTGTAAAATTTTAAGAGCAATCGACGGCTCACATGCGGTTCGAATTAATTTGACCTAATTTTGACAGACTCCCTCCGATCCATATTAATGTTTATAGATTCGTCTAGATTCAAATGTATCTAGTCATATTTTTGTGGTAGATACATATCTCTGAATCTAGACAAATCTGAGAACATTACTTTGAATCGGAGATAGTAGTGTAATTTAATTGGGTTATTTTATCTACGAACCTTGCAAACTCAAAGAACCTAGGAATCATGTCAACACTCGGATTTTTAATCCCAGATGCCTGTTATGCCATACATCGCAATCCTAGGATTACCATTTTTGCGAGACATAACAAATTGTATATCACAGTACATCATCCATTACAAACCATAATAAGGTCTTACACAAATAAAAGATCTCATGATCCAGTCTTCATACAAACAAACAACAGAATAATAAGCGTAGTGGTGGGCTCCATCTTCAGTGTCACAGGTAATGCTGACGATGGGAGATAATCCCAGTTGTCATAGCCCTCCTGTTGTCCTTCTTCCGGATAGTCCTCCTCATAGTCTGGCCACGGGAATAGCTAGGGACAAAGCCATGAGTACGTTTTAAGTACTCGCAAACTAACACTAATAAGTAAGGTAGGTCTAGTAGGAATGCTAACTCTAAGTTTATTTGCAAGGTTAAGTTTGAAACCTAAGCTGAGTTCAGAAGTAAAGAAAGATAAAATAAAGTTCTAAATCACCTAAGTGGGAACTTAGTTTTTCATAGTCACAACTCTGTTGTGGTCAAGTCATGTCACAATTCATTTTATAAGTCCTTTTGAAAACAACTGACAACGGAACTGAAAAGGAAATGGACGTCGCCTAGAGGGGGGGGGGGTGAATAGGCATTTTAAAAATATTACGGTTTAGGCTCTAATAAATGCGGAATAAAACTTAACGTTTAATTTATCAAGCCAAAACCTATATCCACTAGTTTCACTAAGTGCACCAACAACCTATGCTAAGCAAGACAAGCAACAAGGTGATAGCAAGATATAGTTCTTCAAGCACGAATTCTATCACAATGTAATTTGTGGGTTATAGGAAAAACAGATCTACACTAGGAAAACTGTAAAATCTCACCGAGCAACCTGAAATCTGATACCACTTGATAGGGCAAAGGTGTCTGATCTTTCGATAAGATGGTGATAAGTCGATCTCTCTATGCATGATCATATTGTGATCATGAGCTTTGTAATCAAGTAGATCTACCTTGCTACTCAAGTGCTTTAATAGATCTCTACTCTCCCCATGTGTGTGAAGTTGACAGTGTGCACAATATGGTGGCACTTAGGATAGAGATTACAAATACTTATTATGAGTTATATTTGGAGTTGGATGTCTCTATGAAATTGTGGACGTACTAACCAAGGTCTTTCAATAAATTTACTCAAAACCCATGAGATTCTAAAGATCATGAATAAATTTCCCAAAGCAAATAAATATGGAAAATCATATTAGAATTATAAAAATATGATATAAGGGCATAAAATTTAAAGTTGACACGTGCATACGAATATCAAGATAATGAGAAAATAGAAAAACTACATAACAAAGTTGGACATTTATTAATCCTTATAATTTTCTTTGTTTTAAAAAGTGCTCGAAGTTATTTCCTTTAGATTCTGTAATTTTTTCTTTTTGTTTCTTGTTTTCACTAGTTAGGCTTAATGGAAAACAACAACAAAATTAGAGAGCTTTATAGTATTTATCTTGCGCACATTATTTATTATGGCCTTTATGTGTTTGGCTTTTATTTCAGACAGACGCCGAGCAAGAGAACGGCCAAGAGAACCAAGAGTAATGATACGTCCAAAACGTATCTACTTTCCCGGACACTTTTGCTATTGTTGGGCTCGGTTGAGAGATAACCGATGGACGCGGAGACGATGATTTGTTTCCCGAAGTTCACTTCCAAAGAAGCTATGTCTCTGTTGGAGAGGTGCGGGGGCGCAATGAACTTCGAACGCCACAAATGGCTCACCTCGAGGTGTGGTGGCTCGATGCTCACCCAACGCCACACAAGGCCTCACCAAGGATGCGAAGCCACGCAACTCACCGACGCCACAAAAGGCTCACCCTATTCTCTCGTGAGCTCGCCACAAAGGCCTACTCACGTTCCACTATGGGACACTTGAGGGCGGTCACCGAACCCGTACAAGGCTTGGGGCAATCTCCACAACTCAATTGGAGGGCTCCCAAGAAACGCCACAAAGGCTCTACAACGCCACAAAAGGCCTACAAGCTTGGGAAACCTCCACAACTCAATTGGAGCCCCAAGAACAATGCCACAAAGGCTACAAATCCACAAAAGGCAGCAACACCACAAAAGGTCAACAATCCAACCACATAACCGTCTAGGGTTCCAAGAACCCAAGAGAAACAATCCCAAGGGATTGAACTCACCAAATCTCCGAGGAGAACTCAAACCTATGCACCAAATGCAAGAGGCAAGTCCTTCTCTCTCAAATTCCACCAAAGCTACAAAATCTATTGGGGGAATAAGGGAGGAAGAACACAAGAGCAGAACACAAAACTCTCCAAGATCTAGATCCCAAGGATTCCTTCACAAAGAAGGGATTTTGCTTGGTGGGGCTTGTAGATCTAGATCTCCTCTCTCAAATCCCTCAAAAATATGCAAGAATCATAGGAGGGAGAAGGGGAGAGGGAAAGCTCTTCAAGGTCAACAATGGAGGAGAGAGAAACCAAAAAACCAAGAAGAACAAGTGATTGGGCTGAAGGGGAAAGGGGAGCTCCTTTTAAAGGGCTCCCCGATCTGCCCGTTACTCATAGATTCGCGCACGGCCGGTACTACCGGTGGCACCCAGCCAACGGTTAGAAAACAGCGAGGCAAAGATCAAAAACGCGAGCTTGGCCGGAACTACCACTGCTTGGCTGGAACTACCGGTGGCAAGAATATCCTAGCGGTACTACCGCCTGAAAATCTGATCCAAGTTCCGTCAAATAGCGCTAACCAGGCAGAGAGGGTACTGAACCAAAATTTGGGTTGCCGGAAGTAGGGCCGGAATTAACACCGGTACTACCGGTGGCATCTCTGCCCGAGCGGTACTTCCGGCATCTGGCCGGTACTACCGGTGGCCCATCGGAACTACCGCTCAGGCAAAAACTTCAGAACCAGAACTGCCACAACTTTTGCATCCGAACTCCAAACGAGATGAAACCAATTTTGTTGGATAGATAACAGCGTGTAGAATCCAACAAAAACGCAAGGCGTGGAGCCGAAATATTGGGTATCAACAAGGGAGAAAATACCATGACTATATATGTGAGATACCTCCCAAGGCGTGGAGCCGGAAAACCCGCAAGATCAAAAACGCAATAAGATATGCAAGGGAAATCCGTTTTTGATGAACTAGTGCTTGTTATGAAGATAACCACAAGCTCTAGATCCTCACATGGACAAGAACCAAATAACAACCAAGAAAGATGATGCTATGTATGCAAAGGTTTGAGCTCTCACCGAAAGATACGAACGAGTCACCCACTCAAGAGCCCCTCTTGATAGAACGGTTATCTATCCTAAACCCGGTCTCCCAACACTACAAGAACACTACAAGAGACCGGTAAAAAGGAAACCCTATCAAGACCATACCTTTGCCTTGAGCATCCCACTTGAGCTTGATGTAGACGATCTTGTCACCTTCAAGATGGAACACCTTTCTTGATTGCACTTGTTTGCACTTGCTTGATGAAGTCTTGAGACATGCTCCCCCATACACCATGGGGAAGCCCCCCATACACCATGGGGAAGCATCTTCTTCGAACTTGTCTTCATCATTCTCTTGAGCTTGCACAACAAATCTTGACGATGTCTTGAAGATAGCCATGAGGAACTCCATCTTCTTCTTCTTCAAGACATACTTGATCTTCTTATTCTACTTGATTCCAATAGGCACAAAGCCCTTGGACGATGCTTCTTCTTTTTCATCCTTGAAACCAACACATGGTCCAAGCGATGCCAATGGACAAACCTACAAATGAAACTCAATTTGCACATTAGTCCATAGGGATTGTCATTAATTACCAAAACCACACATGGGGGCATACATGCCCTTTCAGGAACCATATGGCCACTCCAACTGTCCATGACCGCGGACGCGGCTATTCGAATAGTTTGACACTCTGAAGAGGTGGTACACTTTCACCACAAAATTCGATACATCTGTCCGGGATAACCCTGAATCATCATACTTAGTATGCGGATAATCAATCATAACCTTTCAATTACACACCATAGTATAAGCACCCCTCTTATGAGCTTGGCTTCCTAGCCATGGCCATCTGCCATCCTGGGCACTACATAAGTGGACAACATTGAGAGGTAGCCTTGGCTCAAACCTCTCCCGCGAGGGAACTCATACTAATGCATATAAACTTCCGGCTAAGCCTTACCCAATTCAGGTATTGTGGTTGTACGGTAAAATTGGAATGGTATCGCATCCAAACCCAACCATTAGTTTTTATAAAGGGCTAATGCTCATGCCTCAACATTTTCATCATCAAAAACCATTTGTGTTTCTCAACACATGTCAAAACATCTCAATACAATGAATCATCATTCCAAGGTTTTCATAATCATTTTCACCAAGTATTCCCACCTAAAGTGATCAAGTTTTTGGTTTAGCTCTAAACACTAAGTTAAGAGGGTTCACTAAGGTGGGATGCTAATATCAATCTCATGCCATAGAATGACATCTAAGTCTAACTAGATAGGCCAAGTTTTATACTCTTAATGCTATCTATAATAAATGTAAAGAACTTTAGTAAAGTAAAAGAAAGTAAAACTCGCAAGTAAAACTTGGGATTGGTATAATCAAAAATTATAACCAAAGCATGCCTAATGCCTCTTCTTAGGTCATTTTGTATAATTCTAGCTTGCTAACAATAGCTTGCATTGTTAATGATGGCTTGGCTTGGTTGGTGCAGTGGTTGAAATTCTCCTCGTCTTCTTCGGGGTAGAACTCCTCCTCTTCGTACACTTGGTTGGTACTATCGTCTATAAATACATACGGAATACACAATCACCAAACAATACTTAACTAGTCTATTTAGCACACTAAGGCACACACTTGATGATCTAGCATCATCATAATCATCACAAGATTTAATGGACTAGCTTCATTTATTTTATTTGAGAAAAGTAATTTCTACTCATTGAAACTAATTAAGATTTAATATTCTCCAATTAAAATATGGCATCATGTGGACACATGGCATCACCACAAATTCTAATGCATGGGAATGTGATTTAAATGTTTGATCATATTTCAAATAAGTTTAAGTTTATTATTTTAATGATTTAAAGTGACTAGAAATGCCCATATAGCACTGTTTTGGTACTAGTGCAAAGTCACTACATGCAAACTTAAATATTATTACATATTCAGATATATATTATCAAATGTGATTTTTGAGAGTTGGAATCAACTCCAAAGCTATTATGGTTGATTTTTGAAAAATGTTTGAATGTAGAAAAGTCTCTGTCTTGTTATTTTTTCTATAGACTATCTCTAAGTCCAAATGACTTAAATCCAAAGGGCTTGGATAGATATTTTAATTATATTTCTATCAAAATTTGAATCATGTCATTTGGTTAAGTAAATATTTCTGAATTGATTTTTAAATAAGTGGACATAATCTAGTTAAATTCTAATTAGAAAAACCTATTTTTGAATCTATGGGCTTGCGCGCGAACTCTAACGGGCCAGCCCAGTGGCGCTCCACGGCGCAGAGGGCAACTGACAAGGGGGTCCCGCATGTCAGCGGCTGATCTTAACACGAAGCGGTACGGGGTGATATGGGCCGTGCGATTAGAAGAGGAATCAACGACTGTGGTTCATCGTCGACGACGAACAGGTCGCCGGCGAGAATGAACCCTAGCGGCTCGGTGGGGGTCGATTGGGGGCTTACCAGGGCTCCAGCTAACGTGGCGATGGGGCCGATCGAACTAGTGGACGATAGCGGTTCGAGGCGTGGTCACGGCGGCTCTTGGGGTGGTCACAATCAGTGGGGCCCTTCTCCTCTAGTGGCAGCCAGCTCTGGGGAAATTCCGGCCAACGGCTGCTCGCCTTGCTCCGGGGAGAAGTGGGGAAAGCTCAGTGGGGAGAGGGGAGGTGAGTGGTGTGCATAATTGGGGTGGAGGAGGCCTCCTTTTGTAGGTTCGATGAAGGGGCAGAGCGACATGGTCTGGTGACGGTGGCGAAATGGCTACGGGTCGCTAGAGGCGTGGCTGCGAGCAGCGATCAATGCGCGGTCTCCTGGCGGTCTGCTATGGTGTAATGGCGCGGCTAGGGGCGGTGGCAATCGGTCGGGAAAGGTCAACGCTCTGCGCGGCAGAGGCGGCATTCGATGCGGCGTGCGGTGGCTACGAGTAAATCGGAGCTGAACGGGGATGTCTAGGGGCATGTTGGTGCTAAGGTGAAGCGGCGCGTGCGAGCTGAAGGCAATGCGTGGCATGTGCGAGGCTGTCGGGGGCAGCGCACTGGCACGTCTGCGCATGGTGCAGAGGCAGATAGCGCGGGCATCCTGCGGTGGTCCAGTGCGGAAGGGATAATGGGCGGCGGTGTGATCACGCCTACCTCCCAGGCACGGCGGAAGGGGGCTAGGTGGTCTCCTGCGAGCTATCCATGCTCGACCGACGAGCATGGCCTCGGGGTGGCGTGACACTACTGCTAGCAGCGAAGGGGGGGTGTTGTCTGGGGCTGGGTTAGATGCTAGGGGGACAAAGGAGAGATGAGAGGGTCAATGGGGGACAAAGCTTTGATTAATCAAGAGTATTGGTTAGGCAGTTTGTTTGATGATCACAAGGTGTTCGACACAATGGCCGCAAGAATTTTAGTTTTGAATTTTGCAAAGATTTTTGGTGGGTGTGTTAGTCATAATCTTGATCATATGTGGTTGCTTGGGATTGTCAAGGTGAACTCATTTGAGTGGTTTTTGAAAAAGTGGGATCTATGCATATGTAATGGATTCAATTTTCAAATGTCATTTAAAATTAGTGTTTAAATGTTTTGGTAAGATTTCAAAGTGGGCCTTGGTAGATCTTTACTTTTACTAGCAAGGGGTGAGAAGAGTTGAGAATGTTTCTGTTTGAATTTGACTTCTAGGAACACCTAAAGTGGCCTAGTGGATTAAAATGGTCAAAGTGACCATTTGGTCTTTTTGTTCTTATTTGATTTCTTTTTCATTGGATTTTGTTTTTAAATGATCTAGATGATGTGTCATTCATCTTTGAATCATTTTACAACCATTATAACAAACAAACATGGCATTTCCAAACAATTCTATATTAATGCAACACACATATGCATTCCTAATTATTTTAATGGTAATTTTTTTTTGTTAAACCCTAAATTGGGTGATTTGGATCTTGATAACCTTGATTAAAGTTTTGGGATGATACAAACCTTTCCCCCTTAAACAAAATCTCGTCTCGAGATTTAAGAAAGAAAACTAGGAACTAAAGAGATCTGAAAACTAAGTCCTAATGTAATCTTCTCGCTCCCAAGTGGCTTCTTCTTCTATATGGTTGCTCCATTGGATCTTGAGAAACTTGATACTCCAGGTCCTTGTGGTTCTATATGCTTCTTCCAAGATACGGATGGGCACTTCACGATATGTCAGATCATTGTTGATATCAACGGCTCGGTGCTCAATGTTCTTGAAAACTTCGGTTTTCTCCGGCACTTCTAAGCATTTGCGAAGTAACGAGATATGGAACACATTATGGATGGCTGACATCTCCTCAGGAAGTTCAAGTTGATACGATACTTCTCCTCGATGATTCAGAATCTTGAAGGGTCCGATATATCTGGGGGTTAACTTCCCTTTCAGACTAAAATGTTGCGTTCCTTTCAAAGGCGAAACCTTGAGATACACAAAATCTCCAACATTGAAGGTCAGGTCTCTACGTCTCTGGTCAGCATAACTCTTCTGTCTGGATTGGGCGGTCTTGAGGTGCAAATGGACTTTGTGAACCTTCTCTTCGGATTATCGTAGGATATCGGGTCCAAAAATCTGACTCTCTCCCACTTGTGACCAATTCAAAGGGGTAAGCCACTTTCTTCCATGTAAGAACTCAAATGGGACCATTTGCAAACTGGCTTGATAACTGTTGTTGTATGAGAATTCTGCGAAAGGTAGACAATCTTCCCATTTTGATCCATACTCTAGCACACAAGCTCTCAACATATCTTCTAAGATTTGGTTGACTCTTTCAGTTTGTCCATCGATCTGCGGGTGATAAGTTGTGCATAAATTCAACTTGGTTCCTATTCCTTGTTTGACTTTCTGCCAAGATCTCGAGGTAAATTGGGTTCCTCGATCCGACACTATGGTCTTGGAGGTTCCATGCAAACTGACAATTCTAGCAATGTACAACTCTGCTAGCTTTGAACTCTGGTAGGTTGTCTTGACAGGTATAAAATGGGCTACCTTGGACAGTCTATCAACGATGACCCAGATAGAGTCGTTTCCCCTACTAGAAGTAGGCAACCCGGTGATAAAGTCCATTCCGACGGAATCCCATTTCCATTCCAGAATCTGCAATGGTTGCAACAGTCTAGTGGGTCTCTAATGTTCCGCCTTGACTCTCTAACAGATATCACACTTGGCGATGTAGCTTCCGATTTCTCTCTTCATCTTGTGCCACCAAAATTACTCCTTCAAATCCTGATACATCTTCGTTCCTCCGGGATGGATAGAATAAAGAGTATCATGAGCTTCTTGCATGATAACTTGCTTCAGCTCCAAATCTTCTAGCACACAGATACATCCTTTGTACCACAAAACTCCTTCGTCTTCGGTGAATCCAGTCACTTTTCCTGTACCAATATGACGCTTGATTTAGTCGATACTTGCATTTCCTTTCTGGGCTTCCTTGATTTGACTGATCAACGTGGGTTGAAGTTCTATGCTAGCTAAAAATCCTTTGCTAACTAGCTCAGTTCTAAATTGCTCCAATTCTTCATGCAAACTTGGATGGTTCTTGATCATGGTGTTTAATCTACACGGCAATCTGCTAAGAGCATCCGCTACCACATTGGCTTTGCCGGGGTGATAGTGAATGTCAAGGTCATAATCCTTCATTAACTATATCCATCTCCTTTGCCTCATATTCAACTCCTTCTGGGTGAAAATATACTTCAAGCTCTTGTGATCCGAATAAATCTCACAGCGATTACCCATAAGGTAATGACGCCATGTCTTCAAGGCTAAAACTACAGCTGCTAGTTCAAGATCATGGGTAGGATAGTTTTGCTCATGCTGCTTTAGTTGTCGAGATAGATATGCTATGACTTTGCCTTCTTGCATCAACACACATCCGAGACCAATCTTGGATGCATCACAATACACATCAAAAGGCTTCTTGATATCTGGCATAACCAATATTGGGGCCGAAATCAATCTCTTCTTGAGCTCTTGGAAACTAGCTTCACATTTGTCGGTCCATTTGAACTTCTTGTCTTTCTTCAACAGTTGGGTCATGGGTCCTGTGATGCTCGAAAATCCTTCTACAAACTTGCGGTAATATCCCGCTAATCCGAGAAATGCACGGACTTGGGTTTGAGTGGTTGGGGCTTTCCATGCTTCAACATCTTTGATCTTGGCGGGATCAACAACACTCCTCCTGCCGATAAAATATGTCCGAGGAATCCTACTTCTTTCAGCCAGAACTCACATTTGATGAACTTGGCATACAACTGATGTTCTCTCAGGGTTTCAAGGATGGTTCTCAGGTGTTGCTCATGGTCTTCTATTGACTTGGAGTAGATACGAATATCGTCGATAAACACTATGACAAACTTATCCATAAAGTTCATAAAGATCTTATTCATGAGATTCATGAAATAAGCAGGGGCATTAGTTAATCCAAAAGACATGACCGTATACTCATACAATCCATATCTGGTGGTCAAGGCGGTCTTTGGAATATCTGTTGCACGAATCTTGAGTTGATGATAGCCAGTCCTAAGATCAATCATAGAGAACACTCTGGCACTAGTCAACTGATCAAATAGATCCTCTATCTTGGGCAGTGGGTACTTGTTCTTGATGGTGACGTCATTTAGCTTCTGGTAATCTGTGCACAAACGGTTACCTCCATCCTTCTTATCAACAAACAAAACAGGCGATCTCCATGGCGATGCGCTTGGTTGAATCAAACCTTTCGCCAGCATAGCATCAAGTTGCTTCTTCAGCTCCACTAGTTCAGAGGGGTTCATGCTATAGGGTCTCTCAGCTATGGGTCCAGTTCCAGGGATTAGTTCAATAATGAACTCGATATCCCGATCCGGGGGCATACCGGGCAATTCATCTAGGAATACGTCGGGGTATTCACAGACTACTCTGACTTGGTCTATGGTTGGTAGGGCTATACTCTTGTTGCATTTGAAATGATGGGGCAAAGTTTCAGATGTATGCTCTACTGATACTCCAGAGCTACTGGTCATGGTTATGGATTTCTTGGCACAGTCGATCAATCCTTTATGTTTCGACATCCAATCCATTCCTAGTACTACTTCCCAACCTTTGGTTCCAAGTACTATTAGATTGGCATAAAAATCTATTCCATGTATTCTGATAGGCACAGCCTTGCAAATTTTTCTAGCTTGTGGTTGAACCAGGTATTTGAACTATCATAACATGCTTCAAGTTGTTTGGGTGAATCTTAATAGTGCATGCAAATTCTTCTGTAACAAACGACTGCGATGCTCCAGAATCAAACAACACTCTTGCTAATACTGAGTGAACAGAAAACATACCCAACACGACATCTGGCGCTTCCTGGGCTTCTTCCGCATTCATGTGGAACAAACGACCGTTGCGGTTGAGCGAATTCCCGGGGGCGAATCTCCTTCTGGGCTGAACACGGCGCTGCTGCTGAGCTAGGGCATTCACATTGACAGTGGCGGCAATCTTCTTGGGACACTCATTGGAGTAGTGACCCTTCACTCCACACTCAAAAACAAGTAATCTGGGACTTGTCTTTGGCCGCAACAGGCACGACATTGCTTCCAGTCCTTGGGGTGGTATTGTTGTTGTTGTTGGACTTGGGCGGTGCACGGTTGAAGTTGTTGGAGTTGCCGGGGTTGTTGTTGTTGTTCCCTCCAGTCTTCACATTTCCTCCACTACGGTTGGGGTAGCTTGGATGAGACACTAGGGGTCTATTGTTCCTTGGGGCATATCCTGCAGACGGGTTGGGGCGATACTTCTGGTGACTGTTGGATCCACTCTGGTGCATCATCCTGCGCTTGTGGTTATCGTTGGCTTGGTTGATCTTTCCTTCCATCTGGATGGCAGAGTTTACTAGTTCTTCGAGATCGTCGAAATGGATGTTGATTAACACCATTTCCATCTCATCATGCAATCCATTTAGGAATCTCTCCTTCTTGGCTTCAGTATTGATCTCATCAGGTGCATACCTAGCGAGAGATAGAAATCTGTCATTGTACTCCACTACCGTCATTCTGCCTTGCTTTAGTTCTCTGAGTTCATCTCTCATTCTAGTGACTAAACCCTATGGCACATGGGTGCGGCTAAACTTGGTCTTAAAAGCTTCCCACGTCATCACTTGCCCGTGGTTGATAGTATAGGCGCTATTCCACCAAGCTCTTGCATCTCCTGCCAGATAGTGGGTGGCAAACAGTACTTGCTCGTTGGCATCAACTCGTGCGACTTCTAGGTTATTCTCCATGGTTTGCAACCAGTCATCTACATCTAATGGGTCTTTAGACTTGCTAAAGATAGGGGGATTTGTATTTTGGAAGTTTTTGATCTTGGATCCATGATGATCCTGATTTCCATGGCCTTGATTATTGTGGGCCATCTGAGCTATCTGTTGTAGGTTAGCTAGGTTGGCTTGGCGCTCTGCTCTACTAGCTTCACGGTCAGAAACTAGCATCTGAAGAATCTACAGCATCCGGTCCTGCGATGAGCTGCTTCCTCCGGGGTTTCCACGAGTCATCTGAAGATTGAGATAGATAAAGGGGTAAGAGGGAAAGTTCTAAGGTTCATGGTTTTGTTTTCAAAAGCTTAAACTTTGAGTTTGACTCAGGTTTAGCAAACTAACTTCTCATTCATTCATTCCAACAAAGCACACGATACAAACACACACACACACCACAACTTAAAAGGAAAACATATGGTTTTAAACTTCTCAACACCCGGATTTTTAATCCCAGATGCCTAATATGCCATACATCGCAATCCCAGGATTACCATTTTTGCGAGACATGACAGATTGGATATCACAGTACATCATCCATTACAAACCATAATAAGGTCTTACACAAATAAAGGATCTCATGATCTAGTCTTAATACAAACAAACAGCAGAATAATAAGCGTAGCAGTGGGCTCCATCTTCGGTGTCACAGTATGTCCACGGGAATAACCAGGGACAAAGACATGCGTACTTTTTAAGTACTCGCAAACTATCAATAATAAGTAAGGTAGGTCTAGTAGAATGCTAACTCTAAGTTTATTTGCAAGGTTAAGTTTGAAACCTAAGCTGAGTTCACAAGTAAAGAAAGATAAAATAAAGTTTTAAATCACCTAAGTGGGAACTTAGTTTTTCATAGTCACAACTCTGTTGTGGTCAAGTAATGTCACAATTTATTTCATAAGTCATTTTGAAAACATCTGACAACAGAACAGTATGGCCACTCCAACTGTCCATGACCACGGACGTGACTATTCGAATAGTTTGACACTCTGCAGAGGTGGTACACTTTCACCACAAAATTCGATACATCCATCAGGGATAACCTTGAATCATAATACTTAGTATGCGGATAATAAATCATAACCTTTCAATTACACACCCTACTATAAGCACCTCTCCTATGAGCTTGGCCTCCCAGCCATGGCCATCTGCCATCCTGGGCACTTCATAGGTGGACAACATTGAGAGGTAGCCTCATCTCAAACCTCTCCCGCGAGGGAACTCATCCTAATGCATATAAACTTCCGTCTAAGCCTTACCCAATTCAGGTATTGTGGTTGTACGGTAAAATTGGAATGGTATCGCATCCAAACCCAACCATTAGATTTTATAAAGGGCTAAGGCTCATGGCTCAACATTTTCATCATCAAAAACCATTTGTGTTTCTCAACACATGTCAAAACATCTCAATAGAATGACTCATCAATCCAAGGTTTTCATAATCATTTTCACCAAGTATTCCCACCTAAAGTGATCAAGTTTTTGGTTTAGCTCTAAAAACTAAGTTAAGAGGGTTCACTAAGGTGGGATGCTAATATCAATCTCATGCCATAGAATGACATCTAAGTCTAACTAGATAGGCCAAGTTTTATACTCTTTATGCTATCTATAATAAAAGTAAAGAACTTTAGTAAAGTAAAAGAAAGTAAATCTTGCAAGTAAAACTTGGGATTGGTATAATCAAAAAGTATAACCAAAGCATGCCTAATGCCTCTTCTTAGGACATCTTATATAATTCTAGCTTGCTAACAATAGCTTGCATTTCTAATGATGGCTTGCGTTGGTTGGTGCAGTGGTTGAAATTCTCCTCGTCTTCTTCAGGGTAGAACTCTCCTCTTCATAAACTTGGTCGGTACTATCGTCTATAAATACATACGGAATACACAATCACCAAACAATACTTAACTAGTCTATTTAGCACACTAAGACACACACTTGATGATCTAGCATCATCATAATCATCACAAGATTTAATGAACTAGGTTCATTTATTTTATTAGAGAAAAGTAATTTCTACTCATAGAAATTAATTAAGATTTAATATTCTCAAATTAAAATATGGGATCATGTGGACACATGTCATCACCACAAATTCTAATGCATGGGAATGTGATTTAAATGTTTGATCATATTTCAAATAAGTTTAAGTTTATTATTTTAATGATTTAAAGTGACTAGTAATGCCTATATAGCACTGTTTTGGTACTACTCCAAAGTCACTGCATGCAAACCTAAATATTATTACATATTCATATATATATTATCAAATGTGATTTTTGATAGTTGGAATCAACTCAAAAGCTATTATGGTTGATTTTTGAAAAATGTTTGAATGTAGAAAAGTCTTTGTCATGTTATGTTTACTATAGATTATCTCTAACTCCAAATGACTTAAATCCAATGGGCTAGGATAGATATTTTAATTATCTTTCTAACACAATTTGAATCATGTCATTTGGTTAAGTAAATCTTTCGGAATTGATTTTTAAATAAGTGGACAGAATCTAGTTAAATTCTAATTAGAAAATCTATTTTTGAATCTGTGGGCTAGCGCAGGAACTCTAACGGGCCAGCCCAGTGGCGCTCCGCGGAGTATAGGGCAACTGGCAAGGGGGTCCCACATGTCAGCGGCTGATCTTAACGCGACGCGGTATGGGGCAATATGGGCCGTGCGATTAGAACAGGAATCAACGGTTGTGGTTCGTCATCAACGACGAACAGGTCGCCGACGAGAACGAACCCTAGCGGCTCGGTGGGGTCGATTGGGGGCTTACCAGGACTCCAGCTAATGTGGCAATGGGGGCGATCGAACTGGTGGACAACGCGGTTCCAGGCGTGGTCGTGGCTGCTCCTGGGGTGGTCGCAATCAGCGGGGCCCTTCTCCTCCACTGGCGGCCAGCTCCGGCGAAATTTCGGCCAACGGCTGCTCTCCTTGCTCCGGGGAGAAGTGGGGAAAGCTCAGTGGGGAGAGGGGAGGTGAGTGGTGTGCAGAATTGGGGTGGAGGAGGCCTCCTTTTTTAGGTTCGATGAAGGGGCAGAGCGGCATGGTCCTGTGATAGTGGCGACATGGCTACGGGTCACTAGAGGTGTGGCTACGAGCGACGATCAATGCACGGTCTCCTGGCAGTCCGCTACAGCATAATGGCGCGGCTAGGGGCGGTGGAAATCGGTCGGGAAAGGTTGACGCTCTGTGTGGCAGAGGCAGCGTTCGATGCGGCGTGCGGTGGCTGCGGGTAAATTGGCGGCGAACGGGGATGTCTGGGGGCGTGCTGGTGTTAAGGCGAAGCGGCGCGTGCGAGCTGAGGGCAAGGCATGGCCTGTGCGAGGCTGTTGGGGGCAACCCACTGGCACTGTCTGCGCATGGTGCAAAGGCTGAGAGTGCGGGCGTCCTGCGGTGGTCTAGTGCCTGGCATTGCTCGGGGAAGGGACAATGGGCAGCGGTGTGATCATGCCTACCTCCCAGGCACGGCAGAAGGGGGCTGGGTGGTCTCTTGCGAGCTGTCCATGCTCGACCGACGAGCATGGCCTCGGGGTGGCGTGGCACTGCTGCTAGCGGCGAAGGAGGGTGTTGTCTAGGGCTGGGTTAGATGCTAGGGGGACAGTGGAGAGATGAGAGGGTCAATGGGGGACAAAGCTTGGATTAATCAACAGTATTAGTTGGGCAGTTTGTTTGATGATCACAAGGTGTTTGACACAATGGCCACAAGAATTTTAGTTTTGAATTTTGAAAAGATTTTCGGTGGGTGTGTTAGTCATAAGCTTGATCATCTGTGGTTGCTTGGGATTGTCAAGGTGAACTCATTTGAGTGGTTTTTGAAAAAGTGGGATCTATGCATATGTAATGGATTCAATTTTCAAATGTCATTTAAAATTAGTGTTTAAATGTTTTGGTAAGATTTCAAAGTGGGCCTTGGTAGATCTTTACTTGTACTAGAAAGGGGTGAAAAGAGTTGAGAATGTTTCTGTTTGAATTTGACTTCTAGAAATACCTAAAGTGGCCTAGTGGATTAAAATGGTCAAAGTGACCATTTGGTCTTTTTATTCTTATTTGATTTCTTTTTTCTTTGGATTTTGTTTTTAAATGATCTAGATAATGTGGCATTCACCTTTGAATCATTTTACAACCATTAGAACAAACAAATATGGCATTTCCAAACAATTCTATATTAATGCAACACACATATGCATTCCTAATTATTTTAATGGTAAAAAGTTTTTGTTAACCCTAAATTGGGTGATTTGGATCTTGATAACCTTGATTAAAGTTTTGGGATGTTAAAAATCACAGGTAAACACATGGATGGTTCACTATGTTCGGAAACATGGCGCGCTTCTCGCATTCTGAGCCACATTCTTCTGATTTTCTTTAATGCTAGTAGAAAACATCCCCATAATCTGTTGGAAAAGTGAAAAATGTTTTTTCCTGATTGTACAAAACTCCCACGGGCAAAATTGTTTACTAGGCCAAGACGCATCCATATCTACCCGATGTGAGACCCGTATCTAAAAGTGTAGCTAGGGTATATCTTATCTTACCACTATATACTAGTAAGTTGCACGTGCCCTGCACGTTAGATAATAAACGTGTGACATATCATCACTATATAAAATTGTAATAGGTAAAGCAGAAAATTATAAATTTGATCAATATATATAAATTATGGGTGTATATTTGGTTCTTCTACTTTGTATCATCATGTGTAGAACTCAAAGATTACTAGCTACCGGACACTTGAAATTTTTGGTAACATTGGTCTAGAGAAACGAGTGATGAGATTCTAGTATGATGGAGAAGTGTGTTTTGTGGTTTGTGCATAATATTAATTATGCTGAAGACTATAAATAGAATCTTCTAGATGCTAGAATGGAAAAGAAGATCCAACAGCTGGAAATGTCATTCAGATTCACGAGTATTGATCCAACGGTCAATATTCAAAGTTATTCATATTCATACACTATATAGTGATAAAATAAGATTGTACCAATAACTTTGAATGCCGACCGTTGGATCTCAAGACTTGCGAATCCCAATATTTCCAACCGTTGGATCTTCTTTTTCATTATAGCATCAAGAATATTGTATAGATAGTCTCCAACATAATGAATACTATGCATAAACCTCAAAACACACTTCTCCATCATACTAGAATCTTCTCCCTCGTTTCTCTAGACTATATTATCTAAAATTTCAAGTGTTTTAGATAGCTAATAATCTTTGACTTCTACATGATGATACAAAGTACAAGAACCAAATATACACGCATACTTTATGTATGTTGATCAAATTTATAAATTTTTGTGCTTTACCTATTATAATTTTATATAATGATGATATGTCATACGTCTATTATCTGAGTCTCACGTGCAGGGTACTCCTCTTGCTGCTCTCGTGCTGCCTACCTTTTGGAGTAGTAGTACGGAATGAAGTGGAGTACTTTAATTATAGAAAAAATATTTCCATCGCTTAGAAAATTAGATTTGCTACTTTTTATAGTATTTGGAAACTCCCATTGGCAAAGATGTTTACCAATGCCAAGATGCACACATCTACTTTCTTGTAGTACTATCAAATTACCATAAACTATGATGTAGATATGTCCATGACCTTGCTTGGTCGCTCGTCCTAAAACATGTTCATACTTATACATGGTAGGCCATTTTTGTGAAGCGGGTTTCTTCAAAAGTTGTGAAAACTCATGTTTACTATTTTTCATGGCAGACAATACAAGAAAAAGGACGCCATGCATGAGTCCCCCTGTTTCTTTTGCCTATTTCTCTCTCTTTTTTCAAAGCAAAGTCAACTTTGCCGACATGCAAAGTCTAAAAAGAAGTTGAATCTTTGAAAACTCTTGGTCGTGTTCTCGATATATTGGCTGTCTGGTGGGAAACTTTAAAAGATTTTTGTGAAATTTAAAGAGCAATTGACAACTCAAATGTGGTTCAAAATAATTTGACCTAATTTAGACAGACTCCCTCCGATCCATATTAATTTTCATAGATTCATCGAGATCCAAGTGTATCTAGTCATGTTTCTGTTCTAGCTACATATATACAAATCTAGAAAAATCCGAGGACATTAATTTGAATCAGAGATAGTAGTGTAATTTAATTGGGTTAATTTATCAACGAACCTTAAAAACTCAAAGAACCTAGGAATCGCAAGTAAAACATGGATGGTTCGCTATGTCCAGAAACATGGCGCGCTTCTCGTATTCTGAGCCACATTCTTCTGATTTTCTTTACTGCTAGTACAAAACATCCCCATAATCAGTTGGAAAAGTGAAAAATATTTTTTCCTAATTGTTCGAAACTCCCATGGGCAACATTTTTTACTAGGCACCCATCTACCCGATGTCAGAACACTATGTAAAAGTGTAGCTAGGATATACATCGATATAGAAAGCCATGACCTTATTGGTCGTTCGTGCTGAAAACCAAGAATAATGTTACATCATGGTGGGCTATAATGTGAATCTGTTTTTCCTAAAGTTGTCGAATCTCATGTTTATCATTTTTCCTGGCAATTAATAATACTAGCAAAAGTACCCCCATCGTAATGAAGTCTCATGTTTTTGTTTTACACTTTATTTTGTTTGAATGTTTTTCATACGCGGTCAAATTTGTTGGTACGCAAATACTAATCAGTAATGACATTTCTCAAAACTTTTGTTGGCCCATGATATATTGGCTGCATGGGTACCTTCAAAAGAATTTTGGGTATTTTCAAGAGTAACAGTCTATCGCGCTCACATGTATTCAAGTTTGACCTAATTTCGTTTCATCTACATAGAGTCATGCATTTCACGTGGAGCTTTAGCTTGGAAGTTTGAAAAATACTTAAATTTGGGAACTGTAAGAAAGAATTGTCCACTTTGTACAAAAAATTGGTGGGGACATTCTTTCTTCTTTTTCTACCAGTAAAGTACTTGAAAAACTCACACTTCTGGTATTTCCTACTATATCATGTACTATGTATGAAGTTTCTTGCGTTTCAAGCCAAATGACCAAGGTCGTGGACATACTCTATCTTCATCAAGATAATGACGGTGTGCCCATATTTTCGTATAGCTTGGTCGGTGCATGTTAGTATGCATGGTAAAGAAGTAAAAGTATTTTTTGGAAGGAAGTGCGATCAATATGGCTTAGAGTTCATAGCATGTGCCATTTATTTACTATAGTACATAAAGTGGTTAGAGAAATTACATTTTATATTTTTCAAGCTTAAATTTCTAGCTAATTTCACCCAGTCATATAACTTTCTGTCGATTTGTCGAATTAGGTCTAAATTAATATTCTACAAGTGCGTGAGATTTAGTTCAATAGTATAATCGAGTGTTATGTATAACAAAGTGACACGTCATATATTGCCGGCTTTATACCAGCATGTACAATACCTAACATTTTAACTATAGAGCAACTAGCATTACATGTAGCAACCTCATCAAAAAGCAAGAAGATTAAACAGGAATAAAATGAAAACCATTTCTATGCCCACTTAAAAAATCCTAAAACTTGAGAACTGTAAGAAAGCATGGTACACTTTGTCTGAAAATTGGGGCAGTGATATTCTTTATTTATTTTTTGGAACCTAGGTACCGTACGTCTTGAAGGAGGGAGACACT
The DNA here is from genome assembly GCA_910589775.1 of Avena eriantha. NCBI lineage: Eukaryota > Viridiplantae > Streptophyta > Magnoliopsida > Poales > Poaceae > Avena > Avena eriantha. The sequence goes on along the minus strand of OU342743.1, from coordinate 487,378,386 downwards.
CTAATTAGCGCACTAGGGTTTGTAGTCAACGCAATGTGGTCTGAGGACCTTTTTGTAATTATTATTATTACTTTTGAGACTTTTCGTATTGGTATAGATGATTATTAATCCAGTAGATTGCTTGAATTTCGAAAAAAAAACAGTTGCTAGAAGTTAGATCGGTGAGTCGTACCAAGGCACACGTGCTCGGCGCCACGCTATGGACAAGGAAGAGACAAGCCAGATTGTGCACCCACGACTGCAGAGAAGAGATCAATGGAGGATGGATGGTGAGAGCCAGCAAACGAGAGAGAAAACACAACTTGTTTTGCATGCATAGTACTACTAGTAGGTCCATATATTTACTACTAGTGGAGTGTACCATGTACATCGTGTCGGCAGTCCATCATAGCTTTTCTCTGATATCGCACCGCCTTCTGATTCCTCCTCCCGCTGCTCTCGAGTTGCCTCCTTTTTTTGGAAGGAGCCGCCTCCCTTCTCGAGTAGTACTAGTACGGAAGTGGAGTACTTTGCTTTACAGAAAAAATATTTCCATCGCTTCGCAAATTGGAGTTGTTACTTTTCCTAGTATTTGGAAACTCCCATTGGCAAAGCGTTTTACCAACGCCAAGATGTGCACATCTACTTTCTTGTAGTACTACTACAAAATTCCTATAAACATGGATATGTCCGTCACCTTGTTTGGTCGCTCGGCCTGAAACCTGTTCATACTTATACATGATAGGGCATTTTTGTGAAGTGGGTTTCTTCAAAAGTTGTGAAAACTCATGTTTATTATTTTTCATGGTAGGTAATACAAGAAAAAGGAGGCCATGCCTGAGTCCCCCTATTTTTGTTGCCTATTTCTCTCTCTTTTTTCAAAGCAAGGTCAACTTTGCCAGCATGCAAAGTCTAGAAAGAAGTTGAATCTTTAAAAACTCTCGGTCATGTTCTCGATATATTAGCTGTCTAGTGGGAAACTTCAAAAGATTTTTGTGAAATTTAAAGAGCAATAGCCAGCTCACATGTGGTTCGAAATAATTTGACCTAATTTCGACAGACTCCCTCCGATCCATATTAATGTTCATAGATTCATCTAGATTCAAATGTATCTAGTCAAGTTTCTATGCTAGATACATATATCCGAATCTAGACAAATCTGGGAACATTACTTTGAATTAGAGACAGTAGTGTAATTTAATTGGGTTATTTTATCTACAAACCTTGAAAAGTCAAAGAACCTAGGAATCGTAGGTAAAACATGGTTGGTTCGCTATGTCCGGAAACATGGCGCGCTTCTCGCATTCTGAGCCACATTCTTCTGATTTTCTTTACTGCAAGTACAAAACATCCCCATAATCAGTTGGAAAAGTGAAAAATATTTTTTCCTAATTGTTCAAAACTCCCACGGGCAACATTGTTTACTAGGCCAAGACGCACCCATCTACCCGATGTCAGAACCCTATGTAAAAGTGTAGCTAGGGTATACATCGATATAAAAGGCCATGACATTATTGGTCGTTCATGCTGAAAACCAAGAATAATGTTACATCATGGTGGGCTATAATGTGAATCTATTTTTCCTAAAGTTGTCGAATCTCATGTTTATCATTTTTCTTGGCAATTAATAATAGTAGCAAAAGTACCCCAATCGTAATGAAGTCTCATATTTTTGATTTACACTTTATTTTGTTTGAATGATTTCCATACGCTGTCAAATTTGTTGGTATGCTAATACTAAACAGTAATGGCATTTCTCAAAACTTTTGTTGGCCCATGATATATTGGCTGCCTGGGTACCTTCAAAAGAATTTTGGATATTTTCAAGGGTACCGTCTGTCGCGTTCACATGTATTCAAGTTTGACCTAATTTCGTTTAATCGATATAGAGTCATGCATTTAAGTGCACGTGGAGCTTTAGCTTGGAAGTTTGAAAAATACTTAAACTTGGGAACTGTAAGAAAGAATTGTCCACTTTGTACGAAACTTTGGTAGGGGCATTCGTTCTTTGTTTTCTATCAGTAAAATACTTGAAAAACTCATACTTCTGGTATTGCCTACTATATCATGTACTATGTATGAACTTTCTTGGGTTTCAGGCCAAATGACCGAGGTCATGGACATACTCTGTCTTCATCAAGATAATGACGGTGTGGCCATATTTTGTATAGCTCGGTCGGTACATGTTAGCATGCATGGTAAAGAAGTAAAAGTATCTTTTGGAAGGAAGTGCGATCAATATGGCTTAGAGTTCATAGCATGTGCCATTTATTTACTATATTACATAAAGTGGTTGGATAAATTACATGCTATATTTTTCAAGCTTAATTTTCTAGCTAATTTTACCCACTCATACGACTTTCTGTCGATTTGTCGAATTAACTCTAAATTAATATTCTACAAGTGTGTGAGAGCTAGTTCAATAGTATAACCAAGTGTTAGGTATAACAAAGTGACACGTCATCCATTGCCGGCTTTATGCCAACATGTACAATACCTAACATTTTAACTATAGAACAACTAGCATTACATGCAGCAACCTCATCAAAAATCAAGAATATTAAACAGGAATAAAATGAAAAATATTTCTATGCCCGCTTAAAAAATCCCTAAACTTGGAATTGTTAGAAAGCATGGTACACTTTGTCTAAAAATTGGGACAGTGCATTCTTTATTTATTTTTTGGAACCGGGGTACCGTAGGTCCTAAAGGAGTGAGACACTCCAATTAGTGCACTAGGGTTTGTAGTCGTCGCAATATGGTCTGAGGATCTTTTCGTAATTATTATTATTTCTTTTGAGACTTTTTGTATTGGTGTAGATGATTATTAATCTAGTAGATCACTTGAATTTCACGGAAAAAACGGTTGATGGAAGTAAATCAGTGTGCCGTACCAGGGCACACGTGCGCAACGCCACGCTGTGGACGAGGAAGAGACAAGCCGGACTATGAACCCACAACTGCAGAGAAGAGATTGATGGAGGATGGATGGTGAGAGCCAGCAAAGGAGAGAGAAAACACAACTTGTTTTGCATGCATATTACTACTAGGAGGTCCATATATTTACTACTAGTGGAGTGTACCCTGTACCTCGTGTCAGTAGCCCATCATAGCTTTGCTCTAACATCGCACCGCCTTCCGACTCCTCCTCCCGCTGCTCTCGCGCTGCCTCCTTTTTTTTGGAAGGAGCCGCCTCCCTTCTCGAGTAGTACTAGTACGGAAGTGGAGTACTTTGCTTTACAGAAAAAATATTTCCATCACTTGGAAAATTGGAGTTGTTACGTTTCCTAGTATTCGGAAACTCCCATTGGCAAAGCTGTTTACCAATGCCATGATGCGGACATCTACTTTTTTGTAGTACTACTACAAAATTCCCATAATCATGGATATGTCCGTGACCTTGCTTAGTCGCTCGGCCTGAAACCTGTTCATACTTATACATGGTAGGCATTTTTGTGAAGCGGGTTTCTTCAAAAGTTGTGAAAACTCATGTTTATTATTTTTCATGGTAGGTAATACAAGAAAAAGGACGCATGCATGAGTCCCCCCCTGTTTTTTGCCCATTTCTCTCTCTTTTTTCAAAGAAGGGTCAACTTTGTCAGCATGCAAAGTCTAGAAAGAAGTTGAATCTCTCAAAACTCTCGGTCGTGTTCTCGATATATTGGATGTCTGGTGGGCAACGTCAGATGATTTTTGTGAAATTTAAAGAGCAATAGCCAGCTCACATGTGGTTCGAAATAATTTGACCTAATTTCAACAGACTCCCTCCGATCCATATTAATGTTCATAGATTCATCTAGATTCAAATGTATCTAGTCATGTTTTTGTGCTAGATACATATACCCGAATCTAGACAAATGTGAGAACATTACTTTGAATCGGAGACAATAGTGTAATTTAATTGGGTTATTTTCTCTACGAATCTTGAAATCTCAAAGAACCTAGGAATCACAGGTAAAACATGGATGGTTCGCTTTGTCCGGAAACATGGTGTTCTTGTTAGCATGGTAAAGAAGTAAAATTGTTTTTAGAAGGAATAACGTTTAATATGGCTTAGAGTTCACATCATTGTCGTTTATCTTATCTTACCGCTTACACTATTTAGTGCACGGATAACTTTGAATATTGACCATTGGATCAAGGCTCACGAATCCCAACATTTCCAGCCGTTGGATCTTCTTTTCTATTCTAACAACTAGAATATTCTATTGATAGTCTTCAACACTGTAACATCCCAAAACTTTAATCCAATATATTAAGATCCAAATCACCCAATTTAGGGTTAACAAAAACTTTTTCTCATTTAAATAGTTAAGCATGCATATGTGTGTTGCATTAAATTTGGAATTGATATGAATTGCCATGTTTGTTTGTTCTAATGGTTGTAAAATTATTCTAAGATGAATTCCACATCATCTAGATCATTCCCAAGCAAAATCCAAAGAAAAAGAAATCAAATAGAATTAATAAATGGAAATGGTCACTTTTGCCATTTTAATCAACTAGGCCAGTTTAGGTGCTCCTAGCACTCAAATTCAAACAGAAACAATTATGGATCTTTGCACCCCTTGCTAGTAAAAGTAAAGATGTACCAATGCCCACCTTGTGATCTTACAAAAACATTCAAACACTACATTTAAATGACATTTGAAAATGGAATCAAGTGTATGTATCTAGATCCTACCTTTTCAAAAACCACTCAAATGACTTCAACTTGACAAATCCCAGCAACCAGAGATGCTCAAGAATAAGATCAACAAATCCACCAAAATTCATTTCAAAATTCAAAAGTTTGTTTCAAGATTCAAAAGTTTGATGATCAATGCATTGTCGAGTAATTGGGCAAATTTTGGTCCCCTTGTCCCCCCCAGCTCTAACCAACCCCTAACTAGCCTACCCTTTAACATGGAGCAGCAGTAGCGCCGCCCGTTTTTGGTCGCTGCCGGCCGAGCGTGGGCTACGCTCCACAGACCACGCCGCGCCAATCCAGCACCGCCACTAGCTCCTCCCAACCGTACCGCACTCTCCTGTCCCATCCCCAAGAGTAGCCAGCCCCTGGACCACCTCCCATCGCTCGCGCCCACCGCCTCTACGCCATGCGCATCGCATGCCAGAGCGCCGTCCCCGACAGCCTCGCACGAGCCACGCCTCGACCCTAGCTCGTGTGCGCCTCTCCGCCATGACCCTAGCACCCCGCCAGACACGCCCTTATCCCGCCGCATGACCAGCAGCCACCGCCCGCCGCGTCGAGCACCGCCTTTGCCGCATAGAGCGCCAGGCCATGCTGACCGAACGCCACCGCCCTAGCATCGCCTTTAAGCCGTAGCTGACCGCCAGGGAACCGCCCATCGTTCGCCTACCCAGCCCATGCCTATAGCGCTCTGTATCGTCATCACCGACGATTTCGCCGTCGCCCTCTCGGTCCCCTCGACGAGCCTATATAAGGAGCCCTTCCCTAGCCTCATTTGCCACACTCCAACACTCACGTCTCACCACTGATCATTCCCCACCTCTCGCCGGAGCCGCTCTAGTAGCCAGTCGCCAGAATTGTGCCGGAGTCAGACGCAACAGAGGAGGAGACACCCCTGTCGATTTCATCCATCCCCGGAGTTGCCGCGACCTCGCATGATTCTGCCATCATCGTCTCGTTCGATCGCACCCATCACCGCCCTCACTGGAGCCCTGGTATGCCCCCACTCCACACCCACCGAGCCGCTAGGGTTCCACCTCGCCGGTGACCTGTCCGTCGTCGACGATGAACGTGAGCTGTAGATCCTAGTTCTAATCATGTGGTCCACGTTGCCCCATACCGATTGGCGTTATAAGAGCCACTGACATGTGGGACCCCCTGTCAGCTGTCCTCTGTGCCGCGGAGTGAAACTGGGCCGGCCCATTAGTGTTCCCGTGCTAGCCCTGTAATTCAAATTTAGGTTTTTCTATTTAAACTAAATCTAGATTATGTCCACTAGCTTGAAAATCAATTCAAAAGGATCTACTAAACCAAATTGAGTGATTCCAATTTTGTTGGAAAGATAATTTAAATCTCTATCCAAGCCGGTTGGATTTAAACCAATTAATGTTAGAGATCTCTCCTAGCAAAATAACAAGACAGAGGCTTTTTCACATTTAAACATTTTTCTAAAATCAACCATAATAGCTTTGGAGTTGATTCCAACTCTCAAAAATCACATTTGACAATTCCTATCTGAATATGTAAAAATATTAAGGTTTGCATGCAGTGACTTTGGACTAGTACCAAACTAATGCTATATAGGCATTTCTAGTCACTTTAAATCATTAAATACTACACTTAAACTTATTAAAAGGTGATCCAACATTTAAATCACATTCCCATGTATTAGAATATGTGGTGATGACATGTGTCCACATGATCCCATATTTTAATTGGAGATTATTAAATCTTAGTTATTTTCAATGAGTAGAAATTACTGTTCTCAAATAAAATAAATGGAACTAGTTCATTAAATCTTGTGATCTATGTGATGATACTAGATCATCAATTGTGTGCCTTAGTATGCTAAATAGACTAGTTACGTATTGTTTGGTGATTGTGTATTCCGTATGTATTTATAGACGATAGTACCGACCAAGTGTTCGAAGAGGAGGAATTCTACCCCGAGGAAGAAGAGGAGAATTTCAACCTGTGCACCAATCAAGGCAAGCCATCATTAAAAATACAAGCTAACCATTGCAAGCTAGAACTAAGCAAGTTAACACTTGCCCCCTTAACTTGAGCAAATGCCTTATGCATGCTTTGGTTATACCTACTCCAAGTTTTACTTATAAGCTTTGTTTTCTTTTACTTTACCAAAGTTCTTTACTTTGTTTATAGATAGCATAAAGAGTATAAAACTTGACCTATCTAGTTAGACTTAGATGTCATTCTATGGCATGAGATTGATATTAGCATCCCACATTAGTGAACACTCTTAACTTAGTAGTTTAGAGCTAAACCAATAACTTGATCACTTTAGATGGGAATACTTGGTGAAAATGACGTGTGAAAACCTTGGAATGATGAGTCATTCTATTGAGATGTTTTGACATGTGTTGAGAAACACAAATGGTTTATGATGATGAAAATGTTGAGGCATGAGCCTTAGCCCTGTTATAAAAACTGATGGTTGGGTTCGGATGCGATACCATTCCAGTTTTACCGTACAACCACAATACCTGAATTGGGCAAGGCTTAGCCAGAAGTTTATATGCATTAGTATTAGTTCACTCGTGGGAGAGGTCTGAGCTGAGGCTACCTCTCAATGTTGTCCACCTATGCAGTGCCCAGGATGGCAGATGGGCATGGCTAGGAGGCCAAGCTCATAGGAGAGGTGCTTATACTAGAGTGTGTAAAGAAAGGTTATGTTTGATTATGTGCATACTAAGTGTGATGATTCAGAGTTATCCCTGACAGATGTATCGAATTTTGTGGTGAAAGTGTACCACCTCTGCAGAGTGTCAAACTATTCGAATAGCCACGTCCGCGGTTATGGATAGTTAGAGTGGCCATACTGTTCCGTTGTCAGATGATTTCAAAATGACTTATGAAATGAATTGTGACATGACTTGATCACAACATGGTTGGGTCTATGACAACTAAGTTCCCACTTAGGTGATTTCAAACTATATTTTTTTATCTTTCTTTGTTTCTGAACTCAGCTTAGGTGTCAAACTTAACTTTACAAATAAACTTAGAGCTTAGCATTCCTACTAGAACTACCTTACTCGTTAGTGATAGTTTGCGAGTACTTAAAGAGTACTCATGGCTTTGTCCCTGGCTATTCCCGTGGCCAGACTATGAGGAGGACTACTCTGAAGGAGGACAGTGCTGACCCACAGGTATAGGGGGTTTATCGCAGTATTTTCGATAAGTATGAGTATCGAACCCAACGAGGAGCAGAAGGTGCTGGCTAGTGGTATGGATCAGGAATTCTCTGCAAATACTTAGCAAACGGATTTTTAGGGGTTTTCGATAAAGCAAGTGAACAAAGTACGAGTAACTAAAAGACAGTAGAAATAAATGTAGCAAGTGGCCCAATCCTTTATGCAGCAAAGGACAAGACGGTTGTATTTCTATAGATGACCAAATGTTCTCGAGGACACATGGGAAGACTGTCAAGTGCTTTCACTTCATATAGTCGATTAATCTTCTTTAGCTTGCTAAGTGTTGTGTGGGAGAACCTGTGCTAATGTATCGCCCCATCCAAGACTAATACATACTTGTGATTATACCCCTTGCAAACATCCGTAAGTACAAGAAAGTAATTAAGGTAAAACCTAACCACAACTTTAAACTCTAAGACCCTTACGTCCCTTGTGCAATGGTTTCCTAACAGGGGTTCAGGTTTCTGTCACTCCGGCAACCCCTACGATTAGTAGCCAAATACACAATGCATTCCCCTAGGCTAGGCCCATATAGGTGAAGTGTCATGTGGTCGACGTTCACATGACACCACTAGAAGAAGTACACCACAACATAAATAACAATCTATTGCATCTTTCTCAACACAACTCCACTACTAACAACAAGACTTCTCCCATGTCCTCAAGAACAAAATGAACTACTCACAAGACATCATATGGATCATGATCAGAGATGGAATAAGGATGTATAACAATCTGAACATAAACAATAATTCAATGGTTCACTCAATAGCATCAACTACAAAGAGTAATCAACACCGGGAAAGTTTCCCCTATGAACTATAGCAAGATTCAACCAATTGTTATAGCAATATGGAGATGGTGATGAGGGTGCTGATGGTGATGATGGTGGTGATAATGATGATCCCAATGAAGTCCATCTTGATGGTGGTGTTGATGGCGACGATCTTCCCTCTTTGGGAAGGAATTCCCCCGGCAGAAATCTGTCTGCCGGAGAGATCTTTCTCTCTCGGTGTTTTCCGCCCCGTAGAGCCGGCGGAATCTTTCTGTGGTCGCTCCCTGAGTCTTAGGGTTTCGTGGGGATGATATACGCCAGAGGAGAGAGGCTGGAGTGGGCCAGGGCGGCCACACCACCTCTAGGCACGTCCTAGGCCTGCCCGCGCCATGGGGTAGTGTGGGCCCCCTGTGGCCCACCTCCACTCCATGTTCTGGCGTCCTTAGTCTTCTGGAAAAATAGGATTTTCCGTATATTTTCCCGGATTTTCTGATCTTCGTGAATTTTGCCTCCAAACAGCACCTTTTCCATCAGAATCCTGACTGCAGCGGTCCATGCTCCAAAAGTCATCAACCATGCAAAAACAGATGAAATAACATAAGTATCACCTCTCAATACGAAATATATCAATGAATAATAGTGAATTAAGACATAGAATAGTGATGCAAAATGGACATATCAACTCCCCCCAAGCTTAGACTTCGCTTGTCCCCAAGCGAAACTGAGCTCAATAAACATGACCTAAGGTTTATGGAGTGAAGAGTCGATAAAAGAATACGGACAAGAAGCATCACATTCATCAAATACATAGGTCATAATAGAAGACAACTCACTATTATATAACTCAACTTGCAATGAGTAAAGGAAACACAATAAAGATACATAAAGTGAATCATAATTGGTAATGGCAAACTTAGCTCTTGGTCGAAGAATAGTTGATAATTTGTTGGAGTTCACAAATTACTGGTTTTCAATGAAATCTTTCAAAGTAGTAAACATCAAGATAAGAGCAATGTGCAAAAAAAGGAACATAAGAAACATGAATGAATAAATCACCATATGAATGAATGAAACACATCAACTCAAAATACTTGCTGAGATAGAAGGGAATAGGTTTACTGACTCAACTACAAAGTAAAATAAAGGCTCTTCGCAAAGGGAAGCAAGGATTGCAAGTCTCATCCTTGTTGTGTGGGAGAACCTGTGCTAATGTATCGCCCCATCCAAGACTAATACATACTTGTGATTATACCCCTTGCAAACATCCGTAAGTACAAGAAAGTAATTAAGGTAAAACCTAACCACAACTTTAAACTCTAAGACCCTTACGTCCCTTGTGCAATGGTTTCCTAACAGGGGTTCAGGTTTCTGTCACTCCGGCAACCCCTACGATTAGTAGCCAAATACACAATGCATTCCCCTAGGCTAGGCCCATATAGGTGAAGTGTCATGTGGTCGACGTTCACATGACACCACTAGAAGAAGTACACCACAACATAAATAACAATCTATTGCATCTTTCTCAACACAACTCCACTACTAACAACAAGACTTCTCCCATGTCCTCAAGAACAAAATGAACTACTCACAAGACATCATATGGATCATGATCAGAGATGGAATAAGGATGTATAACAATCTGAACATAAACAATAATTCAATGGTTCACTCAATAGCATCAACTACAAAGAGTAATCAACACCGGGAAAGTTTCCCCTATGAACTATAGCAAGATTCAACCAATTGTTATAGCAATATGGAGATGGTGATGAGGGTGCTGATGGTGATGATGGTGGTGATAATGATGATCCCAATGAAGTCCATCTTGATGGTGGTGTTGATGGCGACGATCTTCCCTCTTCGGGAAGGAATTCCCCCGGCAGAAATCTGTCTGCCGGAGAGATCTTTCTCTCTCGGTGTTTTCCGCCCCGTAGAGCCGGCGGAATCTTTCTGTGGTCGCTCCCTGAGTCTTAGGGTTTCGTGGGGATGATATACGCCAGAGGAGAGAGGCTGGAGTGGGCCAGGGCGGCCACACCACCTCTAGGCACGTCCTAGGCCTGCCCGCGCCATGGGGTAGTGTGGGCCCCCTGTGGCCCACCTCCACTCCATGTTCTGGCGTCCTTAGTCTTCTGGAAAAATAGGATTTTCCGTATATTTTCCCGGATTTTCTGATCTTCGTGAATTTTGCCTCCAAACAGCACCTTTTCCATCAGAATCCTGACTGCAGCGGTCCATGCTCCAAAAGTCATCAACCATGCAAAAACAGATGAAATAACATAAGTATCACCTCTCAATACGAAATATATCAATGAATAATAGTGAATTAAGACATAGAATAGTGATGCAAAATGGACATATCAACTCCCCCCAAGCTTAGACTTCGCTTGTCCCCAAGCGAAACTGAGCTCAATAAACATGACCTAAGGTTTATGGAGTGAAGAGTCGATAAAAGAATACGGACAAGAAGCATCACATTCATCAAATACATAGGTCATAATAGAAGACAACTCACTATTATATAACTCAACTTGCAATGAGTAAAGGAAACACAATAAAGATACATAAAGTGAATCATAATTGGTAATGGCAAACTTAGCTCTTGGTCGAAGAATAGTTGATAATTTGTTGGAGTTCACAAATTGCTGGTTTTCAATGAAATCTTTCAAAGTAGTAAACATCAAGATAAGAGCAATGTGCAAAACAAGGAACATAAGAAACATGAATGAATAAATCACCATATGAATGAATGAAACACATCAACTCAAAATACTTGCTGAGATAGAAGGGAATAGGTTTACTGACTCAACTACAAAGTAAAATAAAGGCTCTTCGCAAAGGGAAGCAAGGATTGCAAGTCTCATAAAGAGCTCCCAAAAATTATGATACTTACTAGCTTTCAGCTCTCATTGCCCCTATCATAGGCATCTTTTAGTGGTTAAGGTTAAAGTGACACAACTAAGAGGATATGCTTGACAAGTTATAAGTTGAAATCTCATGCCCCTTACTTATGAGTACCGATCCTCATGCTACTCAACTTCAGTCACGAGAAAGCTCTTGTCATTGTAAACATATGCGTATCATTGAGAACCGCCAACGGGGTACCCCTTGCACATGACACAGGAGTTATCCCATAATCAAAATGACAAGGCAAGCAGACAGTGAGAATCTCAACGATCTTTTTATTTGCTATTTGCATAGGTTTTTATTGAGGATGATTCATAGAATGCTCACTATAGTTATGCTGCAAGTTTCCACCATGATTAGGCATGGCTTAGGCTAGAGGCCCAGGTGTTTCTCTAACACACATATAAACTCCATGATCTTACAAGTTCCACTTTTATTTCACACCGCCGGGATCTATAAGCAAAAGAACATGATAACAACTAGGTACAAGTACAATTGAAGTGTTGAAAGCGGTCCCCATGATACATGGTTCGGCTAACTTCAACTCATAAAGCGCAAGCATATACGCAACAAAGAAGGACCCAATGGTTCAAGTTTATTAAATGCAAGAAAGTAAAGTGTGCCGTCAGGTTCGTGAGAGCTTTAATCACTAATTTTCACATAACAAGTTTAATTTGGGAGGTAGATAAAACAAGAATTTACTTGGAATAGCAATAATGCTACTAGGTAGGTATGGTGGACACAAATGGCAAAGGTTTTGGTTTAAAGGAGTGGATGAACGAGAAGAATACCCTCTTAGTACAGGTTTTTGGCTAGCAAGGCTGGGTAGCAAGTACAAGAGTTGAAGGAAACAAACATACAAGTGATAAAGACAAACATGAAATCTTCCTTGGAAGCACAAACAATCTTAACTAGAGAATACTAGACTTATGAGCAAATCAAGAAAGAAAGGTGATGAAATTATTTTCCTCTAGAGTACTTCTATCTTTTTATTTTCAACTCTCAAAAAGGTGTTGCTACTGACCGAGCCAGGTTTGCCAAAACCAACTAAATTAACTCAATGATCCCAGAGTGATACCAATACTAACAACAAGATCAATCATATAACCACGAATTGAAAACTAAAATAAGCTATGCAAAAGAGTGAATGATAGAACTTCTCATTAATATTCCATAACGGAAACTCACACCAAGGGATACATATCTAACGAGAGAGGGGACACTTCCATAATGCAAACCATACTACATAATAACTCCTCTGTTCATGATATGACTCTACTAATAAGGTAAAAAGATAGAAGATAGTGATATGATACCGCGGTACTCCCCCAAGCTTGGAACAAACCAAGGGGATGCCAAACCTGATGATGAATTACTCCTTCGGTGGTGGTGGTAATATTTTCTTAGTTGACGTGAGGTAATCTTCCAGCATCTTGTGAAGCCTATTATTCTCCCATTGAAGCATGTCCACCTTCCTCTGCAAGTCTCGGTACTTATCGCAGAACTCCTTAGTGACTCGTAGGGCTTCCGTTGATGCAGGGCAAGTAACAAAAGGTACCAGCCCCTGCTTGGGGTCTTGGAGGTCTTCCTCCATAGGCTCCTTTCCTTTATCCTTGGCAGACACCATTGTGCTTCTAAGCTTTCAAAGAGTATGTCTTGGCAGAAATAGATCAAAACAAAAACACGACGAAAACACGATATACGAACCTCGGGGGATCCGGGGGTTGTATATTACGAAGTTTTGTATCAAAAGGAAGGTACTAGGAGAAAACGAGTCGGAGGCGGAGTCCGGGGTGGCCTCACCACCTGGTGACGCGGCCAGGGGTGGGCCCGAGCCATGGGGTGGTGTGGGACACCATGGCTCCGTTTCCGTCCCTTTTTCGCTTTGTAGCTTACCTTATTGACTGAAAACTGCAAAATATAGTTGGATTGTATTTTCGCAGAACTTTTCTTACCAGAACTGTTACCTAGTTGGAAACGGACTCTGCAGGTCTCTGGATTTAGTCCTCAATGAATTTCTCTGGAGTTATCTCTTGAATATCATCGATATCTTCATCTTCATATACTTATTACTTGAGTCATAAAACCCTTCTCTTCCTTATTACACCATTGTCTCCACTTCCTAGAAATTTCTTTCACACAAAACTTCACATAGTTCTCATTAGCAACATTAGTATAAGTGAAGTGATAAAAACCTTTTGAGTCCAACTTCAACTGAAAACCATCAAAACAAAAGCTACTGTAGAAAATCCTTCTGAAAACCCAAAAAGAATTCAAGTAGGAAATCGAATAAAGAGGCAAATGCAAGAGTGGCAAAATCTGTCAAAACAGACCAGCAGGTAAAGATCAATTTTTTCGAAAATCTTCTGTTGCTCAAATCAAAAAGTTTAAAACTAATGAAAGTTAAATAACAACCTGGGGCAGAAGCACACAAAAAATACAGTTCAATACGACATACAGAGATCTCTCACGGATTTTTACCGTGAAGCACAAAAATCTGTTTCAGGACATCCCCAAATCTTCTCTCTCATTAGAGGTTGAGCTTGACTCAAAAACCAAACAAAACGGATAAGAAGCGGTTATTACCGAAGTAATAACTTCCAAGACTCAAATAAACAAAAAAAAACGGAAAGCAAAACAAATTGGGTTGTCTCCCATAAAGCTCTTTCTTTATAGCCATTAAGATGGGCATGATAATTTTAAAGAAGCTCTCATAGGGATAAGAATTAAAGTGAAAGAGAGAATTAAGAAGAAAAAACACACACACATTTAAGTCTAACCCAATTCCTATGCAAGGGAATTTTGTAAACAAACAAGTTGTTGAAACCAAAGGCTATTTGCATAAGAAGGAAAAACAAGTGCAACATAAAAACTTTCAGCATAAAACGAGGAAACTTGATATTATTGAGATGCATAAGAACACTTCTCCCTCTCTCATAATAACTTTCAGTATCATGCATAAACTTAACAATATAGCTATCACAAGGACCATCATAACAATGATCACTTATTCTAACAGAAAACACAGGAATACTAGCTCTCATAGCACTACTATGTGAAAAAAATTTAGAGGTATCCTTGCAAAGGATAGTGTGTCCCTCTTCCTCATACTTAGTGACAAAGTCTTTCACATTTGCTATTATAGGTTCATCAACCATTTGTTTATCAGGTTCAATAGCTTTACTTGTACTTTCATTAAACATACTAGCTATCATAGAATGTTCCTTTACCTTAACTGGAAAAGGCATTTTCTCAATATAAGGTTCAGGTAAAACATGATTAGCAGTATAAACTTCAGTATTTTTTGCAGGAACTCTCTTAGCAATATCTTTATAAGGTTCATGATACTTATTCCACTTCTTTTTAGGCACTTCAATGTAGGAAGCAAAAGCCTTAAAATAAGAAGCAGTAGCTTGAGAGTCTAGACCATAAGCATTTTTAATAATTTGAAAGTCATCAGTTCCCATAAAAGATTCAATGCATTCATAATCATAATTTATACCTGACTTTCTACCTTTGTCATTCTCCAAAGCTTCAGCATTGTCTTGAATACGGTCCAGAAGATCCCATTTAGCTTCTTCTTCCATGCAAGTGAATGATCCAGCACAAGAAGCATCCAATAAATCCTTGTCATGTAGAGGGAGCCTTGCATAAAAGTTGTTGATAATAATATTGTTGGGGAGCTCATGAATGGGACATTTGAGCATTAGTAACTTCAATCTCCCCCAAGATTGACCTGTACTCTCTCCATCAAGAGGCCAAAAGTTGTATATTTGATTCCGATCTTTATGAATCTCACTAGGAGGATAAAACTTTGAATAAAAGAGAGGCACTATTTCCTCCCATTCCAGAGCTTGACCATTCTTTAGCAGCTTATACCATTCCTCAGCTCTTCCTTTTAGTGATAATGAGAATAACTTCTTCTTAACTTGATATGTAGTAATACCTGCACACTTGAACAACCCGCATAATTCGTGTATAAAGTGTAAATGATCACCGGGATGGACGGTTCCATCCCCAACATAGTAGTTATCCATAACACGATCAATAATTCTTGTAGGTATTTTGAAAACATCTCTCTCAGCAGGTGGTGGCTTATCTACTACCTTAGCAGTGGTAGTAGCATTACCAAATAAGAAACTCAGCGAATTATCCATAACGAAAATAAAGGAACTAGCATAAGTAAACAATACTCACAGTAGAAGTTTCCTTTACTAGTTCCACTCTCCAATAGCGCTTCACTCCTCGGCAACGGCTAGAAAATAGTCTTGATGACCCACAAGTATAGGGGGTGTATCGCAGTATTTTTGATAAGTAAGAGTGTCGAACCCAACGAGGAGCAGAAGGTGTTGGCTAGTGGTATGGATCAGGAATTCTCTGCAAATACTTAGCAAACGGATTTTTAGGGGTTTTCGATAAAGCAAGTAAACAAAGTACGAGTAAATAAAAGACAATAGGAATAAATGCAGCAAGTGGCCCAATCCTTTATGCAGCAAAGGACAAGCCGGTTGTATTTCTATAGATGACCAAATGTTCTCGAGGACACATGGGAAGACTGTCAAGTGCTTTCGCTTCATATAGTCGATTAATCTTCTTTAGCTTGCTAAGTGTTGTGTGGGTGAACCTGTGCTAATGTACCGCCCCATCCAAGACTAATACATACTTGTGATTATACCCCTTGCAAACATCCGTAAGTACAAGAAAGTAATTAAGGTAAAACCTAACCATAACTTTAAACTCTAAGACCCTTACGTCCCTTGTGCAATGGTTTCCTAACGGGGGTTCAGGTTTCTGTCACTCCGGCAACCCCTACGATTAGTAGCCAAATACACAATGCATTCCCCTAGGCCCATATAGGTGAAGTGTCATGTAGTCGACGTTCACATGACACCACTAGAAGAAGTACACCACAACATAAATAACAATCTATTGAATCTTTCTCAACACAACTCCACTACTAACAACAAGACTTCTCCCATGTCCTCAAGAACAAAACGAACTACTCACAAGACATCATATGGATCATGATCAGAGATGGAATAATGATGTATAACAATCTGAGCATAAACAATAATTCAATGGTTTACTCAATAGCATCAACTACAAAGAGTAATCAACACCGGGAAAGTTTCCCCTATGAACTATATCAAGATTCAACCAATTGTTACAGCAATATGGAGATGGTGATGAGGGTGCTGATGGTGATGATGGTGGTGATGATGATGATGATCCTGATGAAGTCCAGCTTGATGGTGGTGTTGATGGCGACGATCTTCCCTCTCCGAGAAGGAATTCCCCCGACAGAAATCTGTCTGCCAGAGAGATCTTTCTATCTCGGTGTTTTCCGCCCCGCAGAGGCGGTGTAATCTTTCCGTGGTCGCTCCCCGAGTCTTAGGGTTTCGTGGGGATGATATACGCCAGAGGAGAGAGGCTTGAGTGGGCCAGGGCGGCCACACCACCTCCAGGCGCGGCCTAGGCCTGCCCGTGCCATGCGGTGGTGTGGGCCCCCTGTGGCCCACCTCCACTCCATCTTCTGGCATCCTTAGTCTTCTAGAAAAATAGGATTTTCCGAATATTTTCCTAGATTTTCTGATCTTCCCGAATTTTGCCTCCAAACAACACCTTTTCCATCAGAATCCTGACTGCAGCGGTCCATGCTCCAAAAGTCATCAACCATGCAAAAACAGATGAAATAACATAAGTATCACCTCTCAATACGAAATATATCAATGAATAATAGTGAATTAAGACATAGAATAGTGATGCAAAATGGATGTATCAGACAGCAAGACGGATATGACAACTAGGATCATCTCCCATCGTCAGCATTGCCTGTGACACTGAAGATGGAGCCCACCGCTACGCTTATTATTCTACTGTTTGTTTGTATTAAGACTAGATCATGCGATCCTTTATTTGTGAAAGACCTTATTATGGGTTGTAGTGGATGATGTACTATGATATCCAATCTGTTCTATCTCGCAAAAATGGTAATCCTAGGATTGTGATGTATGGCATAACAGGCATCTGGGATTAAAAATTCGGGTGTTGACAATCACAATGAATGTTATGCACAAAACTCAAAACACTTCTCCATCATTCTAGTATCTTGTCCCTCGTTTCTGCAGACCATGTTACCAAATTTTGAAGTTTTAGATAGCTAATAATCGTTCACTCTACATGATATACAAAGTACGAGAACTAAATATACACCCATACTTTATAGATGTTGATGAAATTTATATTTTTTCTGCTTTACCTATTATAATTTTACCAGTCCCTGCAATGAGTTGTAGATATGAATGACTGATCCGGTATCATATACCCAAGAACTACCAGGTGCATCAGCAAGATAAAGGTCTATAACATTCCAAACAAGTGTACCTGAGTTGGAAGTCACACCTCCACTCTTGGCTTTATCCGCCAAATACTTGCTACAATTCCTCTTCCAATGGCCATCCGTCTTGCAATAGAAGCAAGCGGATCCGGCTGAAGGAGATAACTTAGTCCCTGAGGAAACGCTTGGGATCTCATCCTGAGCGTTACCTCCTGACTTAGCCTTCTTCTTCTTAGTCCAAGAACTCTTCTTAAACTTAGCCTTATTCTATACCACCAACACTTGGCTAGTACCTTTCTTGAGATCAACCTCTGCCTGCTTAAGCATCCTATGCAATTCAGTGAGCTTCTTATCCATACCATGCTTGTGGTAGTTCTATATGAACTGACCATACACACTAGGAAGAGAGTTTAGAATTATATCCGTAGCGAACTCTTCGCTAATGGGATAGCGAAACCTTTCCAGAGACTACACATAACCAACCATCTTGATTACATGCGAACTCAGTGGATCACCGTTCTTAAGCTTGCAACTCAGCAAAGCTTGAGAGACTTGATACCTCTCGGTCTTTGCCTGAGCTTGGAACATGCTTTTGAGGCTTTCGATCATATCGTAGGCCTCAACATTCTCGAACTGCTGTTGCAAGTCCTGTTCCATGTGAGCAAGCATAAGACAGCTAATTTCTGTAGATTCATCACATGTTCTATGGTAGGCATTGGTTACTGCGACACTCGCACTCTCATTCGGCACATCTGGAAGCGGGTTGTCTAGAACATGGTCCCTTTTTTCTTGTTTGAGAACAATTCTCAGATTACGATACCAGTTGGTGAAGTTTGTTCCATTAAGTTTATCTTTCTCTAGGATGGTCCTCAAAGCAAAACTGGATAACTGAGGGAGACTACTACTAGGTGCCATTATCTACAACAGAAATATGCAAAACACTTAAGACAAGTATTCATAAAAGAGCAGGCATATTAAACATTTTAATACTTATGCTCCCACTAGAACCAACATCCTGGGTACTTAGTGATTCAGGACCCTAAATAAGCAAGCCGACTAGTGAGCTTTAGCATCACTGCTAGCCGTCAAGTGATCTAGGTAGGTAACTCCTTTCCAATCGCATCTCATGTGACTCTTGTTGGTCGGGTGGCATCACATGCCCCGGCTCCCGATCGCCCTCTCCCCGAGCGCCACAACCGTTGTGATATACCCGTCTAGATGACCAAGTCCGACTCGAACCCATCTAGTCGAAAAGAATTGGTAGCACCTCAATTTTATGAGCCCACTACCAAGAATGTCTGACTTGTGATGGTGCAGCACTGGCGGGGAGACCGACTAGACATTCTTTGAGGGATTGAAGTTTAACCACTATCTCATAGAGGTAAAACTAGAGAGATAACAATCACACAAAATAATCCAATTATAATGTGAAATGATATGGCTCTCTTCATGGTGATCTCCATCTCCATGAACCTGTTCATCATGCCTTTGGCTGCAGTGTCCTTGAAGTCCTCCAAACATGCTACACTAGCACTAAGGAATATACAAGAAGATGGCATCTCATGCCGACACGAAGGTCGTTATACAATAACAGTGACATCACTTTGGCTCCAGCCGACTGACAAACCCGTGATACACAGATCACGTATGGATGACACACATCACATGCACATAAGCCATGCCATCCACAACTTCCTATAAAAACAAGTTATGCATAGATACGATATCTACCGGCATTGTGAACCTCGCAACGACATCTAATGCGCTACGACAGGGCGAAGCCGGTGGTGCAAAATCGCAGATCTAATCTACATTCCGAACCATGGATTCCTTCATTGGATAAAACACTTTTACCCAAATCTGATCCCTGTGCAGATCTGATCAATCTCATTGATCATCCACACCTGATCTTCCATGCACCCTCGAGTGCGATTGATCCAATCAATCTTGCACAAAATCGATCTATCTCATAGATCGACCACTGAAACCCTAAGTGGATCTCATCCACCACCTCGTGCATATCACATATGCACAGATCTAGAGCCTAAACCAGAAGCTTTCGCTCTGATACCACTGTTGGGCCATAAACAAAACTTTTTCCCTAACACGGTACTCCCAAGATCCAGCTCAGGTAATAGGCCACTAGATTACCGCTAGACGCATAGATGCAGAAGTTGATGTTGCGTGTCGAAGCAGTGCCGAACGATCCCATGGAGAGCCCTCCGAATCCCATGGACAGCTTCTTTGGATTCCACGAACTCCTTCGCCAAATCCCCACGAGCTTTCTTGTCTCCACCGCCGCACGTGCAACGCCTCTACCGGTATCCACACATACAGGAAGGAGCTTGGGACAGAGGATTGCTAGATCCTGTCTAGCCCAAATGGAAGTGGAGAAAGTGACGGCTATGTCAGGGACTATCCCTTGTCACTCCACTTATATAAACTCCTAGTTGGGCTCAACGCTTGAGGCCCATCTAGGCCGTATTCCAATCTCCACATGGATCCAATCCACATGGGCTCCTTACCCTTAAGTGTGTGAACCTGTAGGTTCACGTACACCTGGACACGACATGAGCTACTCCTCTAAGTATCCCTTCATGGCTTTGAGTCCAACTCACCTCCATGAACACTCGGTCTCAAGTGGATAGATGGTAGCGGCCTCTAGCAAGACGTGCCAACTCCCAAGTGCCGTAAAGTCAGAAGACGAACCTTCAATGTGACTTTCGTCCCAGTCCCTTTGCCACACGATATATCTGTTAAGCTATAGGCGAGTAGTTTCCATCCCTTAAATAGCTTAACTCTCTCCTTGTACCATGATATGGGATTCGCTGGATTAACTCTTAGTCCGACTCTGCATTTAACACTGAACTGAGTAGCGCATGGCCATGCTTCCGAATCATATCACACGAGAGGGCCCGGAGAATATCTCTCCATTACGGAGGGGCAAATCCCATCTTGGTAATCCACGTCATGTAGCTTGCTTCACAACCAACCCGAACTATACCTTTATAACTGCCCATTTACAGAATAGTGTTGGGGATATACATTCTGGGTATCCTCACAGTTCCCCACTAACCAGGGTGGCCCACTTCGGGTTAGAGCTTTGCTTCACGGGCGGCCCAGTCAGGGAGAAAGACGGAGTCCAATCCGGCTATGGGAAGGCCTAGAAGACTTACCGACTTAGGCCCATATTGTTACTTGTAGTTCAAGATGTACTCTTTAACCGACTCTTAGTCATAGCCGGATAGATCTCTCCTGTAAACCCTAGGACGGATGTCTATATAAGCCATCCTAGGGAGAGCCTTAGGGCACACCTCAATAGTCTACAATCTCAACTTGCATAGGCGAAACCCTTGTAACCCATATTCTGGCTCTGCCGTATTACTGGATTGCTAGCAGGAGTAGGATCCATCCAAAGCCGGCGGATTCGAACCTGGGTAAACTTGTGTGCTCATCGTCCTGGAACACCGTACGTCTCACACCCCTTTCTTCCGCACGCCTCAAGGACCCCCTCATGGCGTACTTGTCCTCAATCCGACGACAGTTCGCGCCCACCGTGGGGCAAGTGAGCTTCGGATCTGCGTTCTGAGCGGAATCTGCAAGAATCAGAATCGGCGAGACTATCGCCATAGGTCGCATCCTCTATACTAGCGACGTCCCTCTCATCGTTCTCGACGAGACATGGATTCCGGCTAGGGAGGCCGTGACTGCTTACACAATCATGTCTTTTGGCGAGATCGATGTTTACATCGGTTTTGCTGAAGCTGCCCCACCCACCCCAGCGGTGATGATAGAGGCAGAAGAATCTTCTGGGTCCCCTTTGTCCATGGAGGCGGCAGAGTTCTAGATCTCAGAAAATCCTAAGCCCACCCAGCCCGCACCAGTTGCGGAGATAGTGGAGAAATCCGAACCTGAGGAAGACCTAGCGGCCCATGTTGAATCTGGAGTGGATCTCCTCGGACAAGCCGGATCCCAGATCGACCCACCCGTGGAAGTCAAAATCCAGGAGGAGCTCATCAACGACACGGACTTCGGCTCTGATGACGCCGGGTCAGACATGCCTTTCCTAAGGTACACACTGTGACGTATGATAATGCAAGATGCAAGCGCAGATGCAATCCTCGAGACCATCAAAAGTTTCGACATGGCTGACCGCGAGAGCCGTAGGTACCTCAGGAAACACGTGTCGCACTTCGTCGGATATGTGGGATCCGGATCCGGCTCTGCCGATGCTGGAGAGAACACCGACTCTATGCTAGAGGCAATTGGAACAAACGCCGACGTACCTGCATCCTTGGATGAATTGATGACGTCAGCGGATTTCCGAAAGTTCTCCACGGAATACGAAGAGGAGTACAACTCCAAATCTGCAGAAGAAGGAGAAGCCATGGATGAAGGATCCGGGGAACACTCTCCCAAAGCGCAGGATGACATGGAAGTCGGAGATAATCCTGAAGTCCAGATGTCCGAAAGTACCCATCAGAGCTTGACTCCGGGAAACAGACCCAAAGCTGTCTTTGCTACCTGCGCTGCCAAGAAGGCAAAGAAGAGGAACAAGAAGAACACGACCCCGACAAAAGACCCTCTAACAGAGGAGGTGATTTCCGAGGAATACGAAGAAGACTCGGATGGAGAACTTATCCTAGACGAGCCGAAAAAGAAGAATCGGTGGATGGACACGTGATCACTGAAGGTGCGCATAAACTCATCGATGCTGCATTAACCACACCTATTCCTACAGCTGCAGAACTTACTGCTGAAGAATTGGACGAGAGGGCGCAGGCCCTAGAAGCGCGTCGTCAAGTACTCCTCGATGAAGCCAAAAACATTGAGGAGGAAAAGAAACACACAGCATCTGCAGGGAAGTACAACTCCAGGCAATACCAGAAGACCAGGAAGCGTCACACCAGTGACAACCAATTCCCGTAGATCCACGCTGTCCTTTTCGGAGATGAGATGGGGAAGCCTCGGAAAGATAGCAACGGAGATTGGGTATATCCAACCCCAGTACAGAATACCGTGGCAGCCCGACAAATTCTATCGGCTAATCCAGGACCGGAGGAAATCCAGTTGGGAATCAAACTACTCAACAAGGGGCTGGAGCAGCAAAAGGTCGCCAAGTCCGGAAGTCAAAAGCTGGTCTCAAATTCCGACCAATGTCGCACAGATCCGGCATGGGCTGACGTAAGACCCCAGCGCGTTCCGGAGCAGTATCATCGCCCCGAGCACCAGGAAGACAATTATTCAAGAACCAGATCATCAGGACAGCACCGCAGAACTGCGCGTGACTGGAGCAATGTCGCCCCAGCGGCCGAAAAAGAGGCCATTGCTGCACTGTATCTGAGGAACCCTCCCCGACGAGAGTCGAACGATCGAAGGGGAGAAGATAAAGAGAAACTCGAGAGGAGGATCGTCAAAAAATTCCTCCTCCTAGACATGCAAGCCGTCCGGCTGAGCCTCACCACGGTGGGAACGACGGACGAAAGAATGACGGAAACCATGCCGGGACAAGCCGGTAGGGGGCTCGTCATAGTGAAGACCCTCCCCGGAACCGGAATAATGATGCTCCGGACGGAGGCCAGTGACCAGCCGGAAACAATCCAGCTGCCCCACCCTCTCCACAAAGCAGTCATCACAACGACTCTCAAGGGGGACATGGAGGACAACATGGCGGAGGAGGTGGTGGTAGAAGCCGAAGTCCGGCTCCAAGGCACCGCAGCCACAGCCGACATTCGGGACGATCGCTATCCCCGAACGACGCAAGGCACATGATCAATTCCAACATAGAGGTGGGGCGATAGAAAAACGATGATATATACGTGGGCCCAAAATGCTTTGGACCACGCATCAGAGCTACAAGATTCCTGGAAGGATTTGCTATCTCAAGACATATCCAAGCCTATGACGGCATTGCTCAGCCAGATACCTGGCTACAGGATTTTTTCCAAGCTTGCTGCATCGCCAAAGGCGGAAACAGCCTGGTCGCAACCCGATATCTCCCACTCATGTTGCGGAAGATGGCACGATCATGGCTAAATGAACTTCCGGAGAACACCATCCACAACTGGTATGACATGCAAAGTGCATTCTTTCGGAATTTCGAAGGCACGTACCGGAGGCCCTGTACGGTCGGAGACCTACAGCGTTGCACCCAAAAGGCCGGAGAAACTTGCCGGGATTACCTCGGATGATGGATAGACACCAAGAACTCCTGTGAAGGAGTAAATGATCAAACTGCCATTGAAGCTTTCATCGCAGGTCTCCCAATTGGTCTACTACGCCATCGCTTGAAGTGTGACAAGGTCACTGATTTGGGAGAGATGATAGAAACAGCGAGCAAGTATGCAGATGCCGACGATGATGCAGAGGGATTACTCAATGCCCTGGTTGTGCCAAAGTCGGCAAAACAACCAAAGCAACAGGCTCAGAAGCGCAAAAATACCTCGGAAGAAAAACCCAACACGGAAACGGTAGTGGTCACTGCCACTTTCGGGTCTAGAGGACGAGGAGGGCGCGGCGGAGGCTGCGGGCGTGGGCGTGGAACTTCAAGAGTCCAAGGTAGAGGAGACTAGCAACCAGGCAAAACCTACTCTTGGTCCGACATTGCCAATAACCCATGTGTGCATCACCTAGACGCCAATGGAGGCTCATCCCACACCAATGCTGAATGTTGTTTCAATGACGACATCAAAAGAGATGACACTACGGGCTACAAGGCTAAGCGGAAGAAGGGAAAGAAGAATCCCGAAAAAGAAAAAGAGACCAAGGAAGATTCCGACATGGAGGAAGCTGATGCTTCAAATCCCAAGCCAGAAGGGAAGAAAAATTTTCCAACAAAGAAAGACACTTATGTCACCTTCCTCGGATCTCAACCAGCAAAGGTCAAGAAAGCAGTTCTACCCGAGCTCAACGCAACAGTTCCGGCTGTCCACTAATTCTTGGACTGGTCGGAAGTGGCAATCATGTTTGACCGTGCTGATCATCTGGCTAAGTTGCACACGCGAGGAAAATACGCCTTAATCGTGAATCACTTATTGACAGTTACGGTTTCTCCAAGACCCTCATGGACGGTGGCAGCAGCATAAACATTTTATATGTTGAAACGCTACGCCGGATGAATATCTCGGAGACCCAGCTGAACCATAGCTCTGTGATCTTTCACGGAGTTGTCCCAGGAAGACAAGCCAATTCCCTGGGAGAGATCACTTTGGATGTTACCTTTGGAACTCCAAAGAATTATCAGACGGAGGCACTTTCCTTCGAAGTGTTCCCGTTCAAGAGCGCATACCACGCTATATTCGGACGTTCGGCCTACTGGGCTTTTATGGCTCGTCTGTGTTACATTTACAATATGATGGAAATTCTAGGTCCCAACGGCGTGATCACCATATGGGGAGACCCGAAGAAAGCGCGAGAGAGCGAGGATGGAAATGCCGCCTTTGCTGAAGCCGTGCTGCACGCCCAGGAGTACCAGGAGATTAAGAAGAGCATAGATCCGTCCGTACGAAGAAGGAGGTGACAAAGCCAAATCCGGAGTTCAAGGCATCAGAAGAGACGAAGAAGACGCCGTTGAAGGATGAGGATGATGACCCCTCCAAGGTGAGCCAGATAGGTGTAGGCCTAGGTAGCGCATAGGAAAGCACGCTCATCAAGTTCCTCCAAGAAAATCAAGATATCTTCGCATGGCAGCCATCTGACATGACCGGAGTACCTAGGGAACTTGCCGAGAACTCTCTAAATGTAAACCCGAATACTAAACCCGTCAAACAGTCCTTACAATGTTTCGGTGATGAAAAGCGTAAGGCAATAGCTAAGGAACTAGCACGGCTCGAGTTAGCCGGATTCATAGAAGAGGTCATCCACACTGAGTGGTCAGCTAATCCTGTAATGGTCCCTAAAAAGGACACCACTGATTTAAGGATGTGTGTTGATTATACTACCTTGAACAAGGCTTTCCCAAAAGATACATTCGCTCTGCCTAGAATTGATCAAGTTATCGATTCTACGGCAGGCTCGGAACTCCTCTGTTTTCTCGACGCATATTCCGGTTATCACCAAATCTGGATGAAGGAATATAACAAAGTCAAAACTTCATTCATAACCCCTTTCGGAACCTTCTGTTTTGTTACAATGCCCTTTGGGCTGAAGAACGCAGGAGCTACGTACTAGCGCACCATGCAGCGTTGCCTCCATGACCAATTCGGAAGCAATGTACATGCATATGTGGATGATATTGCGGTGATGTCCAAAAAGAAGGAAAAATTGATTTCCGACTTGGAGGAAACATTTGCCAATCTACGAAAATACAACATCATACTTAACCCGAAGAAATGCTTCTTTGGAACACCAGCCGGAAAATTGTTAGGTTTCATCATGTCTCAAAGAGGCATAGAGGTGAACCGGGACAAAATCAAGGCCGTACTTAATATTTCTAGGCCAACTCGCCTGAAGGACGTACAAAGATTAACTGGTTGCATCGCCGCGGTCAGTCGATTTGTAAGCCGGCTTGGTAAAAGAGCCGGACCATTATATAAACTCCTGAAAAAGACCAAAGATTTTGTTTGGACTGATGAAGCTGAAGCTGCACTACAAGACCTGAAGAAAGTACTCATCTGCTCCTATCCTTGCAGCGCTAGAACCTCAGGAACCGATGTTGCTTTATCTTGCTGCGACAAATAAGGTCGTTAGTATCATCATGGTGGTGGAGAGACCGGAGGAAAATCAGGAGCACCTGGCGCAACGTCCGACTTACTTTGTCAGTGAGGTCCTGACAGAGTCAAAACAGCGGTATCCGCACTATCAAAAGTTGGCTTACGGTGTTTTTCTAGCATCTCATAAGTTACGACACTATTTTCAGGAGCATCCAATTACCGTGGTGAGCACAGCTCCCATAAGAGATATAATCAACAAAAGTGACGCCACAGGACGCGTCGCCAAATGGGGCATAGAGCTTTCAGCTTTTGATATTGAGTAGAAACCGTGGACAGTAATCAAATCCTAGATCCTTGCTGACTTTGTCGCTGATTGGACAGAGACGAAGGAGAACATGATCCTCCCTGAGTCGGAATATTGGACCCTCTATTTTGATGGGTCTAAGGCTCAAGGGGGCTCAGGGGCTGGAGTGGTGCTCAAATCACCCCAAGGAGATAAACTTCTATACGTGCTGTAAATCCACTTCACATCAACAAACAATATTGCCGAGTATGAAGCACTGCTGCATGGATCCGGATTGCTAAGGATATTGGCATCCGACGTTTGATGTGTTACGGAGATTCGGATCTTGTTTCTCAACAAGTGTCGGATATTTGTAATGCAAATAAGAACATGGCAGCGTATAAAGCTGTTGTGGATGATCTATTTAAATCGTTCGAAGGGTTTGAGATTCAACACATCCCTCGAGCAGAAAATGAGAAAGCAGATGCACTATCTCGGATAGGTTCTGCACGGAAAGAGGTCCCGGATGGCGCTTTTTTGGAGCACCTCAAAGTTCCCTCGATAAAGGGAGTAGATGAGGAATATCCGGCCAAATCCGACTCACCTCTAATAGCAGTTCTGGCTGTAATTCCCAGCTAGACTCAACCCTACGTAGACTATCTGGTAGATGGAAAATTACCTGAAGACGAGGTGCTGAGCCGGCAGATCATCCGATGAGCAAAATCCTATACTATAGTTAAAGGTGAGCTCTATAAGCGGAGTGTTTCTGGGGTTTTTCAGCGCTACGTAGCTCCGGAAGAAGGAGTGGAAATCTTAAGGAAAATCCACGAAGGCGAGTGTGGTCATCACGCTGTAGCCAAATCTTTAGTGGCAAAAGCTTTTAGACACGGATTTTTCTGGCTTACAGCTCAGGCAGATGCTGAACGATTATTCAAGACGTGCAAAGGCTGCCAAAAGTAATCCAAACAAGCTCATGTTCCGGCTGATCAGTTGCGAACAATACCTATAACATGGCCCTTTGCGGTCTGGGGGCTTGATATGGTAGGACCATTTAAACGAGCTCCAAGTGGATTTACTCATCTCTTAGTGATGGTGGATAAATTCACCAAATGGATTGAGGCTAAACCTGTCACTAGTTGTGATGGAGCAACAGCCAAAAGATTTGTTGAGGATGTTATAATCCGGTATGGTTATCCACATAGCATTATCACGGACAACGGGAGTAACTTTTCTATGGGAGAATTGGCTGAATTCTGCAACGGACAAAATGTCCGGCTTGACATCACATCAGTCGCACATCCACAGGCTAACGGACAAGTCAAAAGAGCAAATGGTTTAATCTTACAAGGCCTGAAACCAAGACTCGAAGCACCACTATGACGTGCTGCGGGGGCTTGGGTAGAGGAATTACCCTCTATAATATGGAGTTTACGAATGACTCTGAACAGGTCAACAGGATATACACCTTTCTTCTGGGTCTATGGCGCAGAAGCAGTTCTTCCTAGTGATTTGATTCACACTTCTCCTAGAGTGGCCGCGTATATTGAAGAGGATGCCGAGATTTCTCGACAAAATGATCTCGACTTAGTCGAAGAAGTTCGCGTCGTTGCTGAAATGATATCAACAGCCTATCAGCAAAAGTTACACAAGTATCATAGCTAGAGAGTCAGAAACAGATCTTTCAATAAAGGCGATTTGGTTCTCCGGCTTGTGCAGCAAAGAAAGCACAAACTTTCCCCAGCATGGGAAGGGCCCTTTTTAGTTAGTCGAGTACTGCACAATGGTTCATATTACTTAACTGACATGAGGCCAGTCAAAGAAAGACCTGCTACTAAGAAGAGAAAGAGAGCTGGAGGCAGTACAAATCCGGATGAGTTAGACAAACCATGGAATATTGCTCAGCTACGTCCCTTTTATTCTTAGTCTATTCTTCTTTGTAATCACATATATGTACATGTTCTGTGAGAAATAAAAGTTTTGGTTGCCTCAAGTTTTTCTGAGAAAGTTATTACCATCTTATTTCCGATTGATCATGTCATAGTCGAAAATCCCAGAATGCTTGAAAGTACTTTATGCTCATGTTCGTTCTGGTTTAGATTTCCGATTCTAAAAATTGCTACCCTCGGGTATAACTCGAAAGTTTCTAAGTCTTTACTTTGGTTATTTGTCTGATTGCGAGATGCGGGTATTTTCCGAGTAGTGAATTGTTGGTACTGGAAGCTGGCTTTGTTTTCGAGTTTAAACTGGTTTAGCAATTGAGCTCCGTTGCTCGGCAAAGTTTTCGGCAGAAGGTTTAGCCAGCTCACGAAAGGGACGAGGTGGAAAGCCAGATAAATGATAAGTATAGACGAAAAAATACAAGTGCTTATGTAAACATTTCAGGCACACAAAAAAATTAAAGCCAAAAGTCCTGAATAGCTCAAAAGCTTAGCACTAGCAAAATTATATTACTGGATATTTACAGGCCCATCATGTTTTTCAGAATAACACAAAAAATTCTGGTAATCTATGATGTAGGAGAGGAAGGAGCTGCCGGCTCGCTGGATACACTGCCTTGGTATCGTTCCGAGATATCCACATCCGAAATGGTGTGGTCATCGTCGGAAACTTCTGCTGATTCTTTTGGAGGAGGAGGCGGAGTGTCCACGCGGGTGAAGAAAGGAGTTTCGTAGATGGTCAAGTCAGCCACGTGACACCCATATCCGGCGCAGGAGTCCATGATGGCTTGAATGTCCTAGTCCTGGCCGTCTTCATCTACTTGAAGTACCGCCTGGTCACTTGCCATATTTCCATGTTTCCATGGTGGCTCATGACCATGGTGAGAGCGTTCTGTGCCGCAGTGCGTGCGTAGGACATGTTCCAATCCTGGACAAGTTGCAGCATCTCCTTTGCCTTGTCCCGCACCTGAAAATCCGACATGATATGCATGTCCAGAATCTTGAGAGCTTCGCCAATGTCCTCAAGAGATTGGCGGAAGTCATGAAGCAGGTCACCCACTTGGGTAAGTCGGTGGGTGCGGGGCTCCGCAGAGGAAGAGTTCGTCAAGTTCATAGGACCTATACACATAACAAGTTAAAAAATCTGACATTGAGAGAGTCGAAGAAAGTGGAAAAGTCAGACAGATGGAATGTACCGAAAATGACGTCGTCAATTTTGGTCTTCTCTTCCCGAAGACTCTGGAGTTCAGCCTGGAGCGCCTCGGAAAGGTCTCTCTCTCTGCTAAGATCATTACTGAGGTCCGAGAATTTTTGATCTTGAGCAGCGATCTTGCGATCACGCTCATCAGTAGCCATGGAGGAGGACTCAAGGATTTGAGCGATGCTTTTTTCATGATCCGCCTTGAGCTGATCCAGCTGTTGGCGAAGCTCCTTGTTCCCCACCACCAAAGTCTTGAGGTTCTCGGCCTCTTCAATGATGCCATAGGATTGTTTCACCAGTGCTGTAAGTCAAAAAGAACAACAGTTCAGCGAAAAAATTCGACTATGAAAACGCAAAGACAAAGTTTGAGTCTCGAAATGTTTACCTTCGGCCTCATCTTTGGCAACTTTAAGCTCAGCATTTTTAAGTCGGAGAGCTCTGATCTCTCTCCGCTTATCACAGACATTCTTCAACAAATCCTGGTTATACGAATATACTTTCTGTAAGTCATAATACCCAAAGTCAGAAAGCTACTAAAGACTCGGGCTAATATTTTTTACTAATATCAGCACGAGCCTTGGGGGCTACACTAGTTCGTTCTTTGGCATGCTAAGGAAGCATAAACCCGGATTATTTATCCTACTTCATGCTTGGGGGCTAGAGGATATGGTATGAAATAAAGGACAAACAGGAGTTAGAATTCTGACTTACATATTGTTCGCAAGTAAGTTTGTCCAAACTCGCGTTCACTTCAACTGCAACCTTCTCAACGAGAGTCAGAGGGGTCACAGGAGCAGTTGGAAGCTCCCCGGACCTGATCCTCTCGTTGCAAAGAAGCACTTGTTCAAGAAGATTAGAGTGTTTGACGTCCTCTGTTTCTTGCGCTTCTTCTTCGGCAGATAAGGTACTTTTCTCCAGGCATTGCCTGGCCAGCCGCTGGATCTCTTTAGCAGATTTTCGGGACAGGCCAAACTTGGCAAGTCCCGGATTGCTGAGAAGGTTTTCGGCGAAGGTTTCTGCCGAGGGATCATTACCCAAAGAGGGTTCACCCTTATCTAAACCTGACTCACCCATGGTGACGTCAGTTTGTGATTCAAGGATCGCAGGCTCCGTTGAAGGAGTCGGATCTTCTGCGATGACCGGAGAAGCAATGATCACCGGCATTGCAGAAGGTTGAGGGGCAGGAGTCGGAGGAGCCACGACAGGAGAAGCTATGGTAAGCTTCGTCTGTCGTAGGGGCTTCGAAGAAGTTCCTTTCCCCTTGCCCTTGATGAGCTGTTTAGCTCTGAGAATGTGATAAAGTCGGAAACATTACATCTCAGAAGAGAATTTGAGTAAAGTACAGAGGTGGAAGTTGTGATTGAAAGTTACCTCTTCACGACGGGCACCTCCTTTGTGCCAACATCCACTATCGGAGATTTGCGCTTCTTGAGCGCAGCATCCGGCAATGGTACCACTTCTGTCTCCTGAGAAAACTCTAGAGGATATCCTTCGAGCAGATCAAATTCCGACTCAGGGAGGTCAGCAAGCTGAAAAGAAGAAAACATATCAGTATTGCAGTGTAACTCAAAGATTGAAACACATAAAAAGGTGTACTGATAGAAGCTTACCGGCACTACAGGGTTTTCCGCTGTATGCATATCCAGAGAAACCTCCAGGATCCTCCTCTCGATCCGCTCCCTGATCAACCACTTGATCTGGCCTATATAGCCCTGTGTGGTGTAGGCTTTGGGGCTGATGCGAAGGGAGTCTTTTATGGACGACGTGATGGAGTGCATCAGTCGATCTTCGTGGTACTGAAGGGGTTGGATCCGGCGTGAGACCCAGCATTGGACCAAGTCGGATCCCTTCAATCCCTTGTGTTTGATCAGATATTCGACCCGCCTCTTAGCGAGGATCAGATCGTCACTGAGAGCCGGAGCGGCTTCGTCCCAAGACGGTTGGGCCGTGGTGTAACACCCTCAAATCAGCCCTATGCAAGTTTTAGCCCTTTCCGCCAAACCCGCATAGAAACGATTCAAGGACGCCCACCAGGCACTTTCGTGCGGGTGGAAAACGAAGTAATAACATTACACAACAGTCCTCGATGGAACCCACAGAACAGATGTATATACAACAGCGACTCCCTGAGTCAAGAATGCAGATATACAATACAAAGATGCAAATCACCTTGAAAACGATAGAGTGTCTGACTACGGAAAAGATGCAAATGGGGCTAAGAGCCCTAAAGAATAACCAAAGGTGTCCATAACCCTGCCCAGGCCAAGCCGGAAGGGTAACCCTGCTAACGACGTCGATCTCAAACCTGCTAAACAAAAGGGGTGCGAACAAAGGGCAAAGGAAAAAGAGGAGCGTCAGTACTGAGGCCAGTACATGGCGAGGCTAGAATTCGGCGGTCCTCGCCTACAAAGGTATGGTGGACTAATGCGGCAGCGCAGCAGCATTAAACAACCTATAGAGACTTAGTAAAACTGGCGGCTATTAGAGAGGGATAAAAAAGACCTATTCGGAACCAAACTTATACTAACACCAATCATACCCACCCTGGTATTCCCCCTCGAGACCAAACGAGGAAGTTAGACCGAGGAACTCACACAATTGGCAGTTTTATTCATTCCATTATAGTTGAAGCTCTTACTAATCAGATATAGATAGCATGAGTCATCCTGAAGCATAAGTAGTGGGCAGTTTTAGTTAACATTCTGTTGTAGTTGGAACATTACTGGTCAGCTTTACTTGTCCTAAGGAATCCCAAAACCCAGCAGTTGTTGGCACTTTTATCACATTCCATTGGAGTTGCAATACTTACTAGACAGATATAGTATGTCACAAAACAACCCAGATCCATCAGCTGTTGGCATTTTTAATATCCATTCCGTTATAGTTGAATCTGATTACTAGTCATATATTAAGTCAAGTTTATAGCACTACTTTTAGTTATGCTTGTCTATGATCGAGATACTGTGCTCCAAGTCGTCCATAACCGTGGACACGGCTTTCAGAAAGTTTTACCCTGCAGGGGTGCACAAATAGCAACACACACTTGATCAACCTCGGAAAAACCAACTCAAAACCCAACGAGGCATTCACGACAAAGCTACCCGCAATGAGGCATTCAACGAGGATTCAGAAATATTTCAGGGGGCCACCCCACTAAGCTACCCGCAACGAAGTTGGCCGGTTCCGGAACGGACCCAGGATTTGTGTGGACGGCTGTAAACGACTAGGAACCCGAAAGTGTGACTGGGCTTGTCGATACAGCGAAAACGTGTCACGATCCTAAACCGTACAGGTGCTCCACGCACAATCGTAAATAAAGCAGTAACATGGCATATGTACAGGATAGTAATAAAGCCCCAAACTACTTTGTGGCCACAAGAAATAGAAATGAATCAAGCTCTGGCTCAGGGGGGGGTCCATAAGGCCTCCCGGATGTGGATAGTGCGAATAGTAAAGGAACAGGTATCAAGTACTCGGGGTTCTACGGGACACAAGTGAGCGTGGAAGAACCAAATAACATCTATTGCCCACCGATGCCTCTGCATTAGTTATAGCTAACATTTTAATAGTTGTAATTAAAGTCATGATCATCTCCACCAATAAGCATCTGCCAGTATTCCAACAACTGTGGTACTCGACAACACGAGATCACACCTGAGCAAGCAACTACGACTCGCAAGGCCAACTATCTACCAAACACAGGTAAAAGGAGGTCTCCAAGGCAATATAGAGGATGCACGAGATATAACTGGGGCACGGAAACTAAAGCATCGCGACACAGATAGCAATAGATCAACAGGAGGAAATAAAGACTATAAATGCAAAATAGGTAGAAGGGGGAGAGATGCTCGCCTGGGAAACACTGTCGCAGGTTCATATCCAGAGATCTTGTCGATACTCGCATCAACTCATCGGCCTAATCCGCAAAGAAGCAAACACTAG
Organism: Avena eriantha; assembly: GCA_910589775.1. Classification (NCBI taxonomy): domain Eukaryota; kingdom Viridiplantae; phylum Streptophyta; class Magnoliopsida; order Poales; family Poaceae; genus Avena; species Avena eriantha. Next base: position 487,344,475 of record OU342743.1, on the reverse strand, counting down.
AAGAAACACCAGATGCAATATTTAATACTACAGCTGAAGGCCCGACATGCTTATGATATGATGCAGATACGGTGCAATTAGGTAGTATTAAGCGGAACCGGGGTCCCGACAATTAATTAATAGGTTCTAGTTATATAACTATCCCGCAATTTAAATGTTGTATTAACAGGGCGAAACATGGCATCGGTTTGCGACGTAAATTTAAATGGAGTCCGGAATAAGACAAAAGTATCCCGCATATTGACTCCATATTTAATTATGAGGTGAATCTACATAATGCCCCCAAACCACACACAAGTATGCATGCATGAACCATTTAATATGCGACAGTTGATAATGTCATATTATAAGAATAGGGGCTTAGGATCACACATTTGGGTTCGGCAGATCTTGGGTTCCGGGGATCCGGGGTTCGACAGGGTTCGACGGGGGGAACGACTCGACAGGATCGGTCTCGGGCAACGGAAGTAGATCTTGTCGCATCCGGGAAGAAGGACTTGGTTCGGCATCGGGGGCGCATCGAATCCGTGAAGAAGATCTTGTCGCACGGTGTCCGGGTAGGCGAACTTGGCGGGTTGGGACGATCTTGTCGTAGTCCTCGGGTGGCGGTGTCGGTCTTGGGTCTCGGCGCCAGAAGATCTTGATGTTCCGTGTAGGCGACCTTGGCGTCCGGGAAGGAGAACTTGGCGTGCCGGGGGATCGGTCTTCACAGCCGGAAAGAAGATCATGGCGCTCCAGATCGGACTTCGGGTACCGCGGGTTCTCGGCGGGAAGAAGGTCATGGCGTTCCGCGGGAATGAACTTCATGTGGTCTATGCACCGATACAATCTTCAATTGGCGACACAAGGTTCCATTGGCGGTACCGGGCGGTGTCGCGTGACTAGGCCACGTCATTTTGTCGCGAAGATCTTGTTGCGGTCGGAGGCATCAATCTCTGTTAGCCCGATCTTGTCTGTGCCGAACTTGAGTGTACTCGGCGTGCTGCTAATAGGAACCACACAGCTGCTATTGTTGACACCCATGTGCATACATGAAAAAGAACAACCCATGGAGGCTACCATCGAGGTGAGCACGCGCAGGCGGGGATGAGGTCCAGGCCGGCAACACAACGGAGAGGCGGTTCCCACGCAGGAAGGAGGAAGTCGCCACGGCGGCTCCGATAGCGGGAGGAGGGGCTCGGTGAAGAGGAGGTAGGCGACAGCAGGGACCGGGGCGGAGCTTCTCGGGGCGGCAGGGAGACCTCACGGGCGAGTGGCCCTGGCGGCGCCCGTGCTAGGGCACGCGAGGGGATGACGCGACTTGACGTGGAGCAGAGGGAGGGTGGACGCGGCGGCGGTTGACGGGCCCGGAGCAGGGGCGACGAAGGAGGACGGGGTGGAGGCGCTAGACGGGGAGGGCGCCCGGAGCTGGCCGGGTCGTAGAGGAGGCCACGGCGCACGGACGACACGGGGCTGAGGACGCCGCTGTGCCGAGGGGCCCGAAGAGAGGAGGGCGACAAAGGAGAGGACGGCAGCCTCGCGGCGGCGTCGGAGGGTGCGGCCGGGGCATGGTGGCGCGTCGGTGGAGGAGGAGATGGCCGAGGGCACGCGAGGGCACGGTGGAGAGGCGGGGATGGAGCGCGGCGGCGGCGGTTGTTCTCGCGAGGCAGGAGAGGGGCGGGGCGGCTCTGGCGAGGAGGGGTGCTCGGGGCAGAGGTGCGAGGCCGGGGGGCTGCAGAGGAAGACGGCGGGGGGGAGAGGGGCGCGAGGCACACTGTGGCAGGGTCGAGCCGAAGGGCGGCGGGGCAGGCGGACAAGGATGGGGCACGGGGAGTGGTAGGTGGCGACGCGATGGGGAGGAGAGGGAGGCGGTGGCGGGAGCGTCGGTGGGGAGTGGTGGGCCTAGCCAGGGGAAGCGGGGCGGATATTCCCAGGCATGCGGGGCTGGCTCATGCGGGACGTGGGGTGGGTCCAGGCGAGGGGGTAGGTGGACACGGGAGTGGGCGGGAGGACGGGATTGTAGAGCGCGCCTAGGAGGGGTCTGGTCGGCGGGTGATCTGGCGGCTGGGCGGAAAAAGGAGGAGGAGGTGGGGCCTAGCGCGGCTGGGTGGAGCGGCACGTTTGGTGGGAGATGGGCAGGTGGGATGAGGTGGCGGTGGGGGTGGCTGTGTGAGGTGGAGGGAAAAAGGGAGGGGCTGGTGAGGTGGCGCGCTGCTATTGGGCGGGGTAAGGTGGAGGGGGGCTGGGTAGAATAGGATTGGGTAGATTAGGGATTAGACTAGGTTTTAGTTAGGGCTTGGAGGTGGCCGGCCAGGCTTTCGGGCCTGGCGGGCTGCCTCCTAATATAATGTAAACTTTTATTTTTAATTTAAAATAGACTTTTGTAAATAGTTTTTAGACAAATAAAAGCCCCGGAAAAGACCGGAGTTTTGATTTGAATAAAGACGGGGAATATTTTGGAAAACAAAACTAGGCTTTACGAAAATAGTTTTAGACAAACATATGCATGATGATGACGATGCTCAGATGCAATGTGGCATGATGACATGAGCATGCGGTCATGATGATGCAATGCACAAAAACATCGCGATTTTCTAGTAGTGGTTTTTGCGGGGCGCCACACGTGGCAGCTCCGTCGACAAAAGCCAGCAAAGCAGTAGCTTTGCCGGGAGCCGGAATATCCCTATGGTAAAAGAATGTGGCTGGCCATTGTTTGACCGAGTCACTGGCTAAGATTTTGGGATATGCGCGCTCACGTCTAAGCGAAAAGCTAATGGTACCGGTGATATAAGGGACACCAGCAGTAATAGAGTTTCTCTGGAGATGAAAGTAGTACCAGAATAACGTCAAACTCGGCCTAATGCCGAGAAAGCCCTCACACAAAGAAGCGTAAGCGCTCATCTCTAGGAGAGAGTTGGGAGGAAGATGGTGGAGTTGAACACCGTAATGGTCAATCACCTCGGAGAAGAACTCCGAGGGAGGAAACGACAAACCTCTGTCGAGGTGGGTGCCGAAGTGGACCCGCTCGCCGGCGCGCGGGTTGGGGACGGTTTCCTCAAAGCCGCTCTGCCAGTCGCCGGTGCGGAGGAGCCCTTCTGTCTCCACGCTCTAGAGCTTCTCGTCGTTGAGTACGCAGGGGATCCAGAGCCCGCGAAAGCTTTCCTTTTCTGCCGCCGCTTCCGTCGCCGCCATCGCCGCCAAGCCGGAAGAGGAAGAATAAGCCATTTCTCCGATGAGCAGATGACCTAGGATGGGCGGCGCTGGGAGTTTTTGGGGGAAACTGGAGGAGCTCTGTGCGTGTGGGGGAGATTTGGAGGACAGGAAAACGCAAGGGAACAGGTGAAGAGAGAAGGAGAAAATCCTAGCCCCTTATATCCACCTAACCGCGCCAAGATTCGTGCAAATGCTACAGTATAACCACCACGCGTCGTGGAAGGAACTGGGAAGGACCCACGCGATGATTATGTCGCCTCGATCTCTACGCATGCATTGAAACGGCGCCTCGGTTCCGCAAACCGTGGACCCACCAACGGTCGTGCTGACAGGATGTCTGTCAGATGACGTGACTTGACCATGACTTGTGTCAGGTGGCGTTAGAGACCAAATTCCAGCTTAGTTTGAAATCAAGCTGGAAAATCCGAGTAACCTGTTGATAGGTCCGACTTATTTTTAAGACCCGGATCGTATTTTTTGATGTGAAGTTTCAGGAACCCTTTAAGATTCTGCAAGCCGAAGATCAAGCTAGACGACGATAAATCTGACTTTAGATCTTGGAGACTTCCGGGGGCTGCTATTGGGGATATACTTTCCGGGTATCCTCACGGTTCCCCACTGACCAGGGTGGCCTACTTCGGGTTAGAGCTTTGCTTCACGGGAAATACAGAGTCCAATCCAGCTACGGGAAGGCCCATAAGACTTACCGACTTAGGCCCATATTGTTACTTGTAGTTCAATATGTACTCTGTAACCGACTCTTAGTCGTAGCCGGATAGATCTCTCCTGTAAACCCTAGGTCGGATGTCTATATAAGCCGTCCTAGGGAGAGCCTTAGGGCACACCTCAATAGTCTACAATCTCAACTCGCACAGGCAAAACCCTTGTAACCCATATTCCGGCTCTGCCATATTACTGGATTGCTAGCAGGAGTAGGATCCGTCCAAAGCCGGCGGATTTGAACCTGGGTAAACTTGTGTGCTCACCGTCCCGGAACACCGTACGTCTCACACCCCTTTCTTCCGCATGCCTCGAGGACCCCCTCATGGCATACTTGTCCTCAATCCGACAACAAACAACTTTAGATAGAACCTAAGTTGGCGATCCACAACTCGGATCATGCAATCACCTCAGGTCAAAGGATTACATTGCTTGAGACTGCAAATGACAACATGCTTGTTGCATCTCAACTGTGGGTCAGTCCAACTCACTAAACTCTTTAGCTGAATCATTGTAAGTCGGAATAGCATCACCATGCCCATGACAAGTGGAACCGTGTCATCAGCCGACTTGCACATTGGTCTAAGTTCTGTGTCCAGCACAACCTCAATGACCAAGGACAACCTAGTATGAACAATCATGAATATATAGTTCCACAACTGAATCACGTATTCAGTGATACATATCTGATGTTCATACAAGGACAACTTTACTTTATGAATACTTTGGGAAAGATCATCAACCATGATTGCCTCTAGGGCATATTCCCAACAAATTCTTGGAGTATGTACTCAGTATACAGTAGTAATAAGTTGCGCATGCCTTAGTGCTCTGTCACGTGATAGAACTATAGAAGTATGTCATATTATCACTATATAGAAGTACTTCAGCACGTGAGATTCGCATATTCATATTTTTTGAGCTTTACCTATATTATATAATCTTACCACACTATATTGTGCACGTAGTAATTTACACTTTGAAAAATCGATCAAGCCTCGCAAATCCCAACATTGCAAACCGCTAGATCTTCTATCCATGCTAGCATATAGAATATTCCATTGATAGTCTTTAGCATAGTGAACGCTATGCATAAACCTCAAAATGCACTTCTCAATAATTCTAGAATCTTCTTTGTCATTTCTCTCGAGAATATCGAGTAATAGGTAGCTAATAGTAGTAGGTTGATTTCTACTCCCTCCGTTCAGAAATATAAGACATTTTAGCTTAGTGAAATGAATGTATCTAGACGCTTTTTAATGTATAGGTTCACTCTGAACCTATACACTAAAAGATGTCTAGATACATTCGATTCATAAAGATAAAATGTCTTATATTTCTGAACGGAGGTAGTACATGATACAAGGTACAAGAACCAATTATACACCCTATACTTTATGGATGTAGCTCGGAATTATAATTGTTTTGAGCGTCATTTATATAAATAAAAGATGATATGTCATACGGTACTTCTATTAGTATCTAATTCTCACGGGGAAGGCACGTGCAACTTACTATAGTCCTAGGACTCCGTACAAGACAACAAGGTACGCACTACTCCATTCCGGAGTACTCCTACCTCTGTTTTTGATTATAAGGTAGTACTACTAGTATCTTATGACGGAGGGAGTATATTATGATACTAGTATCTGATACCAAGTCAGTTATTTCTAGACGGAGGGAGTATATTATGATACTAGTATCTGATACCATCTCCATAATGCGTAGTACTACTATCATGTACTATACTGTACTTAGTACTAGTAGTATCATAGTCTTAGTGTATTTATTGTTTTGTAATCTCAAGGTAAAATTGTGTACAAGATTTATTTGAGATTGTTTTTCTATGATACTCTACCTGTGATACTAACACAATCTCTTTCATCATTAATTGCCGTGACACATAAGAATTTTCCATGCATGTAATAAGACCTTTGATAATGGGAGTCTCTTAGCGCAGCCTCCTAGGCAAAATGATTTTGTGGCATGTCAATTAAGGAGGAGAGAGGGTGTTGTTGTATCTTAGCTAAGATACACCCCTTGCAATAATCATAGGCAAAAAGAGTTGATTGCCCAATAAAATGCATGCATGAGAGAAAAAACATTAAATAAAGATAATTGGAGAGGTTGTCTCTTAAGTATTTATAACTCCTATGGTAACGTGCTAAGATACACCCCATAGAGAAACGCCTAATGCATGATACATACCACCTAATACCCGGGCTAGTCTCATCCCAAACAGAGGTATAATAGTAGTACTAGTACCTCCATCCCGGAGTAGTACTGGAGTATAATATTTAGTCTTCCATGTAGCCCTAGGTCGTCAAAGCGACATGTACACTAGGTGACATGGGTATACTCTACAGGTACTCGAGCTTGGTATATACGGCCTAAATACAGTGGAAGCCCACGGTGTCGCCAAGGCCTAAATAGAGAACTTGAGTAGCCTACGGACTCTTGATTACTTGAAGAACAAGAAGAAGCCAAAGATAGAAAGTTCAAAGTGAAAAACCCTAACCTGTAACCGACTCAACCTGCTACCCGAGACCTGTCCTATCAATATAAAGGCCAGGAGGGGGCAGCGAGGAGGACACACTCAACCCTAGTTTCCACGACCCTCGCAAGATTGCATCTGCGCACCATTGTAATCCTTGATTCCTTCAATAATTCCACGAGCAGACAAGCAGGAGTAGAGACCTCTACGAGGCCTGAACCTGGGTAAATCTTCGAGTCCCCTGTGTGCTTGTTTGCTAGCCGATACATGTCTCCAGCGCTCCCTCCTTCTCCAAAACCCAAGTCCATAAAAATAGGCATTGATGAGTTAAACCCTCGTCAATTGGCACTGTCTGTGGGAATTGGGAGTGCTGATGTTGCGGCTTCTTCGACCCCATCAACTGCGATCTACAACTCCGCAACAGCGGAGATCCGCCAGCTCTTCGGCGCGTTCAACTTCACCTTCCACATGCTGACCACTCGCCCGGCATTCGAGTCCGTGGGCGATGGGATCAACTTGGCGATCGGGAGCTTCCCCTTCCAAGTTGGTCAGATGGGCACGCTCCGCATGCCTGACCAGCCGACGATACCGTCGATTACTCCGGCATCGTGGTTTCCTCCGCCGATCGGCACCCTCAGCAAACTCAATGCCTCGACAACAGTCGAGAATACGTATAGCAACAGTAGTCGTGAATCCGATCTCAGCGATCTGGCAACTGAAGACGGAGCCTATGGTTCTAGATCTGAAAGTTGTGGGAGCAACAGCTTCCCCAACCACTTCATGTGCGCCGTCATCAACGCGGGCGACTCCTCCACCAATCGCGACAACATAGGCAATGGTGGCCACGGAGCCGACCCGCCAAATGGCGGCATACCCAATGACGGACCACCGCCAAATGGCGGACCACCGCCTAAAAGAGAATATCATTTTGCGGCTCGAAAGTTGGGGTGTCTAGGCAACGCGGTACCTAAGTTCCCTGAAATCATCCGCAATGACTACAGTTGGTTTGCCAAATACTCAGAGGGTCTTTTTCGGCACAAATTCAACTTTATGTTTCAATACAAAAAATCAGGCTAACGGCCGTCAAGTTGGGCCCCCTGTCAGTTCTTGCCGTTATGTCGCTCCTATCACTCCCGTCGCTTAGGTGTCAATTAGGCTTGTAGCGTTGGCGCCTGCATCCATTATGCGTCTTCTTCTTTCCCGAAGCGACAATCTATGGGTCATCGCAGCCATGGCGCCGAGCTGGGACATGGACGAACCTGCTCGGCCCAGCTCTCCTCCCTGTAGGATTGCAGCATTGGCACCTCCATTACTCGTCTTCTTCCCCGGACTGGCAATCTGTGGTCGCAGCCATGGCACAGAGCTGGGAAGTGACGAAGCTGCTCGGCCCCGCTCTCCTCCCCATCCCGAGTCGGAGCTCGCCCTCACCGTGGAAGCACCCATGGCATGGTCGGGGACGAGAATTGGTTCCCGGTGAGATCTATCACCTTGTCGACCATGCTCGGTTCTATTTTGCTCCTCTAGAATCCGAGCTCGCCATCGCCGTGGTCGCACCCGCACCAATTCTGCCACCACTGCCGAGGTCTCTGTGGTGGCTCAAGTTCTGGGGCTCTCCAAGTTCTGCCATGTTGGGCCTGTAAGTGTTGTTGAATGTTAAACTAGCAAATCTCTTTTGTTCAAATCACTTGGGCTGTACCAACTTCATTGTGTTTAATTATGAAAGACAAAATATAAATGACTTCTCTCAATTTCTCGCATAGAAAAATGCACAGCTAATTTCATATTCTTGCGGGAACTGGCCCCACTTGTTGAACCGGCGGCACTGCCACGATCTCCACGTAACCACGGTGAGTTCTCGAACCGAAAGTTGCAGTTACCGCGTTTCTTCTACAGTCATTCCTTTGCAGTTTTTCCTGGGCGCTTCTTGTTCCTCTGTTCTGGAACCGTCGGTTCATCTTCTTCTTCCTCTCGCAGGCAGTTCCTTGTAGGAAGTTCCTTTCACCCATTTCCTTTCAGGCATGGACGATGGGAAACGCACAACAGAGACCCACTTGTTCCCTGCCCATGGCACCACGACTTTGACAGTGGTGTACACAAATGATGAAGCGACTGTGAGACAACTCTCGCCAGGTTTGAGCAATTGCTTGAGAAAGAGAAGCACAAGTTCGTCGGGCTAGACTTGGAGTACACCCGTGCAAATAAGCAAAAAATCCTCCACAAGAGATCGCTGTCATGCAAATCGCCATACATGAGGAGGTCCTTGTTTACCACTTCTGCAGGTATGTGAAAATTAAATTTGAGATCACCACTTCTGCATCCCTTGTTCCCTTACATCCCTAGAACCATCTAAGTGCAGGAGTAAACCAACTGAGATGTGTTGTCCGGCTCTGGTCGAGTTCTTGTGTAGGAAAGGGATAACTTTCACTAGCATGGATATCACAAATTACACAATTATGCTTTCTCATGCGTTGATAAAAATCCCAGAGGGGCACCACATCGACATCCAAAATCTGTACAAGATCAAATCATACCTAGCGAAGGATGGCACTGGTGATCTGGCAGTGGAAATCATCGATAAATCCTATGGAAAACTGAAGAAATTGAAGCGACTTGATCACGACTACTGGGAGTGGAAGCCGATGAGCCAGGTGCGCCTCGAGTATGCAGCCAGAGACGCCTACATGGCGTACAAGTTGTACAGTAAGCTCATTACCATGAAAGATGGGATGGTTAAGGCGGGGTTTTTCGCGAGAGAGCTATGCCCTGGTTGCAAGCTAGCCCAGGAGAAGAAGCGCGAGGAGGACAGAAAGCGGTTTCAGGACGAGCAGGGATCTTGGGATGGTGGCGACATCAAGCGGCTGAAGGGGAAGCAAGTCAAGGACGACAACAAGTGGTGGTGATACATTATGTGTTTGAACTAGATTTTAGTTTCTAGTTTATTATGTGTGTGATACATTTAGTTACTTCAATACAAAATTTCGACCAATTTAACTTGTTGATGTATTTCTTGACTATTATAATATAATCGAGCACTAGAAATATTTTGTAGTGTGCATGAGCATAATCAGTAAATATAATTGAACACTAGAAACTTTAAGGCACTCCATATAAAGGAGTAGATTAATATATAAGGTTCACCAGAGACACCACGGATATATTGTCTTACATGCCACATACAGGTAATAATTAACTAGAACAAAATAAAAGAAGGGGCTACAGGAGGAGGCCAGGACACGGAGACGCCTAGCAGGGCAGGGGTTTATCATCAGGAGGCAGCGACAACCTAGTCGATGGGATACAGGCCAGTCCTGACATACTTCCGGAGGAATTTTCCGTAGGCTGCGTGCCGCGCCAAGGTAATCGGCCTATGGCTTCTGCCTCTGCCTCTGCCTCTGCCAACACCCTCCACGTGCTGGATCATGCTGTTGAGGTCCACGTTGATTGCTCTGCCACAGAATGGGCAAAATTGTACATATGATTGAATTGTATTACAACTCAAGAATTGACAACATGTATATGTAAGACAATATATCCGTGGATATCAAAGATAAAGTATCTCAGTAATAGTTTGATCGGCTCATATATCATTTCATCTCAACACAATGACAAATAATTGCATCAGATTGCGGCCTCATAAGTTTCTTCAGGGATAGAGTCAGCGAACCAAGTAACAATTGCACAACCTGTAATGTTGTTGTACATCGCCACAGGTTCACTAACTCATCCCTAAAAAAATCTGACACCAATGTGTCTGCCTCTCTTTTGGGACAAATTTGAACCATTGGCCACAATAAGAAATTGAAATGTAATCGTACAAAACATTATTCAGGGATATACATATTCAGGTACAAAAACAAGCCTAAATATTGTAATTATAAATAAAAAACCAAACAATTAATCTTCAGGTGCATGTTAAAAATACTTATGATCAAAACCATTCATATACATATGCATCATACCAATCATTAAAAGATCAGAAACAATTCAAGGATCATATATGTAGTTCCACATGAGAATAAATCTAGGGCCTCATAATTTGTTTCAGAGATGGAGTAGGCGAACCAAAGTACCAACCGCACAAGCTATATTGTTTGTGTGCATTGCTGCCTCAGGTTCACCAACCCATCCCTAAAACACGACACCATTATTGTGTCTCCCCTTGAACTCTTTTGGGGCAAATTTCAATCATCGGCCTCAGTGACAAAATAAAATGTAATTCTTATACACTATGAATGCATGGAATAGATAATTCAAATATCATAGTTCTATGAATGTAGAATAAAGATTGCGGCCTCATAAGTTCATTCAGGGACGGCGTGAGTGAACCAAGTAATAATTGCGCAGCCTATATTGTTGTTGCACATCGCCGCAGGTTCACTAACTCGTCCCTGAAAAAATCTGAGACCAATGTGTCTGCCTCTCTTTTGGGGAAATTTTGAATCATTGGCCACAATAAGAAATTGAAATGTAATCGTACAAAACATTTTTCAGGGATATACATAGTCAGGTACAAAAACAAGCCTAAATATTGTAACTATAAATAAAAAACCAAACAATTAATCTTCAGGTGCATGTAAAAAATACTTATGATCAAAACCATTCATATACATATGCATCATACCAATCATTAAAAGATCAGAAACAACTCAAGGATCATATATGTAGGTCCATATGAGAATAAATCTAGGGCCTCATAATTTGTTTCAGAGATGGAGTAGGCGAACCAAAGTACCAACAGCACAACCTATATTGTTTGTGTGCATTGCTGCCTCAGGTTCACCAACCCATCCCTAAAACACGACACCGTCATACCTGTCTCCCCTTGAACTCTTTTGGGGCAAATTTCATCGGCCTCAGTGACAAACTAAAATGTAATTCTTATACACTATGAATGCATGGAATAGATAATTCGAATATCATAGTTCTATGAATGTAGAATAAAGATTGCGTCCTCATAAGTTTATTCAGGGACGGCATGAGTGAACCAAGTAACAATTGCATAGCCTATATTGTTGTTGTACATCGCCCAGGTTCACTAACTCGTCTCTGAAAAAATCTAACACCAATGTGTTTGCCTCTCTTTTGGGGCAAATTTGAATCATTGGCCACAATAAGAAATTGAAATGTAATCGTACAAAACATTGTTCAGGGATATACATAGTCAGGTACAAAAACAAGCCTAAATATTCTAATTATAAATAAAAAACCAAACATTTAATCTTCAGGTACATGTTAAAAATACTTATGATCAAAACCATACATATACATATGCATCATACCAATCATTAAAAGATCAGAAACAATTCAAGGATCATATATGTAGTTCTGAGAATAAATCTAGGGCCTCAAAATTTGTTTCGGAGATGGAGTTGGCAAACCAAAGTACCAATAGCACAACCTATATTGTTTGTGTGCATTGCTGCCTCAGGTTCACCAACCCATCCCTAAAACACGACACCATCATACGTGTCTCCACTTGAACTCTTTTGGGGCAAATTTCAATCATCGGCCTCGGTGACAAACTAAAATGTAATTCTTATACACTATGAATGCATGGAATAGATAATTCAAATATCATAGTTCTATGAATGTAGAATAAAGATTGCAGCCTCATAAGTTTCTACAGAGATGGCGTAAGCAAACCAAGTAACAATTGCATAGCTTATATTGATCTTGTACATGGCCCCAGGTTCGCTCACTCATCCCTGTAAAAATTTGACACCAATGTGTCTGCCTCTCTTTGGAACAAATTTGAATCCTTGGCCACAATAAGAAATTGAAATGTAATCGTACCAAACAATATTCAGGGATATACAAATGCATCATACAATGCATTCATAGATCAGAAACAATACAAATATTATATATTTAGGTTCCATATGAGAGAAAAATTAGGGCCTCATTTTTTCAGCAATGGAGTCGGAGAACCAAAATACCAACAACGCAACCTATATTGTTTATGTGCATTGCTGCCTCAGGGCCACTAACCATCCCTAAGAAAACGAGACCATCAGATGCCCTTGCACTATTTTGGGGCAAAATTGAATCATTGGGCTCAGTAAGGAATATAAATGTAATGTTATAGGCCTGCTATGTATCGAAATCAACACTCAACTAGCAAACTCAACTAGATGGCAAATGAGCTGATTGGGGTTTTGTGACTAGACGGATTGGGGTTTTGTGACTAGACGGCAGATGCATCAATCAACCGATCGAATCATATATATACTACCCTACTTCAAGAGCAAAACAATATGTACATGATTGAGCAAATCCTATGTATGAATAGTGAAAACTGCAGCTGCGACTAGAGAAGCTAGCAATATAGTACCTCGGACTCCTCATCAGGGACCTCCTCCTCGAACTCATCATTCTCCGCGATTGCGTCTAAGATTTCTTGAACGGCGATGGGGTTGTCGATGTAGATCATCGGATTGCCTCCGCCTGCCACCTGCCCCGCATCCAGATCCGCCGCTGGCACCACGACATTGTCGGCCACCTGCTGCTCGGCGGCAACGGCTACTACCGGCTGCTCGACGGCGTTGGCTACCACCTGCTGCTCGGCGGCGACGGCTACCAACTGCTTCTCGGCAGCGACGTCTACCACCTGTTGCTCGGCAGCGACGGCTACTGGCTAGACGGATGAGTTCGCACCCTCGATGGCGCGGCGACGTGCGGCGTTCGTGCCTAGAGAAGACGCCTCTGTCTGCTTGGCGACGACCGAGCCATCTGCTACTGTGCCTTCAACTGGCTTCACCTCCGGATCTTCTCCATGCGTACGCTTCATGGCACACCAAGGGAAGGAGGTAGTGCAAACGAGGGAGATTCGGCGCGTGCGGCAGGTGTAGATTGGGGTCTTGGGACTAGACAGACTGGGGGGAAATGACACGAGCTCATGGAAGAAGAAGGTCGAGGGGGGTTATAAACACCGGACCATTTGTAGTCCTCGAGTGGACACATGTAGTAGGCGGGGGCGGGGGGCTGCCACGATCTCCACCCTTTTTTCGGTTCACTTTTTTTGAAACAGCCACGATCTCCACTTTAGAGCAGCATTGAAAACACGCTCATGGCAGACCTTGACTCCACTGCATGCAAGTGGCGCGGAACTAATTTCTAGCAACGTTAGATCTACTCGAGGGGGGCCCTTGACTCATGGAATTTACTAGCGGCAGGGCCCAGTTGGAAGTGAGATTGAGAGCGCTGCGTATAAATGGGATATGTCTGATTAAAATCAATTGGCAATAAATTACAGCGTCCCGTCGACAACCGTGCACTCGATGACCCCATTTCCCTGTGCATGAGTTGTAGTAGCAGTAGTAGGCTTTTTAGACTTGATTAAACTTGACATGACCGCTCGATGACTTTTTCCATGGACGGCATCGTGTTCCTTCCTGTAGAAGTCTCGCGAAGGGAGACGTCCGTGCTGTCTCGCACTGTACTGTGAAGGGCACGAGGTGTGCAACGATCATCGTTGGATCGCACAGAATCAACGGTTGGTGCGCACGATCCGCGTGACAACTGTGACAACCAATCAGGGATTAGTACACATGGTGAGCACATTTTTGGGCTTCTACGAAAGATAGAGAGGGGGGTGGGCAAAACTAAGTAGTACCACATAAAACCAAGGGCAAAACTGAGTAGTATAAAAATAGAAAGTGTCTTGTACAATGAAGTACATCGTGGAATACATCAAATTATGCCAAGATAGATCCACTAGAGTTCATTGGATGTGTGTTCTTCTCATAAACCACACATGGATCCACCAGTGGCATTGCATGTGTGTTCTTCTAAACAAACCACATAAGGATCCACCAGTGTCATTGCATGTCTGTTCTTTTCATGAACCACACATAAGCATCCACCAGTGTCATTGCATGTCTGTTCTTTTCATGAACCACACCCAGTGTCATTGCATGTCTGTTCTTT